>CM077151.1:111161152-111584204 GCA_039583875.1 Platanthera guangdongensis
AATCCGTGCTTTCGTGGCGGTTACAACTCGGTTGATCTTGGTCTATAGGCGAGCAATGATTGAGACTCGGAGGTCCTGGCCTAACGCAATAAAGAAGATATTGGTCAAATTCCGGTCATGACAAGCGTGTAGGACTCTCTTCTCGGATTTCCCTTGCTTTTCGATTTTGTACAATTCAAAAGTTATGCTCGACCATTTCCCTTTCGTAGGACAATTTCCTTATGCAATTTCTCGGGTAAGAGGTGGTAAGAGTTGTAACGCCCCCGAAACTCAAAGGAGCAGAGGGGAATAATTTGGGCCAGTTTGAGTTCTGGCTGCAGGCACACGGCCTGGGACACGGGGTGTCCCAGGGCGTGTCAAGCCTGTGTCGACACTAAGGCGTGAAGTCGACACTTTGGTCTCGACATTGTGTCGAGACTGGGCACACGGCTGCGACACGGGCGTGTCGCAGGGCGTGTCGACCCGTGTCGACACTTAGCCGTGAAGTCGACATAGTGCTTCGACGTTGTGTCGAGACACGACACGGCCTGCGACACGGGCGTGTCGCAGGGCGTGTCAACCCGTGTCGACACTCGTCCCGCGAAGTCGACACTTTGGTGTCGACAGTGTGTCGAGACATGGCACACAGCCTGCGACACGGGGCGTGTCGCAGGGCGTGTCGACCGTGTCGACACTTAGCCGCGAAGTGCCGAGACCTTGTACACGGCCTGGAGCCCAGGCGTGTCAAGGTGACACGGGCAAGGACACGAGCGTGTCCTAGAACCCGTGCAGTGCTCGGGTTGAAAACGGGAGAAAATCTTGGGGTACAAGGCCAGCTACACGGCCGTGTCAGGTGGAACACGGGGTGTCAGCTCGAACACGGGCGTGTTCGATACCCGTGTGAGGTTCCAGGTGATTCGTTTTTGACGGCGAATGAGGCACACGGCCCTGGACACGGGCGTGTGTGCCAGGCCGTGTTCGGTCCAGATTGGGCATTTCAGTCCCGAATCGAAGCCGTTCATTTCTTTGACTGAAGATCCAACGGCTGGGGGTTGTTCCTGAAGGGATATACCAGGGTTTTGACTTAGAAAACCCTCACTTTTTCCACTTGTTCTCTCTCCAAACCCTTGGAGAAAGAAGATCTAAGGCAAGAAGAAGAGGAGCTAGATCCGCCATTGGAGGAGCTTCGGAGCTCCGAATCGCAAGCCGAACTCCGGACCACGGAGGAAACGCAAGTGCGGTGATTTCCATCCGATTACTTTTTGATGGCGCCAAAGAGGACCGCAAGGGTAACGATCCTCATCTTGAGCTTGAATCGCTCCTTTTCTTAGCATAGGAAGCCCCCTCTCGCGAGTTTGCGGAGAGTTGGTGGCATTCCTTCGGGTAGATATGTAAAGTCCCGTTGTTTAGAGTCCGTATGCGAGAACGGACGTAGGCATTTTGTGTGAAGCCTACCCGGACATGTTAGTCCGGATCGGTGATGTTGCATTGCATAAGGCCGGAGAAGACTCCGTGCTATTGGGTGTTTTTCGGGTTTTCTACGCGGTAGATTGCAGCAGGGAGCCTTGGGGACTAACCCAAAGGTGCACCCGGAAACTGGGCGGACACGAGGTCTTGCCAACTTGGTGGCCTGAGAGCCAACTTGAACATAACGGGGTTATGTGATTGTGTTAGAATGGGACTCGGTGAAAGTTTGACCACACATATGGCTTAAATTGCCGTTGCGATGTGAGCACGGGTTAGATGGAGCCGTACCCGCCTTTATGTCGTTCGGGTAGAGAGACCTAAAGTTACATGGCACTCGCCGTTGGGCATAAATGGGGGTCTTAGGTGGTCGATGGCTTAAATTGACGTGACCAATACCATGAAGACGATTTGCTCATAGGAATGGCCGTCTAAGTGGCGGTGGTGAGTCTGGATGAAGTTAATGGCTTTAATTGACGTGACATCGACCGGTTCACCGAGAATGTGCCCTGAGTGCACGGGGGTGTGGCCGTGCGAGCCAACGCTGTGATGTTATGGCTATGGTTATAATTGCTCGCTTATGCTAATGAAATGCAGGAAAGGAGCATCGCCGCCCCGAGTTGGGGGCGGGATAGTTATAATTTGGTCAGCATTGCTGACCGTTGCCTTGTTTGCCACCGTGCGGTGGTTTGTTTGCTTGCAGGTGCAGCTGGACCAAGCGGTCAATAGCGGGCTAAAGCCCTTTTTGCGAAGCTGGCCTCGAAGGCCCAAGTGGAAATGTTTTATGTTTTATTCATGTATGGCCGGCCTGCGAGCCGAGGTTTGTAAATCATGTAAAAGACAAGTGAAACATTTTGTAAGCCTTAAGGCCGACTTTTGAGTATTTTGTAATAACATTCCTATTATCATGTTAGTGGACATTCATGCTTGTTGCTGGGTTCTTGTTTTGCAACTTATATAAACTGCTTCCGCTAGAATGCTCTGTGTAGGACGTTGAGATTGGTTGGATGGTTTCCATAAGTAACCACCCGGTCTGTCTGTGGTATATGGCGTCGGGCCCCGGCCGGACCTACTGCTATATGCTATGCGACGGATAGGGGGTGTTACAAGGACCACGGGTGATCTCCTGTGGCACCATCTAGTCTTTCTTGGTCATCTTAGAGTATAGACCTCTTTTTTATCAATTGCCTCTTTCAAGGGTTAACAGGTTAAATCTGACCTATCAAAAGGATTTGCAACAGTCATTTTGCTTACTCTCATCTTATATTCATTGCTTGCATGAATCTCTATCAGATGATGACTTACAAGCTTTTTGTTACTCCTATCAAATGCTAATGGAACCAATCACTGATCAAAGAATCTGGTTCTCCTTGATTGACAAGACATGATATTGAAGTCTAATTAAGATGATTTCTTTATATTGATCTGGAATTCATATTAAAAATATCTCTAATCTAGCGAGAAGGTCACTATAATGGTTTGGTCTTCATTCAGTTACCAGCAGAGTTCGTCGGACATTTCCTCTGCTATATGATCACTTCTATATTATCTCATCAACAGTTAGCATTCGCAAGTTCCGCTCAAGTACTTGCAGCTTAGTTCATTATATTATGTTTGCTGCTCACTCTTTTTCTTGCAGTGATTAGCAGGCATTTGCAAGTCTCACCCAGGTACTTGCAGTTTAGTCTCACCCAGGTACTTGCAGTTTAGTCTTTACATCGTATCTGCTTCTAACTCCTTTCTTGCCGAGATCAGCAGATACTTGCAAGTTCCTTTCAGGAACTTGCAACCTACTTTCATACATCATATCTGCTTCTAACCCTTTTCTTGCAGAGATCAGCAGATACTTGCAAGTTTGTTTCAAGTACTTGCAACCTACTTTCATACATCATATCTGCTTCTAACTCTTTCCTTGTAGAGATCAGTAGATACTTGCAAGTTCCTTTTAGGTACTTGCAACCTACTTTCATACATTATATCTACTTCTAACTCTTTTCTCGCAGAGATCAGCGAATACTTGCAAGTCCCTTTCAGGTACTTGCAACCTACTTTCATACATCATATCTGCATCTAACTCTTTTCTTGCAGAGATTAGCAAATACTTGCAAGTCCCTTTCAGGTACTTGCAACTTATTTTTCTTTCACGCATACTGCTTACTCTTCCTTTTGTAGAGGATAGCAGGTGCTTGCAAGCCTCCATCAGGTACTTGCCAGTTATTATTCTTTTATGCCTTCCTCTCATCTCAATTTTGCAGTGCTCAGGGGAAGACACTCACTCACGTTTTCTTCATTTTGCAAAGGCAAACTTAGGTACACACAAGATGCACCCTCCTTATTTGCCTACATTAACATTTCCTTTGCAGGTAAAGGACAGGCAATAGCAAACTTCTATGGAGAGACATCAGGTTCTATCTCTCCTTACTCCCTACTTTTTCTTTGGGGTGGATCACGAAATTCGTGGGTCTCCTACTTTTTTGAAGTTCCCTTCGGAACTTAAAAATGCGGGGATTATGTTAACCCAGAAATCGGCGATCCTTCCCAAGGTGGCCAGCTTGTTAGTCGCGGCCTGCTTTAGGTTCCCCCTGGAGGCCACAACAAATCCAAGAATGGGTGGACAGACTTCTCTGTCCTCTCTAGACGCACAGCTAGGGCGGTCTTGTCGGTCTGACCGCCTAGGTCGAGCCTCAGCCGCATACTCTGCAGGGGCTGCAGACTGCTTGCTCAATCCGCCCCTACAGGCCGCGCAGTTTGCTCAGCTAACCGCGCCGTATTTCTCTTCACTCTGACAGGATTACCCAACCAACTGTGGCGGACTGATATCGCCGTCCGTACAGACTGCAGATGCACTTTGCTCCAGTAGTGGTGACCTGCCTCCAGGCCGCCCACCATCATTAGGGGCGACAACTCTAGCTCACCACGTATCAAGAATGGTGACCTGCCTCCATGCCGCCAGTCAGGAATGGCGACATGCCTCCAGGCTGCCAGTCAGCAATAGCCACCTGCTCTACCTCGCCAGCATGCACGACCTGCCTTTGCAGTCTGCCAGGTCACCGAGCCCTCAGGAGCAGCAAGCCTTTCTCTCCAACAGGCGGCGGACTTCAGCAAAATGGGCGACCTGGTTCTTCAGTCCGCCAGGTCACCCAGTGTACCAGCACAGCTAGCAGCTCGTGGACTTCGTCCCAGTCCACACAATGAACGTTTCCTTGCTACAAAACTAATCTCGTCTGATGCGGGCTAGGCGGACTCATCCTTCAGTCCAATCCTTCAGTCCGCAAGCATTGAGGAACCCCAGCTCCAACTTCTCAGTAGCAGGCAACCTCGTCTACATTCAACACCTGAGGCGGACTCAGCCTATCCGCTACGGACTCGGCGGATTCGCTATGCAGCCCGGCATTCAACATCAGCATCCCAACACATGTTTCTTTCCAACAGCGGGCAGATACCTTCTCAGCCCGCATTCCTTGGCGTGGGCTCGCTCGGCACAACAGAGGCGGACTATTCCCTGTCCGCCAAGTAGCAGAACCAGTTCTAGAAAGCGCCAAGACCGTGCGACCTGGCGCGGAGTCGATGGACTCCTCATCGTACTCGCACTGCTTACCGACTCACCGGGGGTAACTTTACTGAAAGCCGTTACATCTTCGGGCCTACAAATGGACCCCCATACCTCTCATTGGTGACATGATCACATCGCCTCAGGCTCGAGGACAGCCAACGGCAAGCTCAAGGCATCAACCCTGCGGACTCCCTTTTTTAGTCCACACGACCTCTTTAGCTAACCGCGCGGCTTGTTGATGAATTGTAAATATACGTACTTTTGTGTATATTAATTTAGTCATTTTCATTTATTTTCGTCATTTTTACCTGTTTTTGTTTAATAAATTGCTTCTTTTATTGTAAATATTTTGCTAACTTAATTTATTTTATTTTTCAGAAAAATTCCAAAATTTGCAAAAAAATGTCAAGTCACGTCCGTGTTGTAACGTCCCGAATCGCACTAGGCCCCTCGTGCGTGTTTTGGAGTCAGGAGAGCTGACTAGGGTTCATGGGGAGTGCTGACAACAGGGCAGCACATGTGAAAAGGAGGAGAAATTAGACAAACATGAGACACGGGTAGAGACACGGGCGTGTCCCTACCCATGTGCGTCTACGTCAAGTTGAACTCGATGAGACGTTTCGAGACTGACGAGTTGTGTCAACATCATGTGACACGGGTAGCGACATGGGCGTGTCCCTACCCGTGTGTGTCGAGTTACACTTGACAAGGCGTGTCGAGACTGACGAGCTGTGTCGACATCATGTGACACGGGTAGCGTCAGGGTGTGTCCATACCCGTGTGTGTCGAGTTACACTCGACAGGGAGTGTCGAGACTGACGAGCTGTGTCGACATCATGTGACACAGGAAGTGACACGGGCGTGTCCCTACCCATGTGTGTCGAGTTACACTCAACAGGGCGTGTCGAGACTGACGAGCTGTGCCGACATCATGTGACACGGGTAGCGATACTGGCGTGTCCCTACCCGTGTGTGTCGAGTTACACTAGACAGAGCGCGTCGAGATCGACGACCTACATGTCGAGATCAACGAATTGCATGACACGGGTAGCGACACTGGCGTGTCCCTACCCATGTGCCAGTGTGTCGAGTTGAGTTCGTCGAAGTGCATCCCGAGAAGGACCATATGTTTACGTTTTATGTGTAGATTCCAGCACTCGTTGAGCAGGTGAGAGGCACTCCTATGCCCTCCATACCACTCCCACTCAGTTCAAACAATCTGAGTTGGGGCTGACGGTCACTGCCATCCTCGATGCGTTTAGGGCGCAGCAGCCCCCGGTGCAACAACAGGACCCGAGCTCTAACTGGCTGAGCACCTTCCGGGATCTCTCCCCTCCCGCCTACCTTGGGACGGAGTCAGCCGTACGTACAGAGGAATGGCTAGACACGGTTCAGGAGTTGTTGGCTAGTATCCGTTGCCCGACCAACATGGCAGTGACATTGGCAGTGTCCGTCTTGGACTTACATGCTAAGAGGTGGTGGAAGTCCCTCATGGGCTCTACCTTCCAAGGCCGGATCTACACAGAGATAAGTTGGGGTGAATTCTCGGGTGTTTTCTTGGAGCACTTTATCCCTACATCGGCCCGAGATGAGGTTGAGCAGAGGTTTCTTCTACTAAAGCAGGGATTAAAGTCGGTTACGGAATTCCAGCGGGAATTCCAGCATCTCGCAAGGTTTGCGGATTCTTACGAGTTGGATGACAGAGGTTATGCCAAGCGCTCTACAAAGGGCTGTGAGATCCCCTAAGGCAGTCCCTTTTGTTTATAGCGGATGGTAGCTTGGCAGAGATCATTGATATGGCGAAAAGATTGGAGGCGGACCACCTGGGATGTAGTAAGAGGCCTGCGGAGGACGTGATGGAAGCTAGCCCAAGTAATAGAAGGAGGCGGGACTTCAGAGGAGGAAGAGGATATCAAAGAAGTGGAGGGTGTGTCCATCGAAACTATAGGGTGGAGCATTCGGTTCCGTAGCCTCCTGCGTTGCCTCCACCCCCACAGCCTCAGCAATTTCAACCTGAAGGGCGTCTTGCGCTGGTGTGCTTCGAATGCAACCAGCCGGGCCACATCCGACGTTTCTGCCCGCAGCTATATGGGAACGTCCCTCCTACTCTCCCTCCTGCTCTCCCTCCTGCTCTCCCTCCAGTAGCCCCACGAGGACGGGGATATATGCGTGGTTGAGGACGAGGACCGCGAGGAGGTAACCCCAGCCCTGCTAGGGATCAGGTGTACGCGCTTGACATGGCGCAGGAACAGAACCCACAAGATGTTATTGCAGGTATGATTTAATTAATTAGCACATTTTCATGGTCTAACTTGAATTGATTAAGACTTACTAGACACCTAGCAATAAGTTTTGGTTGTTGGTACTTAGGAACTGAGATTATTGGCGTGAAGACGGCCTATGCGCTGTTCGATACCGGTGCCTCACACTCCTTTGTGTCTGAGGATTTCATAAAAGACGTGGAGGGTGTACAGTACTTCACTGGCATAGCCCGACGTGTACGCCTTCCGGACAGCTCGGAGATGATCGCTACCACCAAGTGCGAGTTGGAGTTATTTATTGATGGGAAGGCCTTTGATACGCCGGCCACGGTTCTGAGAATGCCAGAGTTTGACATCATTTTGGGCATGGCATGGCTGGACTAGCACTTCGCGAGGATCGACTGTGCGGAGAAGCGGATCTATTGGAGATATGGAGACTCTGACATCATCTTCCAAGGTATTGGCTTCGCGCCTCGCATGATGTTATCTTCCGTCCAGGTTGTAAAAGCACATATGAAGGGGGACGAGGTCTTCATGATCTGGTTCGAGTTGAAGGAATAAGCATTGGAATTAAAGGATGTACGGGTAGTGCGGGATTTTCCCGAGGTATTTCCTGAGAAGCTACCAGGATTACCTCCGCATAGAGAGGTTGACTTCCAGATTAATCTAGTACCAGGTGCCAAGCCTGTATCCAAGGCTCCGTACAGAATGGCCCCGATAGAACTCGCGGAGTTTAGAGTTCAATTACAAGAACTGGTGGAGTAAGGGTTCGTTCGCCCCAGTTCATCACCCTGGGGAGCAACTGTACTGTTCGTGAAGAAGAAGGATAGAACCCTGCTGTTGTGCATAGATTATCGGGAACTCAATTGGTTGACGGTGCGGAACACCTATCCACTACCTCGGATCGACGAGTTGTTCGATCAACTAGTGGGAGCACATTGGTTTTTCAAATTGGATTTGCGCTCTGGATACTATCTGTTGAGGATTCGAGAAGGGGACATCCAGAAAACGGCCTTCAGTTCGAGATATGCTTTGTATGAGTTCACAGTAATGTCGTTTGTGCTCACAAATGCCCCTTCGGCCTTCATGAGCCTTTATGAACAAGGTGTTTGAACCGTATTTGGACATCTTCATCATTGTTTTTCATCGACGACACCTTAGTCTACTCAAAGACGGAGGAGGATCATGTCGAGCACCTGACCTTGGTTTTGAAGAAATTGAAGGAGCACGCCTTGTACGCCAAGTTTAGCAAGTGTGAATTCTGGCTTAAGGAGGTTGCCTTCTTTGGGCATGTGATCAGTGGAGCTAGATTAGCAGTGGATCCAGCAAAGGTGAGAGCCGTGAAGGAGTGGTCGCCCTTGAAGTGGCGGCTGATGTACGAAGCTTTCTTGGACTTGCTGGTTACTACCACAAGTTCGTGAAACGATTCTCCAAGATTGCCCTTCCTCTTACTTCGTTGACGAAGAAAGGTGTGCCATTTGAGTGGACTCCCCAATGTGAAGCGGCGTTCCAAGAGCTGAAGGATAGGCTTACCTCCGCCCCCATCCTTGCACTTCCATCTGGGAAGGAAGGATTTCAGGTTTACACCGACGCATCAAATCAAGGGATGGGAGCGGTACTGATGCAGCATGGGCACGTAATCGCTTATGCTTCAAGGGAGTTAAAGAAACATGAAATTAATTACCTGGTCCATGATTTGGAGTTGGGAGCAGTGGTGTTTGCTTTGAAGGTCAGGAGGCATTATCTATATGGCGACCATTGCGAAATCTTTTCCGATCACAAAAACCTGAAGTATGTCCACACTCAGAAGGAGTTGAACCTGAGACAATGACGGTGGTTGGAATTTCTATGCGACTATGAGTTCACCATGAACTACCACCCCGGGAAAGCGAACTCGGTAGCCGATTCCTTGAGTAGAAAAGTGTCAGGCTCTAGCCCAGAATCACGGTTGATGAGTATGGAGTTGGCTCGGATGATTGAGGAGATGGATATTACTTTGGTGTTCAAGGCTCCTTCGGTAGAGTGTGCGGAGTATTTGGCAAGCATGAGCATAGTTTGTGATATCCGGGACCGGATTCGTGTGGAGCAAGGAATGGATGTGGCCTTAGCCCTTGCTATCAAGGCAATTGAAGATGGGAGCACCGATGAGTACACACTAAAAGACGGCCTCGTTTATTTTCGTGGCCTGCTCTGCATTCCCAAGGGCGGCAAAATCTGGGAGGATGTGGCACATTGCTCTCAATATTCTGTATACCCGAGTATTGCCAACATGTACGCCGGCTTACGGAAGACCATGTGATGGTCGGGAATGAAGAAGGATGTTCGTTACTATGTTACACATTGCGAATGGACCGATCACCCCTTGGTAAAGAGAGTTCCGCACAAACCCTCGAGAGAGGATGCGCGCCAACTCTACCGGATTGGGTTCCCCACCCAATAGCGGGGTTCTTAGCGTAATGCGGGCGTTAAGAGGAATCCTTCGTCGGACTAATGTTCGATCGAATAGTCTTAGCGTTCAGGTGAGCGATAGTCCTAGAGATAAGTGAGCTAATTCTAGTGGAACCTCCACGGCCAAGTCTCCGCCTTAATTAATTTGAAAATTAGGATCTCTTTTTATTAAAAGTTTATTTTAGTTCAAATTTTATTCGGTTCCGTCGCGCTAAGCTCATCATCAGCTTCCCCTTTAATGCTTTCATTTTCTGTCATTTTTATTATATATATAAAAAAATCCGACAAGTAATTATCGGTAAAATAATAGTCCCCTCCAGGGAAGAGTAGAAATAATCGAACCGACCCCGAGAACAATACGACCTCGATATTCCACACCGGAATATCATATACTACACGCGATATGTGCACTTGCCTCCTTTCATTAAAACTCGATCTAAACCGTTTTATATCCAAATTAATAAATCTGCGCGCCCTGTTTTCTAAATAAAACCAATCACCCGTTTTCTTAAATAAACCGCCCGGGGCGCCACAGGAATTCTCACCAATTTTTGGAGTTTTAACCGCATCAAGTTTTCGGACCCGATGCGAAAATATCAAACAAGTTTTTGGCGCCGTTGCTGGGGATTTTTCGAGTCGTTATTTTGAACCCGGGAAATCTATTAATTTTACCTATATCTATATATATAACAAAAATTTAAAATGACCAACAAAAAAATAATACTAATAATAATAATAATAAAACTACCAAAAAAAACGATAAAAATAAAAACTTGAAAAACCTATAAAACCAAAAAAAAATCTAAAAAATAAAAAATAACTTAAAAAAATTTTCATTACTTTTATGAAACAAAAAAACAACTCAAACACTATAAAAAACAAAAATCTAAAAAATCTAAGTTTGATTTTTTAATATAAAATCAAATAGAAAAAAACAATAAAACTTATAAAAATCAAAAACTAAAAAAAATGCTAGGGGATCGCTTTTTTTCTCACACTCATATAGCTAAGACGTTAGCTTCGAGTCACACACACACTTGCCATCCCCTATCGCCCACACTCTTTAGAAGAGTTTATATTTTCGTTTTATTTGCTGTTATATTTTTGCTACTTCTTCTAAAATAATGCAGGGTTTCAACCCGAGCCTCCCCGTACTCGTCTTCAGGGAAGCTTCTACCCCCCCCCCCCTCCCTTTCATTTTGTGCATATTATATTTTGTATATTATCGTTCCGCATACTTAGGCTGCAACATTGGGGACAATGTTGGGTTTAAGTATGGGGGTGTTTTCGTATTTCTTTATTTTTGCACTTTACAAAAACTCATCAAAACTTACAAAAAAAAAATACAAAAATTAAAACATAAAAAAATTTACTTGTTTTTTTATTATCCTAAACTCAAAAAATTCATAAAACACAAAAAAATCACAAAAAGAAACTTATAAAACATCAAAAAAAATTCAAAACCTTTTTTTTCCTTTGTAAATATTTTTTGTAAAAAAACATAATCTCTCTTCCCCCCCCCCCCTCTTCTTATTTCTAAAAACTCGCTTTTTAGCATACCCGCGGCGTTCGACTCATCGAACCAAACACCCAAATAAGAGTTTGTTCGCGGGCCGCTTTCGAGTTTTTACTTTGTACATTTTTATACAAAAATCTCTCTTTCCTCTCTCTCTCTTTTTGTAAAAATCTCTCTTTCCCCACTATCTTCTTTGTAAATAACACTTCTTTCTCTCCTCTTTCTTGTAAATAACTTATCCAAATACACTAAAAAATCAAAAAAATTTAGAAAAACCAAAAATCCTAAAAAAAAGAGAATAACTCTAAAAATTCAAAAATAATAATAATAATAAAAGAGATAAAAAACCTTTAAAAATTCAAAAAAGATGATAATCAAAATCCCAAAAAAATGATAAAAACCCTAAAAAACCAAAAAATGTTTTGTTAATTTTGTAACAAATAAAATTGAATATACCACATCTTAACCCTTTTTGCTTTCCAAAAATCTAGTTTCGAGTTAATTTATATGCGAATTTTACTTATTCTTTGGTTACTATTCGTTTATTAATTAAAGTTCGATAGATTTAAGTGTCTGGGGTTAAGATTTAAAGAATTTTTTTATGTCTTTTTCTTATAATAGGGAACTTGTTTTTCACCGCCACTTCGAATTTTTATAAATAGAAGCTCGTGTTTTATGTTAGAAAATATCAACTATGGATTTCAATTATTTCTACTTTTTGCTTTTAGAAATATTGGAACGTTCATTTTAAAAAGGTTGCTCTCAAAACCTTTTTATTAAATCTAGTTTTCTTTTTGAAAAAATAAACCCACCTCCATTTTTTCATGTCTTACCTGACATGCTTACCAATATTTTATCCCTTAAAAAGATCCTATGTCAATGGGAATAAGATTTCGTTCCGTAAACATAGGTACCTAATATTTAAAAAGATTATATGTTATAGAGTAAGAGGATAAAATTCATTACTCCTACACATATACATTGGGTTATTGATTATTTATGAAGTTGAAAAAAAAGGGAAAAAATGTTATATGTGTAACACCCCCATCCGTCGTATGGCATATAGTAGAAGGTCTAGCTGTAACCCGACACCATATACCACGTACAGTCGGAAGGGTTACGTATGTATAACCAAACTATCCAATTAAGACTACTTGTCCTAACACAGCATTTTAGCTGAAGCTTTTAAACAGTTGAAAGAACCCAAACTTGTATCCAATAATCATGAATGTCCAACACCACTACAACTGGAATGAAAACAAATACACAGAAAGGTATACGACCTTATGGCCTTACAGAGGTTCACTTAATTAAATAATGTTTTCCATACATCGGCTCGCAGGCCGGCAACACATGACAAAATAAAGTACAACTATTCGCTTTGGACTTCTAGGGCCAACACAGCAATATGGGCTCCAGCCCGCTATTTGGTACTCGGCTCCGCAGCACCTGCAAGCAACATTCCACCGCACGGTGACAAATAAAGCAACGGTCAGCCAAAAGCCGACAAAATTATAACGACCCCGCCCCTAACTCGGCACGGCGGTGATCCTTCCCTGCAATTCATTAGCCCGGCTAAAATAATATAGTACAAACATGCTAACCATAGGTGTAGGCTCACACGGCCAAACATCCCGTGCACTCAGGGCACATTATCGGTGAATCCTGACACTTCAGTGTCTTCACCACCACCCCTGGGATGGCAACAATGTGAGCATTTTAGCCTTTCTGACCACTGTCGAAGGCTCCCGACTATGCCAACGGCCACTCCCCTTTCGGGTCTCTCGCACCGAACCAGATCGCCCAGGTCTGATTCCACTTACCCGTTGCTCACAACGCATAGTACACCTTAAGACGTATGCATGAGCCAAGCTTCTCTCGGATCCAGCCATTTCCAAACAATCACATAACCCAGTTATATTCAAGGTCGGTTCCTAGACTGCCAAGTTAGCAGAACAACGATTCCGCTCAGTTTTCCGGGTGCGCTTTGGAGTTAATCCCCAAGGATCCCTACTGTAATCTACCGTGTAGAAACCCGAAAACCCAAAGCACGGAGTCTTCTCTGGCAAACAATAATAAATGCAACATCACCAATCCAGACCAACATGTCCGGGTAGGCTTCACACACAATGCCTATGTTTGTACTTCAATTTCGGACTCTATATACAACACAAGGGGGACTATTCCCGTCAACCCCAAGGAACACCGCACACTCGCGGGAGTAGGTTTCCCTATGCAAAAAGGAAGAGAGCTTCACATGCTCAAGAAGAGAATCGTTACCCTTATAGTGCGCTTTTGCGCCATGGAAAATTACACGGATAGAAGTCTTCGCAACGGGATTTCCTCCATAGATCCGCTCTCGGTTCTCCAAACGGCGCTCCGATGCTCCGCCGGCGGCCGGAATCCTCCTGCTTCCTCCTTGCTCTAACTCCTTGGAAAGAGAAAGCTTAAGGGAGAAATGAGGAGTTAAACCACCATTCTCGACCTTAACAAAGTAGGAACACGTCTGGTCCGTCAGATCTTACTTAAAGAAATCGAACAGCTCAGATTGTACAGAAATACTCAAACCTGGGCCGAACATGGCCTCACACACGGCAGTGTCCCAGGCCGTGTGCCTCGATCCTGGTACGATCGTCGAACGCAGAAAAACCACACGGACAAGACACGCCCGTGTCTCAACCTGACACGCCCGTGTCGGGTCCTGGACATGCCCGTGACTAGAGGCTTATCACGAATAACCGTCACGCCAACCGTCACGACTCTAACAAACACGGGTACTAACACGGGTAGGCACACGCCCGTGTCAAATGACACGCCCGTGTCATTCTGCCATGTTTCTTACCGTGTCCTTCTCGGGATACAGCCGGCCAAAACACCAAGCCAGACATGGCCTTGGACACGCCCGTGTCCTAGGCGGTGTACCCCTATACAGGCACCAAAATTACTTTTGGACGCGACCAGCTCGATAACGATTTTCGGGGCGTTACAATATGTTAGGAAAATAAGATTTCATTTTCCTAATAATCCATTAATATATATATATATATATATATATATATATATATATATATATATATATATATATATATATATATATATATATATATGTAGAGGTTCGAAAAAATTACCTCGCCTCTAAATCCAAGCCCTCTTCATAAACCAACAAACCACTTAGCCTATTTCAATGATTCCAGAATTAATTTAAAATTTTATGAGAGCATAATTTTTAAATTGCATTATTTCCTTTAACTTCTTTTAAGCTAAAATTTTTTATATAATTTCAATCCATCTTTGTTAAACTAACAAAAATAAATTATAGCTTTCTATTTTATTTTATCTAGAAGTATTTTTGAAACTCTTCCTCTATTTATAACATTTTCATAATTTAGGATTTAATTCTTAAACCCTGGATGTTTATTTTGATCTTTCTTTTAATTAAGTCAAGAGGTAGCTAAACTTAGGATTTCTTTAATTCCTTATAAGTTCATCTCCAACTTTTGCTATGGAATAGCAAAAGCTTAAGTATGGGGGTATTTGATGAATTGTAAATATACGTACTTTTGTGTATATTAATTTAGTTATTTTCATTTATTTTCGTCCTTTTACCTGTTTTTGTTTAATAAATTGTTCCTTTTATTGTAAATATTTTGCTAACTTAATTTATTTTATTTTTCAGAAAAATTCCAAAATTTGCAAAAAAAAGTCAAGTCACTCCCGTGTACTGTTGGTCACGCCCGTGACCAGGGTGGACCCGTCAAATTCTAGCGAAATCAGCGATTTTTGAAGAGAAAAGCTCGACATGCCCGACGTCACGCCTGTGTCATTTGACACGGCCCGTGACCCCAACCCGTGTCACGCGCGCTCGACGTTTTCAGCTCGATGACCGTCGACAACCCGACATGCCTGGAGTCACGCCCGTGACCTGGGGTATGACTTCTCCACCTAACTCGACAAAAATGCGCACGACGTTTTCCGCTCGACGAATGTCAACACCTCCCCGACACGCCCCGTATAGACAGAGACACGGGCGTGTCGCCGCGTGTACTTCTCCAACTGGCGGACAAGACCTGCACGGCGACATTTCAACGCAACCTGCGCCCAGTTATACCTCCCCGACAAGCCCGTAGTCATGCCCGTGACCTGAGGCGTGACCTCCACGTGACCGACACGTGTCCTGCAGAAGTCAACTTTGATGTCAAATCTCGTCGACCGCCATTTGCATAGTGCTGACACGCCCCCTGACACGCCCATGTCAGAGGGCGTGTCCCATGAAATTTTTTGTCTATAAATTCCAGCCTTCTGCTTGTAATCCTGTTCCACTTTTTGGGCCATTTTGTATAAGGTGTTATGCTGCTGGGATGAATTCCAAGTCTATGTAAGGGATATTTCTCCCCCTCTTCTTAGCTTTTATTTTTGTGTCTTTGTAACTCGTCCTTTTATTTAATAAAATGTATTTTTCTTCTCTTATTATGGCCTTGGAATGGATCTACGCAACTCTCCTTTTATGCAATCTTATTTATTTTTGTTTTAGCTTTATTTTTTCTTATCTTTAAAATGCGTGTGTGAGTGTATGAGTATAGTTTTTTTTACTTTAATGTTTTCATTAATTTTACTTAGACTTGTTTAGATTAGGTTTTTATAGCTTTCTATTTCATTGTTATAAACCCGTAAAATTGATTTCAAAGTGATTTTCATTTCTTTTAACTTAGATTTATCTTTTTAGGTTGTAAAACTTTTTTTTTATTTTCACTTTATTTTCACTTTTTAATCATTTTTACGGAGTTATAGGAATGAATATATAGTAGTTATAATTTTTCGAGCATTTCAATTTTTGTTTTAAACTTTTGGTCCTTTTAATTTTTCGTCGTCTTTTTATGCATCTCTACCGCATTCTAGCGGTTGAAATGTAGTCGTTTTAATTTTTCCATCACTTCAATTTTTGCGTTTATTTGCAAACCTTTTTGCTCGTTTAATTTTTATTTTAGCTTTTTATGCATTTGTACCGCATTCTAGTGGTAGAAATGCATTCGTTTTAATTTTTAGGTAACTTAATTTTTATTCACTTATGTACGTGTGCGCATTTATTTTTGCCTACTCGTTAAGAGTTAAATGGCGAATTGTTTTACTTTATTCAAGTAGAGTGCGTGTGTTTTACTTTTCTACAGTGTGGAGTGTGTTTTACTTTCTGTAGAGTGGGTGCATTTATTTAGTCCTACTAGTTTGAGTAGGACCCGCATTGATTTTCTCCTACTCATTTGAGTAGGACTTGTATGTGTGTATTTCATTTCATGTCGAGTGTGTGCGTAAGTTTTAATTTTTATCAATTGTGTACATGCGTTGCATTTACTTTGTCCTACTCGTTTGAGTAGGGCTCGCTTTCATTTCTCCCGCCCACGCATTTGCGTCGGGACTCGCACTTTAATGCTTTCATTTCAATCCTACTCGTTTGAGTAGGACTTGCAATTTACTGCTTTCTTAGTGCTTTATTTTACCTCTTTAATTTCCTGCTTTCCATTTTCTATTTTCTTTATTGCTTTCACCGCCTGCCGTCCCCATTCCGATGAGTGGCTAACCATTCTTAGTCCTCAATATCGAAGAGCATTGGGACAGATAAAATAGCCTTAAATAATTAAAGGTCCTGTTTTTCCAATTAATTAAATTACTTAAGGTTTGTCTAGGGTTTACGATGCGTAGGACAACATATCGATGTGTGGGCCCTATTTCCGTAGTCCATATGCTAGCTAGCCGAGAGGCCGTGCATATGGACTGATCATCCCTTGGTAAAGAGAGTTCCGCACTAACCATCGAGAGAGGAGACGCGCAAACTCTACCGGATTGGGTTCCCCACCCAATAGCAGGGTTCTTAGCGTAATGCGGGTGTTAAGAGGAATCCTTTGTCGGACTAACATTCGGTCAAATAGTCTTAGCGTTCAGGTGAGCGATAGTCCTAGAGATAAGTGAGCTCATTCTAGTGGAACCTCCATGGCCAAGTATCCGCCTTAATTAATTTGAAAATTAGGATCTCTTTTTATTAAAAGTTTATTTTAGTTCAAATTTTATTCTATTCCGTCGCGCTAAGCTCATCATCGGCTTCCCCTTTAATGCTTTCATTTTCTGTCATTTTATTATATATATATAAAAACCCGACAAGTAATTATCGGTAAAATAATAGTCCCCTCCAGCGAAGAGTAGAAATAATCGAACCGACCCCGAGAACAATACGACCTCGATATTCCACACTGGAATATCCTGTACTACACGCGATAGGTGCACTTGCCTCCTTTCGTTAAAACTCGATCAAAACCGTTTTATATCCAAATTAATAAATCTGTGCACCCCGTTTTCTAAATAAAAACCAATCACCTGCTTTCTTAAATAAACCGCCCGGGGCGCTCCGGGAATTCTCACCAATTTTTGGAGTTTTAACCGCATCACGTTTTCGGACCTGATGCGAAAATATCAATTACCTGTCGACCTTACTTCTCAGTCCGCGCAACCTCCTCTCTGGCACCACCTTTCCTTAGCTGCCAGCTTCCCCCTATGTACCCTTTAGTTATTTTCCATGTAAAGGTGTAAATCAAGCTGTAATACTCAATATTAATCAAAGGAAAGCCCATCGCAAGAGTGGCATTTAAGTCACAGCGGGCGAAGTCTGCAGTTGTCGCTGCTAGTGGCCCCCTTTCTTCTTCTCAGCCCAACTCTCTCGGCGTCAACCTGCATGCACAACCGTCAAAGTAACTGCCTGCTCGGCAGCCCCTGATCAACATTCCCTATCATCTCAGCACTCGGATCAACACAGCTCTCCTCTATCCCTGCAACCCTTGAACAAGCATTTGCTCCACTCTCGAGCACTCAAAAGCTTTCTCCTCACCTCTATCACTACAACCATCAATCTCTTCACCTCATCTCCTGGCTCGTGAGACCGAACACACCACGTTAGCTGCTGGTGCTCGCGACAACCCATTACTCTCCCCTCATCCGTTTTCGTGCATCAACAAAAAGCATGTAAATTTTAAATATGACATAAGTACCTCATTCTAACTCACGAACTCCTGCTAATTTCAACAAAAGAGAGGTCAAAGTAGGTAAATTTAAAATATAACGCGAGTACCTGAAGTGAACTTGTGAACACCTGCTAATCTTTGCAAAGGAGAAGTCAAAAGCAGGAGAATTTAAAATATAACGCGAGTACTTGATGTGAAATCACGAACAGCGGCTAATCTCTACGAAAGAGAAGTTAAAGCAGGTAAATTTAAATTATAACACGAGTGCCTGAAGTGAACACGTGAACACCTGTTAATTTCTACAAAAAGTGAGGTCAAAAAAAGGTAAATTTAAAATATAACGCGTAACTCTTGTAGAACTGCTAGATAAATTGTTGTTAATCTTATTGTACCATTAACACCTTCTTGTACCTGCTTATACTATTTATTATACTTTGTACTCTTGCTCTTTTCTCTGCACGGTACCGAGGAGTCACCGGGGGAGCAGATGTGAAGCTACTTAGTCTTTTCGACTAACGGTTGCTACGTCTTCCTTTTTAGGAGGTCACCCCACATGTAGAGTAGACGCAGACTTTGCAGTAGGACAGCCAGGCCAGGACGACAGGGCCTGAAGTGAAGGTGCCGCCGCTACTGTTGGTTACTGATGTGAGTGTTGAGCGACTCTGATGTAGCCCTTTGGGCAATTATTAGATGTACTATGATATTATAGAAGCATGTTTTAGCTTCTCTATTTTGATGTACTTTGGACTTATATACTTGTGTGGATTTGACTTCTCTTTATTATATTTTGGTTGGGTTGGCATATGTATTGATATTGGCTATAGACGGCGGAACAGGCATCTTGTGGTACAGGTTGGCCCGTATGCTAATGCCACCACAAGGCGACTGTTCTAGGCATAAGACCCCCTTCGTGCCATGTTTTGGGATCTGGGAGGGGGGTCTTACAAAACATGGGCAGAATTCTTTCCCTATAACTAGTGAATACCTACCTTGACACATTCAAACAAGAACATGGAGTATAGATTCACTACCTGAAAAATAATGTACATAAAGACATTGGATAGATTCACTAGGATATTACCCAAGAGCCATCCTTCAAAACCAAGGGACTCCTCAAGGGATAAAAGACAGCAAGCTGCTGAAGTAGACAGTTCCTCCTGCTCTAAACCTGAGCTAGGAACTACCCCCTATTGATGTTGGTTTATAGACAGACATAACCCTAAGTCTCTCCTCAACAAACATTCAACTCCATGATACTATTGTACATGTTGATAAAATCCATGCCAGTCCTAGATCAGGACATGTTTTAAAGAATGCCACTGAAGAAGAGGTTATTGTAGAAGATGAGACAGGTATGCCTGACACTGATGGTGTTGTAGCAATTGAAGGTATCCCTGCTACAGAAGAAAACCATGAGGCTCCTGAGGCATTAGACATATACCATGATATTTCAAGCCCAGAGAAGGATGCTCAGTGTGAGGGGGAGCATAATGAGATGGATTTGACAACCTTGGACAAAGTTATCAACAGATTAGTTGAGTCTATACCCACTACAGGTAATACTAACACCCTCTTAATTTGCAGTGATAATACAACTTTAGCTAAGGAAACGGCTCCTTCTACAGGTACTGTAGTTGAGGGGGAGTCTTCACAGGTCCCTGCTCTGATAGAAGTCCCTCCTTATATAATCCAACTTCCCACTACCCAAATCTCTGATGAGCCACTCCTAAACCATATCAAAGCACTCCTGAATGCTTAGAAAACAACCCTCAAGGAATATGTTGACCTCTCATTTGACAAGCTAAGGGATGAATTGTTAACTGAAGTTAAGGAATATAAAGAAGTGATCTCTCACTTAAACAAACAAGTCACCACCTAGGTTTGATATGGCTGGAACTGCTGGTATAAAGCTGACCACCCTCATGAAATACATGGAAACAAGCCAGAAATTCTCTACAACTGCCATTGGATATGTCAAATATTTTGTGTGTACAACTGATGAGGTGATCAGGGGTGCAGCAGATCATGTAAATCAGCATGTCATCAATGTTTCTCTCCACTCTATGGAGCAGGCAATACTTCTGAAAAATGAGCTGCTCACTAACAATGAGAGAATATTCCAATCTATATCAAGCAGAAATGAAGCCAACACCTCCTTACTACAAACAACCATCCTTGAAGGAGGCAAAACGGGGGAGAGCAGCCATGCTAAGACAGCAGGACTCATTGAAGATCAAGCACTCAATATAGTTCAAGGTACTATGGTGGCACTGCACCTGACCCTACTGGATAAAAAGAGGCCAGAGGATCTAGACTTTCCAGCACAGGCTAGAGTTGTATAGGATGCACAACTTGCTGCCAGAAGAAAAAGGGAAGGGACTCAGATGGCTGAAGAGTTCATGTCCAAGAGGAGAGCTGAGAACAGAGATGATCCAGACTATGAACAGCTAAGTGATGCCTCTGAATCTATCATCATAAATGTTTAGGTTAGCCATGGACAAGTTCTAAAGAACATTGATAGTGTATATCCTTCTGAGTAATGGATAAAGAATTTGGAAAGCAATTCCCTAAGGGAAACAGTATTCAAAGAAAATCTGGTAAGGAAGAGAAATCCTAAGAAAATGCCTTCAAGATATATTCCAAAGTCATTCCTTTACTTCAAAAGGCAGAAGAACAAAGCTGAAAACTTGAAGAAGATTGCTATAAATAAGGATGTTGATGCAAGCTCATCAAAGAATAGTTGTTATAGGGTTTAGGGTCAGGCTTCTTTAAAATATTTTATCAATATCTTGTAATGTATATCAACAGTGTAGGAATTTAAAATCTCTATCAAAGAAATTAATATAAGTTGGCCTTGACTATATTGATGTGGCAAATGTGTATGAAATTATCATTTATATATCTGTGTTTAATGAATATGCTATTCTTTGATAGATATCTTGTAATCACAAGTTTTTCTACTGATGTTAGACTAAAGCTCTCTAAATTAGTTAATGATTAGGTATATCTTAATCATAATGTTTATCTTGTAAATGATTGAAAATTCACCGGTACTATTGTTCATTCAATAATAGTGTTAAGCCATCTCATCTAGGGGGAGTATCTTGTACTGGGATGGCTAGTT
Source organism: Platanthera guangdongensis (assembly GCA_039583875.1). Classification (NCBI taxonomy): domain Eukaryota; kingdom Viridiplantae; phylum Streptophyta; class Magnoliopsida; order Asparagales; family Orchidaceae; genus Platanthera; species Platanthera guangdongensis. The sequence goes on from CM077151.1 coordinate 111,182,502, forward strand.
GTCATGATAAAGTCTTATCAGGCCTATCATGATATTTTTTTTGTGTTGATGCACCTTAGCATGGATAGGTGTTCTGCCTTCTTCAAATATGGGGAGATTATTGGGAATTGTGACCTACAATTTTCCTCAGGATTTGAAGAGGCATCACCAATCATGCTAAGGGGCATAATATATTTGATGTGTGCTTAAGTTCATGCATGCAGAAAGTCCATTATTGGACAAGTGAAGAAAATAAGTATACTGGAAGATCCAGAATTCATCGAGCTCAGCTCACAGTCGTCTAGCTCAGCTCAGCATTCGTCGAGACAGGTGAAGAAAAAGAGTATACTAGAAGATCCAGAATTCGTCGAGATCAGCTCAAAATTCATTGAGCTCAGCTCACCATTCGTCGAGCTAAATTCAGAAATGTGGGACTCAGAATTCTTCGAGTTCAGCTCATCATTCGTCGAGCTGAGCTCACCATTGTCAAGCTAAATTCAGAATTTGGGATTCAGAATTCGTCGAGCTCAACCAACAGATCATCGATCTTAGCACAACATCGTGCTAAAGCCAGGAAAATTGACTAAGGTAAAACCACTGAGACAGCTGAGACAGCTGAGAAGTATGTCTCAGTATAACTGCTGAGACAAAACAAGCTGGAATTTTTTAAGTCCAGAAGCGTTGAGTGAAGCAGTTTCACTCAACGCTTCTAATAAAGAAAGAGGTGCTAAAACAATTGAGAGAAAAACCGCTGAGACAGAAAATATGTGTCAGCTGTGAAACAGAAACCGCTGAGATCGTTGAGAAGAAACCGCTGAGACATGAGATAGTCTCAGTTGTGAAAGAAGAAACCACTGAGATAGTTGAGAATGAAGCACTGAGACCAAACCAGCAGAATTTCTCTAAGTCCAGAAGTGTTGAGAGAGGCAGGATTCAATCAACGCTTCTAATAAAGAGCCAAGATAGATGGTGTTGAGTAACTTAACATCACTCAACGCCTACTGAAGATCTGAGAGATTTATCTCTGAGTCAGTTGTTTCATTTTAATTATCTTATATAAATTCCTGCAGGATTCAGTTTATCTGAATCTGAGCTATATGGTCTTTTGGCCTGAGTGTAGGTGACTAATTAGTCACTGAGGAAGGTGCCCTGCTAGGATACTGAGGTAGGATCCAAGTGTGGATCTGAGAGCAAGGTTGTCCTCCCAGCCTGAGTAGTAGGCCTTAGAAATAAGGCTGAGTAGGTGACTGGTGAGTCACTGAGCTGTAGGTAACAAGTGTGTCACTGAGTTGTAAGCCTTGGGGAGGCTGAGCTGTAGGTGTCTGTAATGGCACTGAGGTAGGTACCTAGATAGGTACTGAGTTATAGAGTGCTGCAGCACTATGAGAGTAGGGCTTTGTGCCTGAAGTTATAGGGTTAAAAAGCCTGATTTATAGGCTTTAGAGATAAGGCTGAGGTAGGTGGTCAGTGGAGCACTAAGCTGTAGGAGCACTACAGGATCTAAGGTAGGAACCTATGTGGTTCTGAGGTAGGGTTCTAAAGAGAACCTGAGTGTAAGGCTGAGGTCCTGAGGTGTAAGCTCTGAGGAGCATATTGATGTAGTTTGTGCCTAGTCCAACAAAATAGTTGGATAGATGGGAGGGAAAGTGGACGTACCCAATTATGGAACCACTATAAATACTTATGTGTTGTGTTGTATTGCTTGTTCTTTTCTTATATTACAGGTGCTAAGGACAAGCTCTCGAACACTTAGTTAGAAAATCGCCAAAAGACTTAAATGTTTTCAGAGACCTATTCCCCTCCCCCCCCCCCCCCCCCCCCCCCCCACCTCTAGGTGATTTGCTAACCTTAAGTAAATAACTTTCAAGGAGTAATGTAAAATGAGTCTTGGAAGAATCCCCGAGGCTAGGGCAAGATTTCGGCCAAAACTGTGTAAGTTGGTTCAGCGGCTTAAGGGAAATTCGACCAGTTAGGTAAGTAGAAATCGTAGAGTATTGTTGGTCAATTCGTCGAGTATCTTGGGTCAGTTTGGCAAGTATCGTCGAATCTCCTTATGGCAATTTCGTTGAGTATGAGTTTAGCAGCTTTAGTCTGATTCATCGAATATCTAGGTCTTTCGTTCGATATCGGTAGTGCGGTGTCGATAGAAGCTCAATTCATCTAGCATAATCGACAAATCGCCAAGTATAGTCTAGACTTATACGTGTCGAGTGGCCTGAGAAGCCAAGGGAATTTCGGCGTATATCATTAGAATTCGTCGATTATCGTCTAGTCATTTTGCCGAGTAATGTAGAATTCGTCGAGTATCGTCGGTTAATTTTCGCCGAGTGTTGTAGAATTCATCGAGTATTGTGGCAGTTCGTCGGGTATACTCGCCAAATTTGCCAGGACTTGGAGATTTTTGCCGATTTTGGTCTGATTCGTTAAGTTTGGTCCTTATGGTATATTTTGGGTATTTTTGTCCCGTTTGTCATGGGAAGTGTTGGGTTTGGTATTTGGATTTTACGGGGTTTGGTTGCGGTTTATTTTTGTATTGAAGGTATATTTGGTATGGTCATGGTTGACTGTGGATATTTGACCCTATTGGGTTTATGACTGTGGGCGTGCTGGGTATGTTCCCACCACCATAGGTGTCAGCTTTCCCCGGTGTTAGGTGTGTCAAGGTATAAGTCCACCTTCCTTTGGATCCTTGTAGGGTTTGTGACTGTTGGTGTGTTGGTAGGTTCCCACCACTGCAGGTGCCGGTTTTCCCTAATGGGTTTGTTTAAGTTTGTGAATGTTGGTGTGTTGGGTAGGTTCCCAACACTACAGGTGTCGGTATTTCTCCAGTGATTTTATTTATAAAAGTTATGAGCATACTATTCCTGATACCTATATTTACTTATGTACACGTTTCTTAAAGCATAGTACTTTATCGCACTTGGTGTAAATTTTCCTACTCTTGGAGTCGGTAAGTTAGCTTTTACCCTTGTTTGATTTCTTATTCAGCCGAGGTTGTCAGCTTTTCCTTATAGTTAGCTCCGTATAGAATGGCCCCGAAAGAACTCGCAGAGTTTAGAGTTTAATTGCAAGAACTGGTGTAGTCAGGGTTCGTTCGCCCCAGTTCATCACCCTGGGGAGCTCCTGTACTGTTCATGAAGAAGGATAGAACCCTGATGTTGTGCATAGATTATTGGGAACTTAATAGGTTGACGGTGCGGAACACCTATCCACTACCTCGGATCGACGAGTTGTTCGATCAACTAGTGGGAGCACATTGGTTTTCCAAACTGGATTTGCGCTCTGGATACTATCAGTTGAGGATTCGAGAAGGGGACATCCAGAAAACGGCCTTCAGTTCGAGATATGGTTTGTATGAGTTCACAGTAATGCCGTTTGGGCTCACAAATGCCCCTTCGGCCTTCATGAGCCTGATGAACAAGGTGTTTGAACCGAATTTGGACATCTTCGTCATTGTTTTCATCGACGACATCTTGGTATACTCAAAGACGGGGGAGGTGCATGTCGAGCACCTGACCATGGTTTTGAAGAAATTGAAGGAGCACGCCTTGTACGCCAAGTTTAGCAAGTGTGAATTCTGGCTTAAGGAGGTTGCCTTCTTGGGGCATGTGATCAGTGGAGCTGGATTAGCAGTGGATCCAGCAAAGGTGCGAGCCGTGAAGGAGTGGTCGCCCTTGAAGTCGGCAGTTGATGTACGAAGCTTTCTTGGACTTGCTGGTTACTACCGCAAGTTTGTGAAAGGATTCTCCAATATTTCCCTTCCTCTTACTTCGTTGACGAAGAAAGGTGTGCCATTTGAGTGGACTCCCCAATATGAAGTGGCGTTTCAAGAGCTGAAGGATACGCTTACCTCCGCCCCCATCCTTGCACTTCCATCTGGGAAGGAAGAATTTCAGGTTTACACCGACGCATCGTATCAAGGGATGGGAGCAGTACTGATGCAGCATGGGCACGTAATCACTTATGCTTCAAGGGAGTTAAAGAAACATGAAATTAATTACCCGGTCCATGATTTGGAGTTGGGAGCAGTGGTGTTCGCTTTGAATGTCTGGAGGCGTTATCTATATGGCGTCTATTGCGAGATCTTTTCGGATCACAAAAACCTGAAGTATGTCCACACTCAGAAGGAGTTGAACCTGAGACAACGACGGTGGTTGGAATTTCTATGCGACTATGAGTTCACCATGAACTACCACCCCGTGAAAGCGAACTCGGTAGCCGATGACTTGAGTAGAAAAGTGCCACGCTCTAGCCCAGAATCACGGTTGATGAGTATGGAGTTGGCTCGGATGATTGAGGATATGGATATTACTTTGGTGTTAAAGGCTCCTTCGGTAGAGTGTGCGGAGTATTTGGCAAGCATGAGCATAGTTTGTGATATCCGGGACCGGATTCAGGTGGAGCAAGGAATGGATGCGGCCTTAGCCCCGGCTATCAAGGCAATTGAAGATGGGAGCACCGATGAGTACACACTAAAAGACGGCCTCGTTTATTTTCGTGGCCGGCTCTGCATTCCCAAGGGCGGCAAAATCCGGGAGGATATCTTGAGAGAGGCACATTACTCTCAATATTCTGTACACTCGGGTATTGCCAATATGTACGCCGGCTTACGGAAGACCATGTGATGGCCGGGATTGAAGAAGGATGTTAGTTACTATGTTACACATTGCGAAGCTTCTCAAAGGGTGAAGGCCGAATGTAAGAGTCCTAGTGGTTTGTTGCAGTCATTGCCCATCCCCAAGTGGAAGTTTGAGGATATCTCCATGGACTTCGTCCATGGGCTGCCTCGCTCCCACTCCGGGAATGATTCAGTGTGGGTTATTGTTGATCGACTAACAAAGGTGGCCGGTTCATTCCAATGAAGAAGGAAGCACACGTGGACATTTTGGTACGCTTATTTGTGGAGCAGTTCGTGCGGTTTCATGGCGTGCCCAAGACAATTATTTCGGATCGGGATGGTCGGTTTACTTCCAAGGAATGGAAGGCAGTGCAGGCGTATTTGGGCTCGCGCCTAACCTTTAGTACTGCATTCCACCCTCAGACGGACGGGCAGTCTGAGCGGACCATCAGAACAGTGGAGGATTTTTTGAGGTTATGTGTGCTGGATAGAGGAGAGCCGTGGGAAAGACTCTTGCCCCTGGTGGAATTCTCCTACAATAATAGTCATCAGGCGAGCATCGGTATGGCGCCCCATGAAGCCCTTTACGGAAGAAGGTGCAGGACTCCCTTGTCTTGGGTGCAGGACGAAGATCCGAAGGTATTTGGAAATGAATATATAGATGATACTGATGCGGCAGTCAAATTGATACGGGATCGCATGTTGGAGGCTTAAAGTCGGCAGGCGAAGTATTATAATGCAAAGCACCGAATGGTGGAGTTCAAAGTGGGTGATAAAGTGTTCCTCAAGATTCGGCCGATTTATGGAGTGTCGCGGGTGCGTGGGGTGAAAACGCTCAGCCCAAGGTATGTTGGGCCTTATACTATACTGGAAAGGATTGGCCCGTTGGCTTATCAGTTGGAGTTACCACCAGAACTAGAGAATCTCCACGACGTGTTCCATGTGTCGTCGCTTCGAAAAGCACTGTTGCGGCCCGACCAATATATTCCCACTACTGATGGTGCAGTGGCGTCAGATAGGTCTGTGCGACTAGAGCCGGTGCGGATTGTTGACAGCGAGACAAGAACATTGCGCCGTAAAAGTGTTCCCTTGGTGAAGGTATTATGGTCCAACCATGGGAAGGAGGAGTACACATGGGAGCCATTGGATTTGATGCAGCAACGCTACCCGGAGTTGTTTGCTCAAGGTAATTTTATTTAAAAGCATATGTTAAATTTCCTGTTATGCTTTTCTCCCCACAGCCTAAGCCTGATTTCGGGGACGAAATCTTTTATTTTGTTTATAGGATTTGTAACGTCCCGAGTCGCATTAGGCCCCTCGTGCGTGTTTTGGAGTCAGGAGAGCTGACTAGGGTTCATGGGGAGTGCTGACAACAGGGCAGCACATGTGAAAAGGAGGAGAAATTAGACAAGCATGAGTCACAGGTCGAGACACGGGCGTGTCCCTACCTGTGTGCGTCTCTTCGAGTTGAACTCGACGAGACGTGTCGAGACTGACGAGCTGTGTCGACATCATGTGACACGGGTAGCGACACGGGCGTGTCCCTACCCGTGTGTGTCGAGTTACACTAGACAGGGCGTGTTGAGACTAACGAGCTATGTCGACATCATGTGACACGGGTTGCGACACGGGCGTGTCCCTACCCGTGTGTGTCGAGTTACACTCGACAGGGCGTGTCGAGACTGACGAGCTGTGTCGACATCATGTGACACGGGTAGCGACACGGGCGTGTCCCTACCCATGTGTGCCGAGTTACACTCGACAGGGCGTGTCGAGACTGACGAGCTGTGTCGACATCATGTGACACGGGTAGCGACACGGGCGTGTCCCTACCCGTGTGCCAGTGTGTCGAGTTGAGTTCATCGAAATGCATCCCGAGAAGGACACAGCCAGGGAGCACGGCCCTGTCATGTGGACACGGGTCGGGACACGGGTCGGGACACGGGCGTGTCCCTACCCGTGTCAAGTATCGAACCGACACGGAAACTGACGTTGTCGTTTCGCCCAAGCAGGACACGGGTAAGGACACGGGCGTGTCCCTACCTGTGTCACTTTTCATAAATAAGGGGAAGAAAAAACCCTAGTCGTTTTCATACTCACTTAATCCCTGTTTCTGAGAGAAACTCCTGTTGAGAGAAGGAGAGTTTGCTGGAGCAAGTTCTAGGGAGGGAAAATCCGCCAACGCCGCGAAGGAGAAGATGCCGCCAAGGAGAATTACGAGATCCATGGCCGGAAATGGAGGAACCGCTGGAATCGATGTGAGTTTCCTACCCTCTCCATTGGTGCAATATCTATAGTTATTTTCCCTAGGTGAGATATCGACTCAAGAGAGTCTTGATGGAGAGGAGGAGTTTTCTAGGAAAGGCCATGCTAGGACTTGTGTTCTAGGTTTTAGATCTCTTCAACCACTCTCTTCTTCTATGTGATGATGGGTGATGGTTTCATGAAGAGTATTGGCCTCATGAGGTTGAATAAGGGTGGAGGAAATTTCTGGAGGAGATTTGAGAGGATCGACTTGAGGAGGAAGGTGAACTGATGCCGTTCGTTCCGCCTCAAGATGCGTGCTGAATCTGTATTTTGCGCACAGTAATCTTCTAGGGCATTTCCATGAGGGATATGTCCAGATATGGGCTTTCGACTAAACACGAAAGTTGAAGCCCTTAAAAATACCTTTCAAACGAATGGTTGCACGACTTCAGGCGAAGTCTGTAGTCACAGGAAAGTCTAAACGAAAATGGTGTTCAACAAATCCTGCATGCAGAAATTGTGTTCTGTATGCAGCGGACTTCAAGTCCGATTTCAAATAGGTTAATGTCAAAACTGGGTTGAGGTCTGAATATGAAAGTTGTATCCCATGGAAAGACCTTTCCATCGAGTGGTTACACGTCTTCACCGGATTCCTGTAACTTCAGAAATCTACGGTCAAAGTTGTTGTCCAGATTAATTCTGCACTTAAAGTTTGGGATTTTATATCATATGGATTTGAATTTGTTGGATTTAATATTGCAAGTTACTTGGCTTGAATAAACTCTTTTATGATTAATCATTTTAGATGCATGATTGGCGAAGTCTAATAATCAGATTCCATATAATCGAATTGTGAAGCAAGCTTACTTAAATGAATTGTCTTGTTGGAAAGGTTGATAAATCTCTATATGCGCATCATGTTTACAATAAGTTGATATCATTTGGAAAGTCATGTAGAGGAATAAATTATGACCATGAGTATGTTTGATTAATGAATTGAGTTTAGTAGTCCAATACTTAGAGCTTCGTCTCCCTTTGGGTAGTATTGGGAAGGGATGTAAGTGCGGTGTTGACCGTCACTTGTTTGGTTGTGTTGTGATAAGTCATGGATGGATGGTTGGGCTATGACCTCGTGCTTTCTTCCGAGGCCCCATCCATGCCACGGTGGTGTGGAATTGCATGTGGTGTTAGTCGACACGCGGTGTCGTAATCCTGGGTTAAGGATAGTGTGGCAGGTCTACGAACTCGCCGATCGTCACACCTACGGGAGTTGACAGTTAGACTTTGGGCGGTTGGGCTGTGTCCTTGTTGTTCACGTCCCGGGGCCCCTTCCGTGCTACGTGAACGGTTGGGTTGTGTCCTCGTGCTTATTTTTGAGGCCCCTTCCGGGTCACACAAGGCTAGTTTGGGTTGTGTTCTTGGTGCACATCTACCCAAAACCCCGCTGGGCCATAGTACGCATGGGCTCCGCTATTGTGTTCTTAGCGTTGAGGCGTATGGAGGCCTAGGTGAAGTAGTGTGGATACCCGCCTAGTAGTAGAAGTGCCCGTTCTACTGTCACCGCCTGGCCACGGCGGCTGATGCCTGAGAGGTTAGCTACCTGCTCGAAAAGTGGGAACTGCAGTCTGTGTCGACATAGTAATTGCATGGGTGTGCATGGGTGAGTCATTGCATAGCATACATAGCATTTCATAACATTGCATAACAAGATCCTCATCGTATAAGTTTGTATGGGCACTCTTATACGATGAGTTACCTTTATATAACCCGATACTTAACTTATAAGTTTGTATGGGCATTTTTATAAGTTAAGTAACTTTCCTGATGTTACTTATACTTGTTAGTTTAGTATAGTTCTCAAATAACTGCTGATTATGATACTATTACTCTTACACTATCGTCACTAGCTTGTACCTCTTTTACTTGAATACATATATATTACCCTTGTTCCTTCTCTCCTCCCGGTGCCAAGGAGTCGCAGGGGGAGCGGATGTGAAGCCACTTAGTCGTTTCGACTAACGATTGCTACATCTTCCTTTTAGGAGGTCACGCCGCAGGTAGAGCAGCCGCGGACTACGCAGCAGGACAGCCAGGCCAGGACGACAGGGCCTGAAGTGACGATGCCGTCGATACCGTCGTTTACGGATGTTAGTATTTTGATACTCTAATGTAGCCCGTTTGGGCAATGATTAGCTGTACTCTGATATATTGTAGAAGCATGTTTTAGCTTTTCCCTTATTGATGTACTTGGACATTATTACTTAGTGTGGATTTGACTTCTCTTGCTTATTATATTTTGGTTGGGTTGGCATGTGATATTGATATTGTTGTAGCCGACGGAATAGGCGTCTTGTGGTACAGGTTAGCCCGTGTGCTAATGTTACCGCAAGGAGGCTGTTCCGGGCATAAGACTCCCCTTTGTGCCGTGTTTTGGGATCCAGGAGGGGGGTCTTACACGTGTACCATTGGTCACGCCCGTGACCAGGGCGTGACCCGTCAAATTTCAACGAAATCAGTGATTTTTGAAGAGAAAAGCTCGACATGCCCGATGTCACGCTCGTGTCATTTGACACGGCCCGTGACCCCAACCTGTATCACGCGCGCTTGACATTTTCAGCTCGACGATCGTCGACAACCCAACACGCCTAGAGTCACGCCCGTGACCTAGGGCGTAACTTATCCACCTGACTCGACGAAAACACGCTCGACGTTTTCTGCTCGACGAATGTTGACACCTCCCCGACACGCCCCGTGTAGTTAGAGACACGGGCGCACCGCCACGTGTACTTCTCCAACTGGATGACAAGACCTGCGCGGTGACATTTCAACGCAACCCGCTCCCAGTTCTACCTCCCCGACATGCCCATAGTCACGCCCGTGACCTGGGGCGTGACCTCCACGTGACTGACACGTGTCCTGCAGAAGTCAACTTTGATGTCAAATCTCGTCGGCCGCCATTTGCATAGTGCTAACACGCCCCCTGACACGCCCGTGTCAGAGGGCGTGTCCCATGAAATTTTTTGTTTACAAATTCCAGCCTTCTGCTTGTAATCCTGTTCCACTTTTTGGGCCATTTTGTATAAGGTGTTATGCTGTTGGGATGAATTCCAAGTCTATGTAAGGGATATTTCTCCCCCTCTCCTTAGCTTTTATTTTTGTGTCTTTGTAACTCGTCCTTTTATTTAATAAAATGTGTTTTTCTTTTCTTATTATGGCCTTGGAATGGATCTACGCAACTCTCCTTTTATGCAATCTTATTTATTTTTGTTTTAGCTTTATTTTTTCTTATCTTTAAAATGCGTGTGTGAGTGTATGAGTATAGTTTTTTTTTACTTTAATGTTTTCATTAATTTTACTTAGACTTGTTTAGATTAGGTTTTTATAGCTTTCTATTTCATTGTTATAAACCCGTAAAACTGATTTCAAAGTGATTTTCATTTCTTTTAACTTAGATTTTTCTTTTTAGGTTGTAAAACATTTTCGTTCTTTTCGCTTTATTTTCACTTTTTAATCATTTTTACGGAGTTATAGGAATAAATATATAGTAGTTATAATTTTTCGAGCATTTCAATTTTTGTTTTAAACTTTTGGTCCTTTTAATTTTTCGTCTTCTTTTTATGCATTTCTACCGCATTCTAGCGGTAGAAATGTAGTCATTTTAATTTTTCCATCACTTCATTTTTTGCGTTTATTTGCAAAACTTTTCGCTCGTTTAATTTTTATTTTAGCTTTTTATGCATTTCTACCACATTCTAGCGGTAGAAATGCAGTCGTTTTAATTTTTAGGTAACTTAGTTTTTATTCACTTATGTACGTGTGCGCATTTATTTCTGCCTACTCGTTAAGAGTTAATTGGTGTATTGTTTTACTTTATTCAAGTAGAGTGCGTGTGCTTTACTTTTCTGCAGTGTGGAGTGTGTTTTACTTTCTGTAGAGTGGGTGCATTTATTTAATCCTACTCATTTGAGTAGGACCCTTATTGATTTTCTCCTACTCATTTGAGTAGGAAGTGTGTGCGTGCATATTTCATTTCATGTCGAGTGTGTGCGTGAGTTTTAATTTCTGTCGAGTGTGTGAATGCATTGCATTTATTTTGTCCTACTCATTTGAGTATGACTCACTTTCATTTCTCCCGCCCACGCATTTGCGCCAGGACTCGCATTTTACTGCTTTCATTTCAGTCCTACTCGTTTGAGTAGGACTTGCAATTTACTGCTTTCTTACTGCCTTATTTTACCGCTTTCATTTCCTGCTTTCCATTTTCTGCTTTCTTTATTGCTTTCAACGCCTGCCATCCCCATTCCGATGAGTGGCTAATCGTTCTTAGCCCTCAATATCGAATAGCATTGGGACAGATAAAATAGCTTTAAATAATTAAAGGTCCTGTTTTTCCAATTAATTAAAATTACTTAAGGTTTGCCTAGGGTTTACGACGCGTAGGACCACATATCGATGTGTGGGCCCTATTTTCGTAGTCCATACGCTAGCTAGCCGAGAGGTCGTGCGTATGGACCGATCACCCCTTGGTAAAAAGAGTTCCGCACTAAACCTCGAGAGAGGAGGCGCGCCAACTCTACCGGATTGGGTTCCCCACCCAATAGCGGGGTTCTTAGCGTAATGCGGGCGTTAAGAGGAATCCTTCGTCGGACTAACGTTCGGTCGAATAGTCTTAGCGTTCAGGTGAGCGATAGTACTAGAGATAAGTGAGCTCATTCTAGTGGAACCTCCATGGCCAAGTCTCCGCCTTAATTAATTTGAAAATTAGGATCTCTTTTTATTAAAAGTTTATTTTAGTTCAAATTTTATTCGGTTCCGTCGCGCTAAGCTCATCATCGGCTTCCCCTTTAATGCTTTCATTTTCTGTCATTTTTATTATATATATAAAAAAATCTGACAAGTAATTATCGGTAAAATAATAGTCCCCTCCAGAGAAGAGTAGAAATAATCGAACCGACCCGAGAACAATACGACCTCGATATTCCACATCGGAATATTCTATACTACACGTGATATGTGCACTTGCCTCCTTTCGTTAAAACTCGATCTAAACCGGTTTATATCCAAATTAATAAATCTGCGCGCCCTATTTTCTAAATAAAAACCAATTACCCGTTTTCTTAAATAAACCGCCCGGGGCGCCGCAGGAATTCTCACCAATTTTTGGAGTTTTAACCGCATCAAATTTTCGGACCCGATGCGAAAATATCAAAAAAGTTTTTGGCGCTGTTGCCGGGGATTTTTCGGGTCGTTATTTTAAACCCTGAAAATCTATTAATTTTACCTATATCTATATATATAACAAAAATTTAAAATGGCCAACAAAAAAATAATACTAATAATAAAAAAAAACTACCAAAAAAACCGATAAAAATAAAAACTTGAAAAACCTATAAAACCAAAAAAAAAATCAAAAAAATAAAAATAACTTAAAAAAATTTTCATTACTTTTATGAAACAAAAAAAACAACTCAAACACTATAAAAAAACAAAAATCTAAAAAATCTAAGTTTGATTTTCTAATATAAAATCAAATAGAAAAAAAACAATAAAACTTATAAAAATCAAAAACTAAAAAAAACGCTAGGGGATCACTTTTTTTCTCACACTCATTGTTGATGCACGAAAACGGCACCTGGGGGATAGCTGTCACCGAGGGGGTGATTGGGCCTCACAGGCTAGGTGAGGATGAAGGAGAAGGTTGCGGAGGAAAGGGAGAGGCTTGAGAGGAGAAGCGAGCCTTGATCAACAGAGAGGGTTGATCAAGAAAGAAGGATGAGGGAGACCAAGAGCGGTCGAGCAGACAGCAATTGCAACGGCTGCGCTTGCAGGTTGGAAGCCGAGAGGAGCTGAGCTGAGCTGAGGGCAAGGCTTGCTGAGCAGAGGAGCAAGGCTTGCTGAGCAGAGGAGCAAGGCTTGCTGAGAAGAGGAGCAAGGCTTGCTGAGCAGAGGAGCAAGGCTTGCTGAGCAGAGAAGAGAAGAGGGGGCCGCCAGCAGCGGCAACAACACACTTCGCCCGTCGCGGCCTAAATGCCACTCCTGCGACGGGCTTTCCTTTTATTAAAAGCTAGAGGTTACAAGCTTACAAGTACACCTTTACAACAAAATCACTTAAAGGGTACAAGGAGAAGCTGGCGGCTAAAGGAGGAGAAAGTGCCAGAAAGCAGAGAGGAGAAGCTGCCAGAGACTAAGTAAAATAGTCTGCTAGCTGCTGGAGGACTGGGAAACTGAGTCTGCAGAGGCTGCTGGCAAGCTGCTGAAGAGCTGTGGAGGACTGCGCGGACAGGAAACTGAGTCCGCTGAGCTTGCTGGAGAGGTGATGACGGACCGGAAAACGGAGTCCGCAGGGTCTGCTCTTAAGACTTGTCTTCACCTTCCGGCCCCGGATCCGGCCTCTAGCCCCCCCAGAATGAGAGGCACCATGGGCTATTTATAGGCCCAGGGAAGTTCTTGAAGAAGCGGGGCCCAGTGACATCAGCATGACGACCTGCGCGGACTCCGCGGACTGAGATTTTGCGTCCGCCACTGTTGAGCGATGAAGCAAGCGGAAGGACCCACCTGCAGAGAACTGAAGGTCGCCCCCTAGCGGGCGACCTGGGCGGACTCCGGGAGGAGTCCGCCCGGCAGGCCGGAGGCCGCCCCCTAGCGGGCGGCCTGGGCGGACTCCAGGGTGGAGTCCGCCCGGCAAGGGTGCCGGGGCCGCCCCCTAGCGGGCGGCCTGGGCGGACTCCAGGGGGAGTCCGCCCGGCGGGCCTGGCCGCCCCCTTGCGGGCGGCCTGGGCGGACTCCAGGGGGAGTCCGCCCGGCTGGTCGCCGGGGCCGCCCCCTAGCGGGCGGCCTGGGCGGACTCCAGGGGGAGTCCGCCCGGCGGGCCTGGCCGCCGCCTTGCGGGCGGCCTGGGCGGACTCCAGGGGGAGTCCGCCCGGCTGGCGGGCAGAGGCCGCCCCGGGTGGGCAGCCTCGACGGACGGCGGCAGGAGGCCGCCGCCTCTCGGGCAGCAGGGAGGTCGCCCCTGGTGGGCGACCCCGACGGATGGCGGCAGGAGACTGCCGCCCCTTGGGCTGACTAGGAGGTCGCTCCTGGTGGTGCTGTTGGCGAACTCCTGCAAGGAAAAGCACTGCACGATTAGCGTACCTAACCGCATGTCCCGCGAGGGTGAGCCATGGGAATAGACCACCGTCCCGCAGGGCACGCGGTTGCTAGGAAACCTAGGCGGACAGGGAAAACTGCCGCCTACGCGGGGACTCGTCGCGATCGAAAGGGAGAACCTAAGGGTCGCGACTGGCCAGCTGGCCACCTTGGGAAGGATCGCCGATTTCTGGGTTAACATAATCCCCGCACTTTTTTAAGTTCCGAAGGGGACTTCGAAAAAGTTGGAGACCCACGAAAATCGTGATCCACCCCAAAGGAAAGAGAGGGGGAAGCAAAGAGAGATAGAACCTGAAGCCTCTCCTTACAAGCTTGGTGTTTCCTGTTTTATTTTCCTGCAAGAGGAAAATTAAGGGTAAGCACGTATGAGTGGTACATCGAGTGTGTACCTGAGTTTGATTTTGCAAAACGAAGAAGGCGCTTCTCCTGTAAAGTTCTGCAAAACAATAGTGAGGGAAAACAGAAAGGCATAATAACTTGCAAGTACCTGATAGAGGCTTGCAAGCACCTGTCATTCTCTGCAAAAAGAGAAGGGAAAAGAGTATACAAGGACAGAAAAAATGAGTTACAAGTACCTGGAAGGAACTTGCAAATCTTTGGTGATCTCTGCGAGAGAAGAGTTAAGAGTATGCATAGTTCATGAAAGTAACTTGCAAGTACCTGAATGGAGCTTGCAAGTGTTGGTGACTTCTGCAAGAAGAGAGTTAGAGGCAGATATTGTATATAGAGATAAGCTACAAGTACCTGAATGACTTGCAGATGTCTGCTAACCACTGCAAAGTGAAGAGTAAGCAGCAGAGATAAAATATTGATTTAAACTGCAAGTACCTGGATGAGGTTTGCAGGTGTCTGTTGTTCTCTACAAAGAGAAAAGTTAGAAGCAGACAATTTGCATATGAATGGAGCTTGCAAGTACCTTGTGGAGAAGGCTTGCAAGGGTTTGCTAACCTCTGTGAGGAGAGAGATTAGAAGCAAATAAGATGCGAGGATAACCGCACCCGAACCATACCAAAAATGTTGATATGACTCGATTAATGTTTGACGCCATTAGAATTTGGCAAGAATAATGAGTAGCTCTGTGAATCTCCGTATGATAGAGCTTGAGTAGGCAAAGTATATGAGGTGAGCATAAGCAAAGTGATTGCTGAAAATCTTTTTGAGATAACCCATGAAGGTTGATGAGATAGGGTCGATATGACCAAGTAGCAAGAGAAATGCCCGATGAACATTATCACGAAGTACAGATTAATGAATCGAGCACTAGCTGTTGACATGGCTGGAAATCCTTTTGGTAGGTTGGATTAACCTGCTCACCTGTGAAAGGAGGGAAGAGAGAAAAGGAGGTCTGTACCCGGAATAACTAAAGAGGGTTGAATGCTGCCACAGGTGTTCCCCGTGGGCCTTATGCATCACTTGCCCGAAAAATCATCCCGAGTACAGTCCTACTCAAAGCGGGCTGGCCGCGCATCCTCAAGGAGGAGGGAAAAGGAAAAAGAGGTCCATGTTCGGAATGACTAAGGAGGGTTGAATGCTGCCACAGGTGTTCCTCGTGGGCCTTATGCATCACTCGCCCAAAAAATCATCCCGAGCATGATCCTGCTCAAAGCGGGCTGGCCGCGCATCCTCAAGGAGGGCACAAAAGAGGAAAGCAAGGGAAAGGTCCTGAGAAGGACCGCTAGAAGGACCGCTCTCTCGCCTTGGGTACAAGCATCACTGATCAATGAGACGAGTTGCGCCAAGAGGCCTATCTTGTCTGTATATTGATCAGTGAAGTTGCGAACCCGCGAAGGCACGGATCGAGGATACCGGAGAGTGCTTCGGCCACCACAGTTGAAGGATGAGCAAAGAGACAAGGCTACGCTTGGTCGCCATTGCTTGTCCAGCGAAGATCATCCTAACCGTAGTGTATCCTATAGGACGCACAACAGAGCTAACACATGGGGCTCCCCTAGCACACACTCTGTGTCAGATGTTGGCTAGGATCCTAAGTCTGAAGCCCATAATCGTAGAATGAACTGCTCCCACTACACACATGGGTATACTCCCGCCATATGTGGTCGAAGCGGTAGTGCGAGAACAAACTACGGAGGGAACGTTTCAGACTCGGTGAAATCTCATTTGTGTAACGATCCTAAGAGAGGGAGAAAAGAGGAAGGAGCAACACAAGAAGGGAACTGTGTCAGTACGGGATCCCTGAATAAAAGCTTTGCTGGAAAGCAAGAAAAGAACACTGAGAAGTGTTGTAATGAAAATGTTTGAAAAGGAGAGAGAGTAAGGGTTGAGATAACCCTTGTAGGTTGCAAGGAGCTTCGGAGGACTGTGAAGTCCATCGCTAGCTTAGAATAGCCTTCCCAGTATACCCTCGTCATTGGCATCGAAGCATTCGACGGTTGGGTGAACAACGAGGAGGGGAGGCTCTTCGACGTGGTTCACTGCTCTTGAGGAGCAAGGAGCGTCTGAAATTTCTTTGCCCTTTGAAGTTGATGGATCAGGGCGATCTTCTTTAGGAAGCAAGTCATGCATCTTGCCTTGCCGGAGCATCCTTTGCACAAGCTGGCGGAATGCTCGGCAGTCTTCTGTTCGATGGCCTGACTCTTTGTGGAATTCACAATAAGGCTCTGAGTTTCTAGACCTTTGATCGGTCGGTCGATAGGGCTTCTTGTAGTTTGCCCTATCTTTCATGATCTGGACTACTTCTTGCACGACATCGTCGAGATCAGACTCATGCAAGTCATCGTCTTGCTCTTGTTGAACAGTTGCTGTTTGAGAACGAGCTAGCGGCAATAATGGGTCTTGAGCATTGTCTCGGCTTGGGAAGGAGTATCGCTGGCGATGAAGCCTTCTCTCCTTCCTTGAGTAAGTTGGGGCGTGATTGCGAGGAGACCTTGGAGGATGCTTGCGGGAGGGATCCTCCTCGGATAGAAGTTTGGAGACGAAGCCTGGATTGCTCTTTTCGCCTCGGATGTATGAGTTGGCCAGAGCAATCAGCTCTTGGTATGTCCTTGGAGCACGAACGTTAGCTTCAAATTTGAGAGGCCCTTCACGAAGACCGTGGATAAGAGCCACTCGGTACATCTCTTGATCGGTAACCTCGATGTCCAAAATCTCTCTTTGGAATCGATCAACAAATTGAGACCAAGTCTCATTTCCGCGCTGCTTGATCTCAAAGAGGGCTTCAGGACCGCCCTTTCTCTTAGTTGACGTAGAGAATCTGAGAAGAAACTCCCTTCGAAGGTCAAGGAAGGAAGCGATGGAGTGAGGACGGAGGCCATAGAACCAGTCCCTCACTTGCCCATCAATAGAGGTAACAAGAAGCTTGCACTTGGTTGCATCTGAGAGAGTCTTGAGAGCAACGGCTGACTCAAAAGCTTGGAGGTGCTTTACTGGATCTGTCTCTCCAGTGTAGGTTGGTAGTCGAGGCTCTCTGAAGTTTGCTGGAGTTGGCTCATGGCGGACACTCTCCGCGAATGGTGAAGGTTCTTCTTGCTCTCCTACAGCATAGGGAAAAAAAGGAGCATAAGCTGCAGCTGCAAAAGGAGCATGAGGATAACAAGGAAAAGTTGCTGCAGGAGGAGCAGGGGCAGGAGCTGAAGGGTAGGGATGACTTCCCTGAAAGTTGAGAACTCTAGCTGGACTTCCCCGGACTGCTTCCCGGAAGAAGTTATGGCGAGCAGCGAACTCTTCATCTTGAGTCCGCAAAGGAGCTGCAGGCCCTTGCGGAAAGGTTGGAGTGTACGGGGGATAGAACGACGGGCAAGCTTGAGAGTAAGCTTGCTGACGCTCTGTTGTTGGTGTTGGGTTGATTGGAGCAGCTGCTGGATGAGCGTCCAATCGCTGCGTTATAGCAGCAAGAACTTTGTTGATAGCTTGGAACTGTTGAGCATTCTCTCGGCGCGACTGCTCAAAGGCTTCCCAGAGAGGATCTTCACTGGGACTTGGAGCATGGTTCTCGGCTGACTGATGGTCTGACATGATTAGCTGTTGCTTTCACTGCTTGTTCTGATCTGAAGGTTTGCGCGTGAGCTGTTCGGTTCCACGCTAACCGCACCCTGTTGATGCACGAAAACGGCACCTGGGGGATAGCTGTCACCGAGGGGGTGATTGGGCCTCACAGGCTAGGTGAGGATGAAGGAGAAGGTTGCGGAGGAAAGGGAGAGGCTTGAGAGGAGAGGCGAGCCTTGATCAACAGAGAGGGTTGATCAAGAAAGAAGGATGAGGGAGACCAAGAGCGGTCGAGCAGACAGTAATTGCAACGGCTGCGCTTGCAGGTTGGAAGCCGAGAGGAGCTGAGCTGAGCTGAGGGCAAGGCTTGCTGAGCAGAGGAGCAAGGCTTGCTGAGCAGAGGAGCAAGGCTTGCTGAGCAGAGGAGCAAGGCTTGCTGAGCAGAGGAGCAAGGCTTGCTGAGCAGAGAAGAGAAGAGGGGGCCGCCAGCAGTGGCAACAACACACTTCGCCCGTCGCGGCCTAAATGCCACTCCTGCGACGGGCTTTCCTTTTATTAAAAGCTAGAGGTTACAAGCTTACAAGTACACCTTTACAACAAAATCACTTAAAGGGTACAAGGAGAAGCTGGCGGCTAAAGGAGGAGAAAGTGCCAGAAAGCAGAGAGGAGAAGCTGCCAGAGACTAAGTAAAATAGTCTGCTAGCTGCTGGAGGACTGGGAAACTGAGTCTACAGAGGCTGCTGGCAAGCTGCTGAAGAGCTGTGGAGGACTGCGCGGACAGGAAACTGAGTCCGCTGAGCTTGCTGGAGAGGTGATGACGGACCAGAAAACGGAGTCCGTAGGGTCTGCTCTTAAGACTTGTCTTCACCTTCCGGCCCCGGATCCGGCCTCTATCCCCCCCAGAATGAGAGGCACCATGGGTTATTTATAGGCCCAGGGAAGTTCTTGAAGAAGCGGGGCCCAGTGACATCAGCATGACGACCTACGCGGACTCTGCGGACTGAGATTTTCCGTCCGCCACTGTTGAGCAATGAAGCAAGCGGAAGGACCCACCTGCAGAGAACTGAAGGTCGCCCCCTAGCGGGCGACCTGGGCGGACTCCGGGAGGAGTCCGCCCGGCAGGCCGGAGGCCGCCCCCTAGCGGGCGGCCTGGGCGGACTCCATGGTGGAGTCCGCCCGGCAGGGTGCCGGGGCCGCCCCCTAGCGGGCAGCCTGGGCGGACTCCAGGGGGAGTCCGCCCGGCGGGCCTGGCCGCCCCCTTGCGGGCGGCCTGGGCGGACTCCAGGGGGAGTCCGCCCGGCTGGTCGCCGGGGCCGCCCCCTAGCGGGCGGCCTGGGCGGACTCCAGGGGGAGTCCGCCCGGCGGGCCTGGCCGCCCCCTTGCGGGCGGCCTGGGCGGACTCCAGGGGGAGTCCGCCCGGCTGGCGGGCAGAGGCCGCCCCGGCTGGGCGGCCTCGACGGACGGCGGCAGGAGGCCGCCGCCTCTCGGGCAGCAGGGAGGTCGCCCCTGGTGGGCGACCCCGACGGATGGCGGCAGGAGACTGCCGCCCCTTGGGCTGACTAGGAGGTCGCTCCTGGTGGTGCTGTTGGCGAACTCCTGCAAGGAAAAGCACTGCACGATTAGCGTACCTAACCGCATGTCCCGCGAGGGTGAGCCATGGGAATAGCCCACCGTCCCGTAGGGCACGCGGTTGCTAGGAAACCTAGGCGGACAGGGAAAACTGCCGCCTACGCGGGGACTCGTCGCGATCGAAAGGGAGAACCTAAGGGTCGCGACTGGCCAGCTGGCCACCTTGGGAAGGATCGCCGATTTCTGGGTTAACACTCATATAGCTAAGACGTTAGCTTTGAGTCACACACACACTTGTCAACCCCTATCGCCCACACACTTTAGGAGAGTTTATTTTTTCGTTTTATTTTCTGTTATATTTTTGCTACTTCTTTTAAAATAATGCAGGGTTTCATCCCGAGCCTCCTCGTACTCGTCTTCAGGGAAGCTTCTACCCCCCCCCCCCCCCCTCTCTTTTCATTTTGTACATAATATATTTTGTATATTATCGTTCCGCATACTTATGCTGCAACATTGGGGATAATGTTGGGTTTAAGTATGGGGGTGTTTTCGTATTTCTTTATTTCTGCACTTTACAAAAACTCATCAAAACTTACAAAAAAAATTACAAAAATTAAAACATAAAAAATTTTACTTGTTTTTTTATTATCATAAACTCAAAAAATTCATAAAACACAAAAAAATCACAAAACAAAACTTATAAAACATCAAAAAAAAATTCAAAAACTTTTTCTTTTCCTTTGTAAATATTTTTTGTAAAAAAAACATAATCTCCCTTCCCCCCCCCCCCTCTTCTTATTTCTAAAAACTCTTTTTTAGCATGCCCGCGACGTTCGACTCATCGAACCAACCACCCAAATAAGAGTTTGTTCGTGGGCCGCTTTCGAGTTTTTACTTTGTATATTTTTATACAAAAATCTCTCTTTCCTCTCTCTCTTTTTTTGTAAAAATCTCTCTTTCTCCACTATCTTCTTTGTAAATAACACTTCTTTCTCTCCTCTTTCTTGTAAATAACTTATCCAAATACACTAAAAAATCAAAAAAATTTAGAAAAACCAAAAATCCTGAAAAAAAGAGAATAACTCTAAAAATTCAAAAATAATAATAATAATAAAAGAGATAAAAACCTTTAAAAATTCAAAAAAGATGATAATCAAAATCCCAAAAAAATGATAAAAACCCTAAAATCCAAAAAAATGTTTTGTTAATTTTGTAACAAATAAAATTGAATATACCACATCTTAACCCTTTTTGCTTTCCAAAAATCTAGTTTCGAGTTAAATTATATGCGAATTTTACTTATTTTTTGTTTACTATTCGTTTATTAATTAAAGTTCGATAGATTTAAGTGTCTGGGGTTAAGATTTAAAGAATTTTTTTATGTCTTTTTCTTATAATAGGGAACTTGTTTTTCACCACCACTTCGAATTTTTATAAATAGAAGCTCGTGTTTTATGTTAGAAAATATCAACTATAGATTTCAATTATTTCTACTTTTTGCTTTTAGAAATATTGGAACGTTCATTTTAAAAAGGTTTCTCTCAAAACTTTTTTATTAAATCTAGTTTTATTTTTGAAAAAATAAACTCACCTCCATTTTTTCATGTCTTACCTGACATGCTTACCAATATTTTATCCCTTAAAAAGATCCTATGTCAATGGGAATAAGATTTCGTTCCATAAACATAGGCACCCAATATTTAAAAAGATTATATGTTATAGAGTAAGAGGATAAAATTCATTACTCCTACACATATACATTGGGTTATTGATTATTTATGAAGTTGAAAAAAAAGGAAAAAATGTTATATGTGTAACACCCCCATCCGTCGTATGACATATAGTAGAAGGTCTAGCTGGAACTCGACACCATATACCACGGACAGTCGGAAGGGTTACGTATGTATAACCAAACTATCCAATTAAGACTACTCGTCCTAACACATAGCATTCTACCTGAAGCTTTTAAACAGTTGAAAGAACCCAAACTTGTATCCAATAATCATGAATGTTCAACACCACTACAACTGGAATGAAAACAAATACATAGAAAGGTACACGGCCTTATGGCCTTACAGAGGTTCACTTAATTAAATAATATTTTCTATACATCGGCTCGCAGGCCGGCCACACATGACAAAATAAAGTACAACTATTCGCTTTGGCCTTCTAGGGCCAACACAACAACATGGGCTCCAGCCCGCTATTTGGTACTCGGCTCCGCAGCACCTGCAAGCAACATTCCACTGCACGGTGACAAACAAAGCAACGGTCAGCCAAAAGCCGACAAAATTATAATGACCCCGCCCCTAACTCGGCACGGCGGTGATCCTTCCCTGCAATTCATTAGCCCGGCTAAAATAATATAGTACAAACATGCTAACCATAGGTGTAGGCTCGCACGGCCAAACACCCCGTGCACTCAGGGCACATTATCGGTGAATCCTGACACTTCAGCGTCTTCACCACCGCCCCCGAGATGGCAACAATGTGAGCATTTTAGCCTTTCTGACCACTGTCTAAGGCTCCCGACTATGCCAACGACCAGTCCCCTTTTCGGGTCTCTCGCACCGAACCACATAGCCCAGGTCTGATTCCACTTACCCGTTGTTCACAACGCGTAGTACACCTTAAGACGTACACACGAGCCAAGCTTCTCTCGGATCCTGCCATTTCCAAACAATCACATAACCCAGTTATATTCAAGGTCGGTTCCCAGACCGCCAAGTTAGCAGAACAATGATTCTGCTCAGTTTTCCGGGTGCGTTTTGGAGTTAATCCCCATGGATCCCTGCTGTAATCTACCGCGTAGAAACCCGAAAACCCAAAGCACAGAGTCTTCTCTGGCAAACCATAATAAATGCAACATCACCAATCCAGACCAACATGTCCGGGTAGGCTTCACACACAATGCCTATGTCTGTACTACAATTTCGGACTCTATATGCAACACAAGGGGGACTATTCCCGTCAACCCTAAGGAACACCGCACACTCGCCGCACACTCGCGGGAGCAGGTTTCCCTATGCAAAAAGGAAGAGAGCTTCACATGCTCAAGAAGAGAATCGTTACCCTTGTAGTGCGCTTTTACGCCATGGAAAATTACACGGATAGAAGTCTTCGCAACGGGATTTCCTCCACGGATCTGCTCTCGGTTCTCTAAACAGTGCTCCGATGCTCCGCCGGCGGCCGGAATCCTCCTCCTTCCTCCTTGCTCTAACTCCTTGGAAAGAGAAAGCTTAAGGGAGAAATGAGGAGTTAAACCACCATTCCCAGCCTTAACAGAGCAGGAACACGCCTGGTCCGTCAAATCTTACTTAAAGAAAATGAACGGCTCAGATCTATACAGAAATCCTCAAACCTGGGCCGAACATGGCCTCACACACGGCCATGTACCAGGTTGTGTGCCTCGATCCTGGCACGATCGTCGAGCGCAGAAAAACCACACGGGCCAGACACGCTCGTGTCTCAACCTGACACGCCCGTGTCGGGTCCTGGACACGCCCGTGACCGGAGGCTTGTCACGAATAACCGTCACGCCAACCGTCACGACTCTAGGGAACACGGGTACTGACACGGGTAGACACACGCCCATGTCAAATGACACGCTCGGGTCATTCTGCCATGTTCCTTACCGTGTCCTTCTCGGGATACAGCCGGCCAAAACACCAAGCCAGACACGGCCTTGGACACGCCTGTGTCCTAGGCCGTGTACCCCTATACATGCACCAAAATTACTTTTGGACACGACCAGCTCGATAATGATTTTCGGGGCGTTACAATATGTTTGGAAAATAAGATTTCATTTTCCTAATAATCCATTAATATATATATGTAGAGGTTCGAAAAAATTACCTCGCCTCTAAATCCAAGCCCTCTTCATAAACCAACAAACCACTTAGCCTATTTCAATGATTCCAGAATTAATTTAAAATTTTATGAGAGCATAATTTTTAAATTACATTATTTCCTTTAACTTATTTTAAGCTAAAGTTTTTTATATAATTTCAATCCATCTTTGTTAAACTAACAAAAATAAATTATTGCTTTCTATTTTATTTTATCTAGAAGTATTTTTGAAACTCTTCCTCTATTTATAACATTTTCATAATTCAGGATTTAATTCTTAAACCCTGGATGTTTATTTTGATCTTTCTTTTAATTAAGTCAAGAGGTAGCTAAACTTAGGATTTCTTTAATTCCTTATAAGTTCATCTCCAACTTTTGCTCTGGAATAGCAAAAGCTTAAGTATCGGGGTATTTGATGAATTGCAAATATGCATACTTTTGTGTATATTAATTTAATTATTTTCATTTATTTTCGTCCTTTTTACCTGTTTTTGTTTAATAAATTGCTCCTTTTATTGTAAATATTTTGCTAACTTAATTTATTTTATTTTTCAGAAAAATTCCAAAATTTGCAAAAAAAGTCAAGTCACTCCCGTATACTGTTGATCACGCCCGTGACCAGGGCGGACCCGTCAAATTCCAGCAAAATCAGTGATTTTTGAAGAGAAAAGCTCGACATGCCCGACGTCACGCCCGTGTCATTTGATACGGCCCTTGACCCCAACCCGTGTCACGCGTGCTCGACGTTTTCAGCTCGATGATCGTCGACAACCCGACATGCCTAGAGTCACGCCAGTGACCTGGGGTGTGACTTCTCCACCTGACTCGACAAAAACGCGCATGACGTTTTCCGCTCGACGAATGTTGACACCTCCCCGACACGCCCCGTATAGACAGAGACACGGGCGTACCGCCACGTGTACTTCTCCAACTGGCCGACAAGACCTGCACGGAGACATTTCAACGCAACCTGCGCCCAGTTCTACCTCCCCGACAAGCCCATAGTCACGCCCATGACCTGGGGCGTGACCTCCACGTGACCGACACGTGTCCTGCAGAAGTAAACTTTGATGTCAAATTTCGTCGACCACCATTTGCATAGTGCTGACACGCCCCCTGACACGCCCGTGTTAGAGGGCGTGTTCCATGAAATTTTTTGTCTATAAATTCCAGCCTTCTGCTTGTAATCCTGTTCCACTTTTTGGGCCATTTTGTATAAGGTGTTATGCTGCTGGGATGAATTCCAAGTCTATGTAAGGGATATTTCTCCCCCTCTCCTTAGCTTTTATTTTTGTGTCTTTGTAACTCGTCCTTTTATTTAAAAAAATGTATTTTTCTTCTCTTATTATGGCCTTGGAATGGACCTATGCAACTCTCCTTTTATGCAATCTTATTTATTTTTATTTTAGCTTTATTTTTTCTTATCTTTAAAATGCGTGTGTGAGTGTATGAGTATAGTTTTTTTACTTTAATGTTTTCATTAATTTTACTTAGAATTGTTTAGATTAGGTTTTTATAGCTTTCTATTTCATGGTTATAAAGCCGTAAAACTGATTTCAAAGTGATTTTCATTTCTTTTAACTTAGATTTATCTTTTTAGGTTGTAAAACTTTTTCGTTCTTTTCGCTTTATTTTCACTTTTTTAATCATTTTTACGGAGTTATAGGAATGAATATATAGTAGTTATAATTTTTCGAGCATTTCAATTTTTGTTTTAAACTTTTGGTCCTTTTAATTTTTCGTCTTCTTTTTATGCATTTCTACCGCATTCTAGCTGTTGAAATGTAGTCGTTTTAATTTTTCCATCACTTCAATTTTTTCGTTTATTTGCAAACCTTTTTGCTCGTTTAATTTTTATTTTAGCTTTTTATGCATTTCTACCGCATTCTAGCGGTAGAAATGCAGTCGTTTTAATTTTTAGGTAACTTAATTTTTAGTCACTTATGTACGTGTGCGCATTTATTTCTGCCTACTCATTAAGAGTTAAATGGCACATTGTTTTACTTTATTCAAGTAGAGTGCGTGTGTTTTACTTTTCTACAGTGTGGAGTGTGTTTTACTTTCTGTAGAGTGGGTGCATTTATTTAGTCCTACTCGTTTGAGTAGGACCCGCATTGATTTTCTTCTACTCATTTGAGTAGGATTGTGTGTGTGTATTTCATTTTATGTCGAGTGTGTGCGTGAGTTTTAATTTCTGTCGAGTGTGTGCATGCATTGCATTTATTTTATCCTACTCGTTTGAGTAAGACTCGCTTTCATTTCTCCCGCCCACATATTTGCGCCGGGACTCGCACTTTACTGCTTTCATTTCAGTCCTACTCATTTGAGTAGGACTTGCAATTTACTGCTTTCTTAGTGCTTTATTTTACCGCTTTCATTTCCTGCTTTCCATTTTCTATTTTCTTTATTGCTTTCACCGCATGCCGTCACTACTAGAAAAACGAGTATTAGCTACATGTTTTTTTGCCATGGTTCAAAAATCGTGGCTAATACACTAGTATTAGCCATGATCGCAAAACCGTGGCTAATATTTAGGTTTTAGCCACGGCTATACAAAAACATGACTAATAACTTTGTATTAGCTATGAAAAGTAAAAAATGCATGTCTAATATTGATTTTTCAGCCCAAATAATATTTCAAAACAATTTAAAATGTTTGGCCATTTCCATCCAAACCCACCATCAAATCGCGGAAACAAAATAAAAATTCAAGAAATAAAAATCCACCTCGCGCCTCCATAACACTCCTCCCGATCGCCCTAAACCTAAGCAAATGCCATACCCTTCCTCGCAACTTCAGAGCGCCGCATCTTGCCGATCACTTCTCCTTCCTCTTGCATCTCTCCAGCAACAAGTTTGCTCACCGCATCTTGCTGATCACTTCCCCTTCCTCTGGCAACTCTCCGGCAACCAGTTCGCTCACTGCATCTCCCTTCGTTTTTCCATCGGATCTTGGTAAGCTCTCATTTTTCTTCTCGCTGATTTCCATACATCATTCTGATTACTACACCGTAGCAGATCCTGCAAGCCATCCGACAATCTAATAGCGTCGTCGCACCCTGCTGATGAATCTTCTTCGCCCGACATCGCACTTACAACCTCATCGCTCACAGGATTTTCTTTCGTTTACCAGCTGGATCTAGGTTACTTCACAATTTTCGATCAGTTTTTCATTACCCTTTTTATCAGTTATTTTATTTTGATCTTCTCTCCCAATTTGTTACAGCTTTTGTTACAGCTTTTGTTACAGCTTTTGATTTCTAATTTCGTTCAACCAATCCCAACAGTACTGCAGCAAGCTGCTGTAAAACAGGACTACAACAAGCAGCAGTACTTGAAAATAAGTTCCCCCAAATTGAACTTTAGTTTTCTCTCAGTATCATTTTGATTCTCATTGTATGCGCTTATAATTATGGCAGGACATTGTGTTCAGTGACTGTGTTCTTTGTTCAGTTTGTGTGTTTGTTCTGTGTTCAGTATGTGTGTTTGTTTTGTGTTCAGTTAGTGTTCTGTGTTCAGTGAGTGAGTGTCGGTGCATGTTCCACTGCGTTCATGACTGCCATTATCGTGCCAAACTGTGTCTATTATGCTTTGCAATACCTTCTGGGCTCTCGATCAAATCTGTAATATATTTGCATTAGTTATTAGTAGAGAGACAAAGGATTTAATTTTCCCGACTAAACTTTCAGATTTAGGCTTCGTTTGGGGGGACTTATTTTCACCGGTCAAGCGGTTACGTCTGCATGGATCGGACCTTAGATCACATGGATCGGAACTTAAATTAAGGTCCGATTCATGCGATCTTAACTGCTTGACCGGTGAAAATAAGTCCCCTCAAACGAAGCCTTAGTACCAATTCATCAGTATTATAACTCAAAATGTGTATGGATTAGTTTGAATTGAGAGTTTGGAAGTTTTCCTTGTCAAGCTCAATAGTTTGCCTTTTTTTAGTCTAAATTCTAGATTTGTATTTTCCTTAACAATATAGAACCTTGGAGTATCTAAATTTTTCTTGTAGTATTGAAAATTAAACATCACAAATTGTTTGGCCGCACAAAATTCAATAATTCATTTCTTTATTTATTCACAATCTATTTGTTTTTGTTTAAGGCAATGCATGTTTGCTTAGATATGTGCTAATTGTTGGCTGTAGGCGCTCTCAACTGCTAAAGATATTGATTTCAGTCTCATTGCTTCCTGTTGAAAGCAGTCCTCCATTGAAGAAGGTGAAGTTCCATCCTCAACAGGAGATCTCACTTTAATTGTCTTTCAGTAAACATAGTGTAAGTAATTTAATTATTTGCATAAAGTTGGATGGAGACATTGATGGTAACTATAGGTTGATTTGCTTTAAAAGATGGTTAGGAATTGTTCTGATATGATTGCTTTGGGATAAGAAGAATATTTGACGATCATGTAAGGGATTCGCTTGTAAATAATAGGAGGCGATTTCGGTTGCCACTTCCTTCCGCGATCAGCCATCTATTTGGGCATGCAGACTGCACTTAACCAAAACATTTAGATGGTTGCACTACTAGAAAAATGAGTATTGCGCGCGCGTGTGTGTGTGTGTGTGTGTGTGTGTTTTATTGTGTATGTGTTTGTGTTTTTGATTTTGTATGTGTGTATGTGTATGTTTGTTTTAATTTGTCAAAGATTATTTAAACTCAAACTAATATATTTTCATTGTCCGACCTCTATTTGTATAACCCTAATTTTTTTAATTTATGTAGATTTCTCTGTCATTAAATATGGATAAAAGTTGGATTGATTTGCAAAATAGAGCTTCATATGAATACATCCATGGTGTTGATAAGTTTCTAGAATATGCATATCAAAATAAAACATATAGTTTTGAGACTCAGATTTATTGTCCTTGCAAAAAATGTTGTAATACTTATTTGATGGAGAGGGTCATTGCTCGTGAACATATAATTATAAATGGATTTTTATCCAATTATAAGATATGGACCCTTCACGGGGAATCATATTCTTCTACATCTTACAGTGGGAATGAACAACGTTCTGATTTTAGAAATGATATGATGGAGATGATACATGAAGCAATTGGAATTCCACATATTGGTGCTAGTTTGTATGAGAATCCACCATCATTAACCAGTCCAAGAGTAGATGGTCCTAGCGAAGAAGATGCCAAATTTATAAAACTTGTTGAAGATGCAGAGTGTCCATTGTACCCTAATTGTGTCAAGTATACATCCTTGTCTTTCATAGTTAGATTACTGCAAGGTAAAGTCATGCATGGATGGATAGATATCTCGTTCACATGGCTATTGGAGTGCCTTATTGATGCTTTTCCGGACATAAAAATACCCAAGTCTTATTATGAATCTCAAAATATTACAAAAGATTTGGGATTTTCTTACGAGACTTGGGATGCATGCCCCAATAATTGCATGATTTTTAAAGGAAATGATATTTCACTTGAAAATTGTGAGATTTGCGGCGAGTCACGATACAAACAACTAAATGACAATGGAAATAGCATGCAAAATACAATTTCAAAAATTCCAGCAAAACAAGTAAGATATTTTCCTTTGACACCGAGATTGAAAAGGTTATTCATGTCATCAAAAACTGCAAGTTATATGCGATGGCATGCAGAGGAACGTACTAAAGATGATAATATGAGGCACCCAGCTGACTCTCTAACTTGGAAAAAGTTTGATAAAAATTATCCTCAATTTGCTGCAGAGTGTCGCAATATTAGACTTGGTTTGGCCTCTGATGGGTTTAATCCATATAGAACCATGTCCATTGCTCATAGCACGTGGCCAGTTGTTTAAATTCCTTATAATTTGTCACCATGGATGTGCATGACGCAATCTTTTCTCTTTCTTACTGTACTAATTGATGGACCGAAGGGGCCTGGCAATAAAATTGATGTTTACCTTCAACCATTGATTGAAGAGTTAAAAGAATTATGGAATGATGGTGTGGCTACATATGATGCATCAAAAAATCATATGTTCACTCTACGTGCCGCATTATTTTGGACAATTAATGACTACCCAGCATATGCAAACTTATCAGGATGGAGTACAAAAGGCCAGTATGCTTGTGCAAATTGTAACTTGCAAACTAAATCACAGGGGGTAAGAAATTGTAGAAAATTTTCCTATTTGGGGCATCGTCGATGGTTACCCAGTGGGCACAGGTTTCGAAGAGATAAGGCAGCTTTTAATGGATGTCGTGAATTTGAAGCTAAACCTCTAATGTTAAAGGGAAGTACTATCACAACACAACTGAATGATGTACTTACTGAATATAAGAAAGATGATCTTAAAAAGAGGAAGAGGGAAGATAATTGTAGGGTTAAGAATGTTGGTCAGAAAAATGGTTGGAAGAAAAAAAGCATATTCTTTGAATTGCCATATTGGGAGTATTTTCAAACATGTCATTTCATTGATGTAATGCACCAAGAGAAGAATATGGGTGAAAATTTGCTTTATACAATATTGGGTATTATAGGAAAAACAAAAGATGGCTTAAAAGCAAGACGAGATTTAAAATAAATGGGTATTCGAACAAAATTGCACCCACAACAACTTGCATCCGGTAAGGCCTTCTTATCTCCAGCCCGTTTTTCAATGAACAAAGTTCATCAAGATGTTTTTCTACTAGTGTTAAAAAATATCAAGGTGTTGGATGGTTATGCATCTAATATTTCTCGATGTGTACATTTGAAAGAGAGGAATATTTGGGGTCTTAAAAGTCATGATATGCACATTCTTATGCAACAATTCCTTCCAATAGCTATAAGGAAAGTATTGTCACCAGATGTTGTGAAAGTTGTTATCGAGTTATCTAATTTCTATAGACAATTGTGCTCAAAGACTATTAAGCATGTGGACTTGAAGATTATGCAAGAATGCATAGTTCTAACACTGTGTCATCTTAAAAAGATATTTCCACCTTCTTTTTTTGATATTATGGAGCATCTAACAAAACATTTAGCTGAAGAGGCCTATGTTGGTGGTCCGGTGCAATTTCGATGGATGTATCCTATTGAAAGGTAATGAACATTTCATATATTTGAGTTTATATATTTATTTATATAATATTGTTGGTATTAACTTATTATATATATTGAAATTAGGTATCTACTTACCTTGAAGAGATATGTTCGTAATCGTGCTCATCCGGAAGGTTCTATTGCGAAAGGATATCTAATGGAGGAATGCATGAACTTTTGCGAACGATATCTTGTTGGCATTGAAACAAAATATAATCGACAAAATAGAAATTATGATGGAGGACATGACATTGGTCGCCCATTTAAAAAGGGGAAAAAGATAAAACTTGTTGAGATTTCTTGGATACAAATACATCGTCATGTTCTTTTCAACATAGATGCAATCACACCTTTTCTAACGTGAGTTGTCATATTTTCTCCCATCAATTTAATTTGGTGTTTCTTTTTTACAATATCGAAATGTGTTTTTATATAGGAAACACATCGAAGAACTCAAAAATACAATCCCTCGTATGTCCGAACATCAAATTGATAAAGCTCATAATGAATCCTTTCATTTATGGTTTAAACATTATGTAAGTTCGTCAATATAGTAATGAAGATCAACTTTTTAATGAATCATTTCATTAATTTCATCCATGGTTTGATTATCTCTACAGGTTAGATGTATTGATAACAATCTATCTGAAGAAGTTAAGCGTCTCAGTGAAGGTCCAGATAATTGGGCATGGAGATATGATGGATATTTTATTAATGGATTTCGTTATCGCACAAAGTACAAATATCAAAAAAGAACTACCCAAAATAGTGGTGTGCTGCTCAAAGCAAGTACAACTAGTTATGCTAGCTCCAAAGATAAGAATCCACGTGTAGGGGGTGTCACCTACCATGGAAGGTTAAGGGACATTTTTGAGATTCACTATGGTAATGATTTTAAATTCATCCTGTTTAAGTGTGATTGGGTTGACCCTCAAGTTGGAAAAAAACTGGATGAATTTAGTTTCACTCTTGTGAACTTCAATCATTTGTTGTATAGACAAAATAAAATGATAGATGAGCCTTTTATATTAGCCACTCAAGCAGAGTAGGTTTGTTACGTCAAAGATCCTCTAGATCCAGATTGGGAAGTCGTTATGAAGTTGACAGCTCGGGAATCATTTGATGTTGAACCTCAAGTTGAACCACTCAATCAACAACATTTGGATGAAACAATATGTGTATGTTATGATGATACTAATTGGGTTAGGGAAGGAGTTGATGGTGATGTTGTTGATGATATTCCTTTAGATGTCGACGATGAAATAACTAATGAAGAGTAATATTGTATGTTATCATAATTTTGTGCTTGCCAAATTGCAATATTTTGTCTTTTTAAATTAATATATTTTGATTTATAATGTAGTTGTGATGTGTTTTGAATTAATATAGTTTGTTATATGATCTTCTTGCAGGCATGGGGAAGAAAAAAACACGAGGACAAACTATGACTGAAAAGTTGCAACTCTCTCAATCCGTCGTCGCGCATTCAATCTCCCAACTTAATATTAATCCTTCACCAATATCTCAACCCATCACCACTCTACATTCAGTTTCCCAAGCTACTGCACATGCTACACCAATCTCCCAACCCATTGACACATCACATTCACGAGACAATGGAGGTATTTGGAATCATAATTGTTTTGCTTGTGCACTATAACAACATATATAAGTTATTGACATTTTTAATGCAGATCTTTCAAACAATCGTGAAAGTATTAATAAAAAGAGAGGGTGAGGCCCTGCTCAAGGCATCCCAACGTGGGGGACAAGTGAGCGATTTTATGTTGATTTTGATAGATATGGGTACCCTACCTGTAAGTGCGAGCAACCATTTGTTAGCCAACTTGGGGTTGTAGCTAGAAATGGGTTTAAACTACCACTCACATATCCACGATGGACGGATATACCCAATGACATGCTTGATGCGATATGGAGAGAGGTGCAGGTATTGTACTTTATTCTTTTTTTATATTAATGAACACCACTCTTAAAATAAACTCAATTTTATTTCATTGAATAATTGTAGGAGAATACAGATGTCCCTCTAAATTATCAAGGTAGATGCTTGCATTCAGTTGGATTGCGGTGGAGGGAATGGAAATATCATGTTAAGCGTGATAATTATGATATATATACAACCGATGAGGAGCGTCTTGCCATTGTCCCAGATTGAGTTATTGCCGGGCAATGGAGAACTCCTGTTCAATATTGGGGGCAAGAAGCTGTTAAAGTTGTATCAAAGCAAAACTCAATCAACCGTGAACATCTTGGAGGATACCATAAAATGGGGAGGTCCTCATTTCGCTCTGTTAAATCGGAGGTAAAACATCCAACATCTTTATATAATACATATATGCAATGACAATTTATTTTTTGTTGTTGTTTTAGATGGAGAAACAAGGTAACAATCAGGTAGATAGAATTAATGTTTTTATAAGAACACGGACAGATAAGAAGGGTAGAATTGATTTTGAAGCTCAGGAGGCCATTGTATGTTTTGATTTCTTTCACCCATAGCTAATTTCAAAATAATACATATAATATTGACAACATTTCTTATTTTTATATCTTCATATCATAGGAAGATATGAACACTCTTCTTGAAAATGTTCCTGAGGAGGAGCGCACCGTAGAATATAGAGATTCTTGCTTCTCTCGGGTAATGGGAGAGGATGGACATGGACGTTTGCGTACATGGGGCTTAATGAGAAAAAAAGATATTAATTTACAACCTAATCAAGAAGCAGTTGAGTCAATCCGCACTCAACTTCGAGAAGAAATGCAATCACAGTTTGATATTCAAATTGCCGAAATGAAGGCACAAGTGGAGGCACAAATGAAAGAAAAGATGGCATGCCTACAACAAGAGTTGCGAGCTCATTTGGAGCTTGTTAGCTACCCATTGACACCAACAACAACCACTTCTAGAAGTCGGGTGAATCCTTCGATACCTTCTAGCACTGGTCAAGTAAGTAGTATTGTTTATTACTCAATTATTAACATGTTTAACATATCCATAATGTATATTTTTTTAGGTTGGTGATGAAAATAGCGCTCAGGAAGATGCAGAATTTCAACGGATGATGCACTACCCAAATTAAAAGCTTTAGTGTTGATCTACTAATATGGAAAAAAATCATATCAACTCGATGTTTTGAGATAGATTTTGGTGAACTTATATTTATTTCCATGATGTTTTGAGATATATTTTGGGAACGTGTTCTTGTTGCAAACAACGCGGAAATTTATAATGCATTTTTGTACAATTCATATCATATTAATCTGATGATTTTGTTTTGCTTTCATTTCTATTCTAAACATTCTTTAAAATTTTTAAGGGATGGGGATAGAGTGCTTCAATCAGGTTTGTGTTGTTTTGAAATATATGTGATTGATTCACAATTATTATTCATGTAATAATTGTGATATGATTTAACGAACAGGGATTCATGAAGATTTATTGTACACCGTAGGTGATTATAAAATAGAGGGTAGCAGGAGCACTCAATTTTTTGATGAAAAAATCCAAAAGTTGAGCCACGTTATATTTTGTCTTCCTTTCAAGAAAATAAAATTTTGTTAGGAATATCAGTTTGTATTTTGTTTTCCTTAAGTATTTAATGTTCAGTTAATCATATGTTAGAGACTCTGACTAAGTAGAGTGGCAATGCGATGAAGAGATCAGCATGACTGTCAATTTTCAGGTAATGCAGGTCCATGGAGATCTGAATCTGAAGATATTTCACAATGTTGTAACAGTCGCTGTTTCCGTACGATAACTTCATCAGACTCTACAACTCCGACAAGGTGGAAATGCACCCTTGCGGTCTGGTTAACTGTGGAAATAGGTAATTGCTTTCCTAATTTATACTGTCTGCGAAGCATCAAAATCTATATTAGTGCTTAGTATATATTCTTTTGTCCTCCTTAATTCTATATCTTGTATGTTGACTTATTGATGTATGGTAGGTTCTTAATGGAATCGAGGCTAATAGCTGCACTCTATTTGCGCTAACAATAATTTGGCCATAATAGAGAAGAACCTCGAAGGAAACAAATGTAGTATTTATGCGAGAATGCACAAAAATAACAACACAAGCGAAAAAGTCATAACAAGTCACGAGACTTGCGCCCAAAGATTACAAATACAAACATACAAGGAATAAACACTAGATTCAACACCAAAACCAATGTAAGCAAACTATAAACTCACAATGATTTTGAAGTAGAAGGTTTTGCGAGTGTCCGTTGACTTACCGGTGACACCGGAGATGAAGCGAATGATTGAATCTGAATTGTCGGAGGGGATTTGGGAAGCTGGACTGAATTGTCGTTGGTCTGAATTGGTGGGTAACAGCTGCTGGGAAGGGTTGGATGGGACTATTTGTGGATCTGGGAATTTGTAGGTTGGCATTCAGAGGTAGAAGCTGAAGTTCTGGAGGGATGGGAGGGATGAGGGGACTGTTGGAGAGGGGTGACAGGTGTCTGTGATGGGAATTCCATTGGCTGACAGCAGCCCTGATTTTTTCTGAACAGAATTTAGTGGAAGCACTACTAGAAAAGTCAGTATTGGCTACACTTTTTTTGGCATGTGCGCTTTGTAGTGCTGTTGTTTGTTTTTGTCTTCTATTTAGTGTTTGTCTTCTATTTAGTGTAGTGATGCATTGGGAATAGCATTGATTTGTTATTCCTTCAAAGGTGATTTTGAATTGGGTGAAATTCTAATTTTCCATTTTGAATTTTAGTACCAAATCATCCATGAAACTGAAGCCGTTGTTTGATCGTCTCATCTTTCCTTTACCTTGTTGCTTTTGGTACACATGGAACTCAACAATTTCTTACTATTTTTGCTCATGCATTTTGCAAAGACTGCATGCTTTCATTGGTGCTTAGTTGCCTCAAGAATTCTGGGCCAAAATGGCAGCAACAATTTTGATTTCTTTAAACTGCTTTGGCATATTTAATGTTCAGAATTTTACTATATCTTTTTATTATGATTTAGTTGTACTCAATTGTGATAATTTTCTAAGGAGCATGGATGAAAAGTTAGTTGGTAAGATTAAATTTTAAAAAATATATATTTTTAACTGTCTTTATGAATGTATAGTAGGAAAACATTGAGTTGCTGGTGCAGTTCACAGAAATCAGTGAACTGCAGCTGGTGCAGTTCACAGAAATCATTGAACTGCAGCTGGTGCAGTTCACAGAAATCAGTGAACTGCAGCTGGTGCAGTTCACAGAAATCAGTGAACTGCAGCTGGTCCAGTTCACTGATTTCAGTGAACTGCAGCTGGAGCATTCTAATCCTTTTTGCTTGATGTTATAGGAGACTCCAGATGAGATTCCTAATGGCGGAACTCCACACACAGGCAGTATCCTAATCTTATTTTTATTGATGTTTTCTTTATCTTATAATATTTTATTTTCTTGGTTTTGCAAAAATTCATTATAATAGTTTAGGATCCAGGTAGTGTTTGACTACAAGGTAATACTTCCAAATGGTTTAGTAGCCATCTTCAACTAGGCATTATGTTCAGCTTATTTTTCTACTCTCCAAATGATAAGGACTCAAGTGCATTCAACAGTTTTTAGTCATATTTAATCTTAATGATACCAATGCTCTTTCTTCCATTGTGTACTCTATCACTTATATTGAAACAACAACAACAACAGCTAAAGTAGTGTTGTGCATTCTAATTATATATGAGATTGAATGCTTCACATACATTTTTTTTATTTCTTTTAATATATCTTTATAAATCTTCTATAGAAGCAATGGTTTTGATTTGATCATTGAGGTTGCATCATGAACTTATTCAAATTAAACTCTTCTTATATTATGTTAATACTATCTGATGGCTTGTTGTCCTCCAAATCTATTGACATCTGATGGCTTGTTGTCCAGAGCTAGGCTCCTCATAGGAGTTGCTTGGGCCATCATTTTTTTCACAGGAAGATCCAGGTTGTTTCGATAGAGATCCTTAATATTATGTTAATGCTATCACTTCATTAGTGTGCAGGAAGATTGGAACCATTATGATCCTTAATATTTGTTAATGCTATTGTCTTTGGAATAAATTCTCTTTATCTAATATGAATTTCTCCTATCACCAAGCATGCTCTCTTGGGATGTTATTATGTTGTTGTTCTCTTTGGATGCTATTATATATGTTGATATTCTCTTTGGTATATTACTTATTTATATTCTAGCAGGTTCACTTTTTACCTCACCTGGAGATAGAGTTGAGGTACGAAATTCACAGTTGACTGAGTTGATTAGTGTTCTAAGAGGCCCTACTAGTATTGTCAACACCTACTACGAATAGAAATATGCCCTACCTTATCAATCATCAAATTCTTGCCTTGCATGTTCACTGATTTCAGTGAACATAATGCAGCTGCAGTTCACAGAAATTAGTGAACTGCAGCTGGTGCAGTTCACAGAAATCAGTGAACTGCAGCTGGTGTAGTTCACAGAAATATGCCCTACCTTATCCACCAAATATTCAACAATAAATAGTAAAGACTTCATACAGAAACTTACACAAGCAATAGGAGCTTGAAAGGCAAGAACTGTGGCTGATTTGGAACTTGACAACAATTGATGAAAATCTGCAGTTGTTTCAGAGTTCTGTGAAGGATTATGTGCAATGAAAGGTCTGGGGTGGTAAGATAGGCTGTTGGAAGAGAAATGGAGGTCTTGGTGGATGTATTGGGGTAGTATATTGGAATCTGGAGGAGTTCTGAGGAAGTTACTGGCCGTTACAGTGGAGATTTGGGTGGGGGCTACAGATCTGCAGGAGGAATGAGGAAGTGGAGTGTTGTAGTTGAATTCCCGGAAATGGCAGTAATGGGCAGTTACTATATATTCTAGTGCTGGACGGTCTTTGTAGGTGTTGGTTTTGCAATTCAATGATTGAAATTGCTTTGGAGTAGGCGTAGATTGCAAACAGTGAAGTCACAGGTGCAAATTTGTGGAGGGGAGAGAATATATATATTGACTGTAGATGGTGGTTGGTGATGAGGACTAAGGCTCAGGAGTAAATATTTAGGGTTGTGAATGTGGGAGGTTATTGAATCTAGGCAGAAAGATGGGTGGTTACTACAGGAAAATAACTAGAAACAGCACAGTGAGAATGTCGTGAATGAGAACCTAGTGCTGGAACCTCCATTGGTTGAGCTTGCCAATCAACCGAACATAAGTTCAACTCTACTTGGGTTTCCACTGCCTAATATATTTCATTTGTTTACTTTTTTTCCTCGAACTGTATGTGCGTGCATACTTGGTCGATTTTTTCTCAAATGAACTCATGTGTCGTTGTATGTCTATTCAGATCATCACTAACAGTTTTGGGGCTGGCGAATGAATCCCAAAAGTCGAGCCAGGCACAACAGATGACCCAGAGTCAAGCTGCCTGCATAGCCAGCTCTGCTGATGTTCCTACAACTAAATCAATTTTTCATACCTATTTTATAGTTATGTGGGATTGTGAATTAATGCTTCCCAATTGTCACTTACAGATTTCCAAGTCACTTGTAGATTGATTATGCAAGCTGCAATTTTTGTGTTCAATTTTGTTATCTACACTTATAAGCACTCTAGTTGGGTGATGTATAAATTACATTTTTTTAAAGTTAAAGTAATGGATATTTGTTTTTCATGGGTTTGGTTTCTACATTATTTTTTAGTGTTAGTATGACTGCTTTATGGATTAGCATTACATTATTTTGAATATGGTTTTTTTTTAAAAAAAACATAAATTAGTATTTGCCACGGCTTAAAATCGTGGCAAATAGTTTTTTAAAAAATGATGAGTTTGCCTTTAGCTAGGGCTTTATACCGTGGCTAATAGTTGGCTTATTTGCCACGGAAAATAACCGTGGCAAATAGTTTATTTTAACTAATGAAACCGTTTTTGCCAGGGATTAAAACCGTGGCTAAAGGTAAAGATATTAGCCACGGCAGTTTTTTTCCGTGGCTAATAGTATTAGCTACGACCAATCCATAGCTTAAAATGTTTAGCCACGCCGACTTTAGCCACAGATTTTTCCCGTGGCTAGACCGTGGCTAAAGCTTTTTAGCCACGGTTTTGGACTTTTTGCCAGGGCAATTTGCCCTGGCCAAAAGTCTATTTTCTAGTAGTGCGTCCCCATTCCGATGAGTGGCTAACCGTTCTTAGTCCTCAATATCGAAGAGCATTGGGACAGATAAAATAGCTTTAAATAATTAAAGGTCATGTTTTTCCAATTAATTAAAATTACTTAAGGTTTGCCTAGGGTTTACGATGCGTAGGACCACATATCGATGTGTGGGCCCTATTTCCGTAGTCCATATGCTAGCTAGCCGAGAGGTCGTGCATATGGACCGATCACCCCTTGGTAAAGAGAGTTCCGCACTAATCCTCGAGAGAGGAGACGCGCCAAGTCTACCGGATTGGGTTCCCCACCCAATAGCGGGGTTCTTAGCGTAATGCGGGCGTTAAGAGGAATCCTTCGTCGGACTAACGTTCGGTCGAATAGTCTTAGCGTTCAGGTGAGCGATAGTCCTAGAGATAAGTGAGCTCATTCTAGTGGAACCTCCATGGCCAAGTCTCTGCCTTAATTAATTTGAAAATTAGGATCTCTTTTTATTAAAAGTTTATTTTAGTTCAAATTTTATTTTATTCCGTCGCGCTAAGCTCATCATCGGCTTCCCCTTTAATTCTTTCATTTTCTGTCATTTTTATTATATATATAAAAAAACCCGACAAGTAATTATCGGTAAAATAATAGTCCCCTCCAGGGAAGAGTAGAAATAATCGAACTGACCCCGAGAACAATACGACCTCGATATTCCACACCGGAATATCATGTATTACACGCGATAGGTGCACTTGCCTCCTTTCGTTAAAACTCGATCTAAACCGTTTTATATCCAAATTAATAAATCTGCGCACCCCGTTTTCTAAATAAAAACCAATCACCCACTTTCTTAAATAAACCGCCCGGGGCGCTGCGGGAATTCTCACCAATTTTTGGAGTTTTAACCGCATCAGGTTTTCGGACCCGATGCAAAAATATCAATTACCTGTCGACCTTACTTCTCAGTCCGCGCAGCCTCCTCTCTGGCACCTCCTTTCCTTAGCTGCCAGCTTACCCCTATGTACCCTTTAATTGCATTCCATGTAAAGGTGTAAATCAAGCTGTAATACTCAATATTAATCAAAGGAAAGCCCATCGCAAGAGTGGCATTTAAGCCACAGCGGGCGAAGTCTGCAGTTGTCGCTGCTAGCGGCCCCCTTTTTTCTTCTAAGCTCAACTCTCTCGGTGTCAACCTGCATGCACAACCGTCAAAGTAACTGTCTGCTCGGCATCCCCTGATCAACATTCCCTACCATCTCAGCATTCGGATCAACACAGCTCTCCTCTATCCCTGCAACCCTTGAACAAGCATTTGCTCCACTCTCGAGCACTCAGAAGCTTTCTTCTCACCTCTATCACCGCAACCAACAATCTCTTCGCCTCATCTCCTTGCTCGTGAGACCGAATACACCATGTTAGCTGCTGGTGCTCGCGACAACCCATTACTATCCCCTCATCCATTTTCGCACATCAACAAAAAGCAGGTAAATTTTAAATATGACACAAGTACCTCATTCTAACTCGCGAACTCCTGCTAATTTCAACAAAAGAGAGGTCAAAATAGGTAAATTTAAAATATAATGCGAGTACCTGAAGTGAACTTGCGAACACCTGCTAATCTTTGCAAAGGAGAAGTCAAAAGCAGGAGAATTTAAAATATAACGTGAGTACTTGATGTGAACTCACGAACAGCGGCTAATCTCTACGAAATAGAAGTTAAAGCAGGAAAATTTAAATTATAACACGAGTGCCTAAAGTGAACACGTGAACACCTGTTAATTTCTACAAAAAGAGAGGTCAAAAGAAGATAAATTTAAAATATAACGCGTAACTCTTGTAGAACTTCTAGATAAATTGTTGTTAATCTTATTGTACCATTACCACCTTCTTGTACATGCTTATACTATTTATTATACTTTGTACCCTTGCTCTTTTCTCCGCCCGGTGCCGAGGAGTCACCGGGGGAGCAGATGTGAAGCCACTTAGTCTTTTCGACTAACGGTTGCTACGTCTTCCTTTTTAGGAGGTCACCCCGCATGTAGAGTAGACGCAGACTTTGCAGTAGGACAGCCAGGCCAGGACGATAGGGCCTGAAGTGACGGTGCCGCCGCTACCGTTGGTTACTGATGTGAGTGTTGAGCGACTTTGATGTAGCCCTTTGGGCAATTATTAGATGTACTCTGATATTGTAGAAGCATGTTTTAGCTTCTCTATTTTGATGTACTTTGGACTTATATACTTGTGTGGATTTGACTTCTCTTTATTATATTTTGGTTGGGTTGGCATATGTATTGATATTTGTTGTAGACGGCGGAACAGGCGTCTTGTTGTACAGGTTGGCCCGTATGGTAATGCCACCGCAAGGAGGGTTGTTCTGGGCATAAGACCCCCTTCGTGTCGTGTTTTGGGATCTAGGAGGGGGGTCTTACAAAATATGGGCAGAATTCTTTCCCTATAACTAGTGAATACCTACCTTGACACATTCAAACAAGAACATGGAGTATAGATTCACTACCTAAAAAATAATGTACATAAAGACATTGGATAGATTCACTAGGATCTTACCCAAGAGCCATCCTTCAAAACCAAAGGACTCCTCAAGGGATAAAAGACAGCAAGCTGCTGAAGTAGACAGTTCCTCCTGCTTTAAACCTGAGCTAGGAACTACCCCCTATTGATGTTGGTTTATAGACAGACATAACCCTAAGTCTCTCCTCAACAAACATTCAACTCCAGGATACTATTGTACATGTTGATAAAATCCATGCCAGTCCTAGATTAGGACAAGTTTTAAAGAATGCCACTGAAGAAGAGGCTGTTGTAGAAGATGAGACAGACATGCCTGACACTGATGGTGTTGTAGCAATTGAAGGTATCCCTGCTGCAGAAGAAACCATGAGGCTCCTGAGGCATTAGACATATACCATGATATGTCAAGCCCAAAGAAGGATGCTCAGCCTAAGGGGGAGCATAATGAGATGGATTTGACAACCTTGGACAAAGTTGTCAACAGATTAGTTGAGTCTACACCCACTACAGGTAATACTAACACCCTCTTAATTTGCAGTGATAATACAACTTTAGCTAAGGAAACGGCTCCTTCTACAGGTACTGTAGTTGAGGGGGAGTCTTCACAGGTCCCTGCTCTGATAGAAGTCCCTCCTTATATAAGCCAACTACCCACTACCCAAATCTCTGATGAGCCACTCCTAAACCATATCAAAGCACTCCTGAATGCTTAGACAACAACCCTCAAGGAATATGTTGACCTCTCATTTGACAAGCTAAGGGATGAATTGTTAACTGAAGTTAAGGAATATAAAGAAGTGACCTCTCACTTAAACAAACAAGTCACCACCTGGTTTGATATGGCTGGAACTACTGGTATAAAGCTGACCACCCTCTTGAAATCCATGGAAACAAGCCAGAAATTCTCTACAACTGCCATTGGATATGTCAAATATTTTGTGAGTACAACTGATGAGGTGATCAGGGGTGCAGCAGATCATGTAAATCAGCATGTCATCAATTTTTCTCTCCACTCTATAGAGCAGGCAATACTTCTAAAAAATGAGCTGCTCACTAACAATGAGAGAATATTCCAATCTATATCAAGCAGAAATGAAGCCAACACCTCCTTACTACAAACAACCATCCTTGAAGGAGGCAAAACGGCGGAGAGCAGCCATGCTAAGACAGCAGGACTCATTGAAGATCAAGCACTCAATATAATTCAAGGCACTATGGTGGCACTGCACCTGACCCTACTGGATAAAAAGAGGCCAGAGGATCTAGACTTTCCAGCACAAGCTAGAGTTGTACAGGATGCACAACTTGCTGCTAGAAGAAAAAGGGAAGGAACTCAGATGGCTGAAGAGTTCATGTCCAAGAGGAGAGCTGAGAACAGAGATGATCCAGACTATGAACAGCTAAGTGATGCCTCTGAATCTATCATCATAAATGTTTAGGTTAGCCATGGACAAGTTCTAAAGAACATTGATAGTGTATATCCTTCTGAGGAATGGATAAAGAATTTGGAAAGCAATTCCCTAAGGGAAATAGTATTCAAAGAAAATCTGGTAAGGAAGAGCAATCCTAAGAAAATGCCTTTAAGATATATTCCAAAGTCATTCCTTTACTTCAAAAGGCAGAAGAACAAAGCTGAAAACTTGAAGAAGACTGCTATAAACAAGGATGTTGATGCAAGCTCATCAAAGAATAGTTGTTATAGGGTTTAGGGTCAGGCTTCTTTAAAATATTTTGTCAATATCTTGTAATGTATATCAACAGTGTAGGAATTTTAAATCTCTATCAAAGAAATTAATATAAGTTGGCCTTGACTATATTGATGTGACAAATGTGTATGAAATTATCATTTATATATCTGTGTTTAATGAATATACTATTCTTTGATAGATATCTTGTAATCACAAGTTTTGTCTACTGATGTTAGACTAAAGCTCTCTAAATTAGTT
This sequence comes from Platanthera guangdongensis, assembly GCA_039583875.1. Classification (NCBI taxonomy): domain Eukaryota; kingdom Viridiplantae; phylum Streptophyta; class Magnoliopsida; order Asparagales; family Orchidaceae; genus Platanthera; species Platanthera guangdongensis. The sequence goes on from CM077151.1 coordinate 111,225,487, forward strand.
AATGATTAGGTATATCTTAATCATAATGTTTATCTTATAAATGATTGAAAATTCACTGGTACTATTGTTCATTCAATACTAGTTTTAAGTCATCTCATCTAGGGGGAGTTATCTTGTACTGGGATGGCTAGTTGTCATGATAAAGTCTTATCAGGCCTATCATGATATTTTTTCTGTATTGATGCACCTTAGCATGGATAGGTGTTCTGCCTTCTTCAAATATGGGGAGATTATTGGGAATTGTGACCTACAATTTTCCTCAGGATTTGAAGAGGCATCACCAATCATGCTAAGGGGCATAATATATTTGATGTGTGCTTAAGTCCATGCATGCAGATAGTCCATTATTGGACAAGTGAAGAAAATAAGTATACTAGAAGATCCAGAATTCATCGAGCTCAGCTCACAGTCGTCTAGCTCAGCTCAATATTCGTCGAGACAGGTGAAGAAAAAGAGTATACTAGAAGATCCAGAATTCATCTAGATCAGCTCAAAATTCATTGAGCTCAGCTCACCATTCGTCGAGCTAAATTCAGAAATGTGGGACTCAGAATTCTTCGAGTTCAGCTCATCATTCATCGAGCTGAGCTCACCATTGTCAAGCTAAATTCAGAATTTGGGATTCAGAATTCGTCGAGCTCAGCCAACAGATTATCGATCTTAGCACAACATTTGTCGTGCTAAAGCCAGGAAAATTGACTAAGGTAAAACCACTGAGACAGCTGAGATAGCTGAGACAGCTGAGAAGTATGTCTCAGTATAACCGCTGAGACAAAACAAGCTGGAATTTTTTAAGTCCAGAAGCATTGAGTGAAGCAGTTTCACTCAACGCTTCTAATAAAGAAAGAGATGCTAAAACAGTTGAGAGAAAAATCGCTGAGACAAAAAATATGTGTCAGCTGTAAAACAGAAACCGCTGAGATCGTTGAGAAGAAACCGCTGAGACATGAGATAGTCTCAGTTGTGACAGAAGAAACCGCTGAGATAGTTGAGAATGAAGCATTGAGACCAAGCCAGCAGAATTTCTCTAAGTCCAGAAGTGTTGAGAGAGGCAGGATTCAATCAACGCTTCTAATAATGAGCCAAGATAGATGTTGTTGAGTAACTTAACATCACTCAACGCCTAGTGAAGATCTGGAATTTTGTCTAAGTTTAGAAGTTGATGACCATTGCAGACGTCATCAAAAGTCAACATGTCAGAGTACTTCATGCCATTGCAGGAAAACTATAGCAGCACAAGATGACCACTGTTGACGTCAACAGAAGTCAACAAAGTCAAAATAATTAAAACCATTGTGGGAAAGTAGCAGTAGCGCCGAAAGCTTGTTTGTCCATCTCTGAGGGAGGCAGTGCTCACCGTCCTTGGCTGGGCCCACACTCAAATTATGTCATTGATTCAAATCAACACACATATAAAAGGAAGAAAGAAAAGGGGATTAGGTTACGGAGAACAAATGCTGAACACACGAAGAATATACAGAAATTACAGGCGGCTGGACTTCATCTTCTCCAGCAAGCTTGAAAGAAAATGTCCAGCAGATAAACTCAGCAGGCGGGAAAGGTTAGCTGAAGCTATTTTCAAGTTCAGCAAGATTGTTCTCTCCAGAACAAGGCAGCTGATTCAACTACTCAGCAATAAGATAACTGTATGAAGGGTTGTCAACCTTCAACTGTAGATATCTACTCACCAGTGCAGCAAAGAAGAAGCTAGCTGTAGAAGAAGACTCATCCCTTCTATAGCAAGTGAGCTGGATTGATATCAGCTCAGTCCAATAAGGAAGACTCAGATATTTATCTCTGAGTCAGTTGTTTCATTTTACTTATCTTATATAAATTTCTGCAGGATTCAGTTTATCTGAATCTGAGCTGTATGGTCTTTTGGCCTGAGTGTAGGTGACTAATTAGTCACTAAGGAAGGTGCCCTGTCGGGATACTGAGGTAGGATCCAAGTGTGGATCTGAGAGCAAGGTTGTCCTCCCAGCCTGAGTAGTAGGCCTTAGAAATAAGGCTGAGTAGGTGACTTGTGAGTCACTGAGCAGTAGGTAACAAGTGTGTCACTGAGTTGTAAGCCTTGGAGGAAGCTGAGCTGTAGGTGTCTGTAATGGCACTAAGGTAGGTACCTGGATAGGTACTGAGTTATAGGAGTGTTGCAGCACTATGAGAGTAGGGCTTTGTGCCTGAAGTTATAGGGCTGAAAAGCCTGAGTTGTAGGCTTTAGAGATAAGGCTGAGGTAGGTGGTCAGTGGACCACTAAGCTGTAGGAGCACTGCAGGATCTAAGGTAGGAACCTATGTGGTTCTGAGGTAGGGTTCTAAAGAGAACCTAAGTGTAAGGCTGAGGTCCTGAGGTGTAAGCTCTGAGGAGCATATTGGTGTAGTTTGTGCCTAGTCCAATAAAATAGTTGGATAGATGGGAGGGAAAGTGGACGTACCCAATTATGGAACCACTATAAATACTTATGTGTTGTGCTGTATTGCTTGTTATTTTATTATATTGCAGGTGCTAAGGACAAGCTCTCGAACACTTAGTTAGAAAATAGCCAAAAGACTTAAAAGTTTTCAAAGACCTATTCACCCCCCCCCCCTCTAGGTGATTAGCTAACCTTAAGTAAATAAGTTTCAAGGAGTAATGTAAAATGAGTCTTGGAAGAATCCCCTAGGCTAGGGTAAGATTTCGGCCAAAACTGTGGAAGTTGGTTCAGCAGCTTAAGGGAAATTCGACCAGTTAGGTAAGTAGAAATTGTCGAGTATTGTTGGTCAATTCGTCGAGTATCTTGGGTCAGTTTGGCAAGTATTGTCAAATCTCCTTAAGGCAATTTCGTTGATAATGAGTTTAGCAGCTTTAGCCTGATTCATCGAATATCTAGGTCTTTCGTTTGATATCGGTAGTGCGGTGTCGATAGAAGCTCAATTCATCTAGCATAATCGACAAATCGCCGAGTATAGTCTAGACTTATACGTGTCGAGTGGCCTGAGAAGCCAAGGGAATTTCGGCGTATATCATTAGAATTCGTCGATTATCGTCTAGTCATTTCGCCGAGTAATGTAGAATTCGTCAAGTATCGCCGGTTAATTTTCGCCAAGTGTTGTAGAATTCATTGAGTGTTGTGGTAGTTCGTCGGGTATACTCGCCAAATTTGCCAGGACTTGGAGATTTTTGCTGATTTTGGTCTGATTCGTTAAGTTTGGTCCTTATGGTATATTTTGGGTATTTTTGTCCCGTTTGTCTTGGGAAGTGTTGGGTTTGGTATTTGGATTTTACGGGGTTTGGTTGCGGTTTATTTTTGTATTGAAGGTATATTTGGTATGGTCATGGTTGAATGTGGATATTTGACCATATTGGGTTTATGACTGTGGGCGTGCTGGGTATGTTCCCACCACCACAGGTGTCAGCTTTCCCCGGTGTTAGGTGTGTCAAGGTATAAGTCCACCTTCCTTTGGATCCTTGCAAGGTTTGTGACTGTTGGTGTGTTGGGTAGGTTCCCACCACTGCAGGTGCCGGTTTTCGCTAGTGGGTTTGTTTAAGTTTGTGATTGTTGGTGTGTTGGGTATGTTCCCAACACTACAGGTGTCGGTATTTCCCCGGTGATTTTATTTATAAAGTTATGAGCATACTATTCCTGATACATATATTTACTTATGTACACGTTTCTTAAAGCATAGTACTTTATCACACTTGGTGCAAATTTTCCTACTCTTGGAGTCGGTAAGTTAGCTTTTACCCTTGTTTGTTTTCTTATTCAGCCGAGGTTGTCAGCTTTTCCTTATAGTAGGGTTTGGTAAACCCTTTTTTTTACTTGATTGTTATCTAATTGATTCCTTTTGCCACTTGTATTTTCTTGCTGAGGTGTTATTCTATTGAATGCCTCAGGTTCAGGACTATAGCTGGTGGAGCGGCTGAGTTGGGTTATAGCTTGTGGACTGTAGTGTTGCAGTAGGTTTCCTCACCGTTGTGAGGTAGTTTGTTATTTCCTTTTTAGTATAGACATACATACTTTCAGTGAGTTCGTGTCAGGTTGATGGCACCCACTAGTGGTTTTCTTTTGGATTATTAAGTGCTTTGCTAAGCTTCTGAGTTTGCCTTTTTTGTGGTCATTTTTACTTGCTCTTTGGGAAGGTTTTATGCTAGGATGCATAGTTAGGTATTTTAAAGTATAAAAACCATTATTATTATTTCATACATGCCATATTTGAAAACTTAAGTCACTATATTTAAACTGTCTTAAAAGTTACTTTTCCCTATTATTATAAATCTAGAGTCTTACATACCATGAGTTATCTTTTAGGGGTGTTTATATTCATGTAGGACGTCTAACCTTGTAAATAAAGTATTTTTTGCAGCATACAACTATATTTTCTTGTGGACTAGATGAGCTATTGAGCTGAGGGATATGACTAACCGCTTAACTTAAAGTGGATTTTCATTAAATAACTTATAAATCTTTCATAAAGGTGCTTAGTTGGAGTTTTGCCTGAGCTTCTACAGTTATCCCTACTGGCGTGGCATCATGACGTGCATTTTTCCTTACTCTGATATATTGTTAAATGCAGAGAAAATTCTGGTTGTAACAGTTGGTATCAGAGGGATGGGTTGTTTGACAAGTGGCTGAACAGCTATCTCAGATTCTGTGTTAGTCGTCTAGCATCATTTCATACACACACCCATGTATCATCAGTATGTCTTGGCTGAAGCATGAACACTACACTCATAAGCATGATAAGAAGTATACGGGGCATATTATGTAGTATGGGATGCATAATATGTATTTGTATATGGATCCACTATAGGTGGCAACATGTGACAGTTACGTAGTATGAGATGCATAACCACCACCACATGAGTGCCCATAAGCATATTTTATTTTTCGTTGCATGCGATGTTATGTAGTATGGGATTCATATGTGTGTTGCTCATAACATGCATTAAGGACTTTTTAGATTGAATAACATAACATGCATGACATAATATTTCATCAGCACACGTATCAAGCTAAAGATTTACATGATGACATATGTACACACATGTTTTTGAGTCAAAAAGAATAAGAAATTCATGCATTCATGATTGAGGCACATGAGTCAATGGGATAATGGTATATCATCCTAAGTTAGGCATGACATCATAATTGAAAATAACAGAGCAAGTTAGCAGCATGATCAAGTATTTAATTATGTATTGTCTGAACTAAGTTGTTTGGTTCTAGCGGTTAAGCTAGGTTTTGATTAGATATTTGTTGCGCTATTAGGATGTTGCTCGGGCGTGTTGCGACAGGATTGACTCCCCAGTTTTAGGGTGAGTCGTCAGGAGCACGGGGTGAGGCCGTGATTATAGAACTGCGTCAGAGCATGGAGACTTTGGCAAGTCAGGTGGTGGCAATGCAAGCACAGTTGCAGGCATTATAGGCTGTCACCTTAGGGCGGCGGCCTGGTGAGCAGACCCCTGTAGTGGTTGAGTTTGAGAGCAAGATTAGTAAATTGAATAGGTTTACTTCTGAGTTGATAGTTGCTGAGGAATGTAGAGTTAAAGGTTTCTTGGGCGACCTCCAAAATGACATCCAGCAGTTTGCCAAGACTTACCAATCAAGGACCAATACAAGAGTAGTGGAAGTTGCCTTGGGAATTGAGGCTATTGGAAATGTCGAGGATTGTGGTACGATTTTGAGAAAAGAAAAGAGAAAATTTGATAATGGTAAGGACTCTCGGGATTCTGGTCATTCTTCAAAGAAAAGAAACAATATAGTGTGCGGTTTCTGTGGCCGGTCAGGCCATCTGTTCGAGAAATGCTTTAAGAGGTCGGGAGCTCAAAGGCAGAAGCAAGTGCATGTGATTCAAAGCGCTCCCAAAGAGGATCTAGGATGTGTTTTGAGCGGTCGAAAGGGGCACGATGTTGCTCATTTGTGGAATAAGAACAAGATCTGCTTTTGATGTGGACAGAGGGGGCATGTTAAGTCAAAGTGCACGCAGGCTCAACCTACGCTACAACCAGTCCCACTTCAAGACTTATCGCAGCTGGCGGCTATTGGACAAAGGGAAGGCTAAACAAATTGCGGTGACCGAGGAAGAGACTCTGTCTTCAACCCGAGTAATCTCATGTTAGATTCTAATCTAGTTCTTATCTTTTAGCTAGAGTTTCGATGTTTGTTCGTCTAGCTACGTACGAAATTTTATAGGAAAGTTTAAGGTAAAGACCCGCTGGGATCGTGTTCTTTTTGATTCTAGTGCTACCCACTCATTAGTGGCTAGAACCTTCGTAGAGTGTCACGGTTTGACCATCGATCTTGTTGGCGACACATTTTTTGTCAAGTTTCCCTATAGCGATTATGTGGTATCGGACCAGGGCATTCAGAGTTGTCCGATTTAGTTAGGAGATTTTATAGCCATTACTGATTTGAAGGTGATAGACTTGGAAGATTTTGACATGATTTTGGGCATGGATTGGTTGTCCAAGTATGATGCAGTCATCTAGTGCAAGGTTAAGCGCCTGGACTTTAAGATGGACGACGGCTTACCCAGGAGCATCTATGGCTTTCCGCGCCAAGTTTCTCCAATTATTTCTGTGGTGTGTGCTCGAAAGCTTGTGAATTCTGGATATTTTGCCTGTTTGGTTTCGGTGTTGGAGACCGATAGTAGTTATTGCGAGTTGAGGAGATTATTGTTGTGCACGAGTTTCCTAATGTATTTCTAGATAACCTTCCTGGTCTTCCACCTGAGAGAGATGTGGATTTCATCGTAGATTTGGAGCTGGGTACCCATCCTATTGCTAAGGAGCTGTATCATACGGCCTCGCATGAGCTGGAAGAACTGCGTACCCAATTAGGCGAGTTTCTTCAGAACAGATTTATTAGACTGAGTTCTTCACCATGGGGTGTTCCTGTGCTATTTTTAAAGAAAAAGGATGGATCGATGATGCATCGATTATAGAGAGCTGAATAAGGTGACCATCAAAAATAGATATCCCCTATCGGAGATTGATGACCTGTTTGATCAGTTGCATGATAGCTCTGTGTTTTCAAAGATTGTTCTTCGTTCAGGCTACCATCAGTTGAGGATTTGTGAGACGGATATTCCACGGATTGCCTTTCGTTCACGGCATGGATATTTTGAGTTTATGGGGATGTCTTTTAGATTGACTAATGCACCCTCTGCTTTCATGGAAATGATGAACAGAGTGTTTAAGGATTTTCTAGACTATTTTGTGGTCGTGTTTATAGGCGATGTTCTAGTATACTCCCGCAGTGCTGAAGAGCATATTCAGTACTTGCACTTAGTTTTGTCTACCTTGAGGGAACATAAGTTGTATGCTAAGTTAAGCAAATGTGAGTTTTGGCTTCCTCAGGTTTCCTTTTTGGGTCATGTGGTTAATAAGGATGGAATTTCTGTGGACCCAGAGAAGATGGCTACTGTGATAGATTGGAACAAACCTACCACACCCAAAAAGATAAGGAGTTTCCTAGGATTGGCAGGATACTATAGGAGGATTATGGATAGTTTCTCTTCATTATCTGTGTCGCTGACTAAGCTTACGCAGAAGAACGCAGCTTTTGTTTGGAGCGATAAGTGTGAGGAGGCTTTTCAGGAATTAAAGAGGAGATTGTGTACTGCTCCGTTTTGGTCGTGCCTACTGAGGGGATAGAGTAAGCTGTGTATGTGGACGCATCGCACATTGAACTCGGGTGTGTGTTGATGCAAGAAGGCAAAGTGATTGTGTATGGGTTGAGGCAGTTAAGGACTCATAAAAGGAATAACCCTACGCATGATTTAGAGTTCACAGTTGTGATCTACGCCTTGAAGTTATGGAGACATCTGTTATATGGCGCTCTGTGCAAGATTTATAATAATCATAAGAGTTTGAAATACGTCTTCACTCAAATGGAATTGAATTTGCACCAGCTGAGATGGTTAAAATATGTTGTAGACTATGATGTGGAGATTTAATACCATCAGGGAAAAGCTAATGTGGTAGTTGATGCCCTGAGCAGGAAGTCAGCAAAAATCTTCAATCTTTATATTGATTCACTGGTGGAGGAATTTCTTTTGATGGATATATTGGTGGGGAGTAGCGACTCGCCCAGTAGTTTGGAAGTATTAGAGCCTTCATGGATTTCACTGACAAGGCTACATCAAAGGGAATTGATGACACTGGTACTGTGAAGTACCGCGGCAGATTTTGCATTCCCGTAGTTGAGGATATCTGAGTTAAGTTGTGCAAAGAGGTGCATGGTTCTAGTGTTGTCTACCACCCTTGTTCTACTAAAATGTATAAGGATCTGAAGTAGATCGTTTGGTGGTATGATATGAAGGGCGATATAGCTAAGTTCGTGTCAGAATGTTTTGCTTGCAAGCGAGTTAAGGCCGATCATGGTAGGCCTGGAGGCAAGTTGACGCCCTTGGAAATTCCAAGTTGGAAGTGGGAGAGTATTTCGATGGATTTTATTACTGGATTGCCGAGATCTCCCCGAGGACCAGATTCAGTTTGGGTTATAGTGGACAGATTGATGATGTGTGCTCACTTCGTGTTGTTCAAGGTCGACTACTCCATGAAGAAAATATCTAATTTATATTTGGATGAGGCCATCAGGTTACATGGAGTGCCTATCTGTATTGTATCAGATCGAGATTCCAGGTTTACGTCTCGCTTTTGGAAGAGTTTAAAGGAGGGGCTGGGTACCAACGTGAGGTATTCCACCGCTTATCATCCGCAGACTAATGGTCAAACGGAAAGAGTAAATCAGATTGTGGAAGATATGATCAGATGTTATATTTTGGACCAAGGAGGAGCGTTGGATGAGCGTTTGAGACAGTTGGAATTTGCATACAATAACAGTTACCAAGAAATTTTGCAGATGGCCCTGTTTGAGGCTTTGTATGGGAGGTATTGTAGAACTCTCTTATTTTGGGCCGAGGTTAGTGAGAGACTGTTGTTGGGTCCTGATGTAATTCCCCAAATTTAATAAGGTGGAAGATGCTTCTCTGGGCGTTACCGCACAGCGGTAGCTAGTTACCGTGAGGCGGTAGCTCTAGGGTTTGCTTCGAGAGCGTCGAGTTCTCGAGAAAGTGTCGTGTTCTCAAGAAAGATGTTACCGCGCGGTGAAAAGTTATTACCGCGAGGCAGTAATAGGGGAATTAATCTGGCATACCTCTCGGGAAGCTATCGCCCGGAGATAGTGTTACCGCTGGCGATAGCTGAGTAAATTTAATTGATATGGTTCTCGGGATCATACCGCGTGGCGGTAGAAGTTAGCGCACGACGATAGCGGCTGGTGGGGTGTCGTAACTGACGTCCTCTATCACGCGGCGTTAGCATCCTATTGCGCGGCGGTAGCGATTCTGAAATGACGTGGCCACATGTCGGCCTGTGATTGGAGGCATTGAATTAAGGTATCGTGCGACGGTAGCTAGTTACCGCGTAGCGGTAGCTTGGTATATATGCCTGGTTTGGCCATTTTCACTTCATTTTCTTCTAGATTTGGAGTTGGCCTGTTTTGCTTGGAGGAGAAGCAGCAGTGCCAGAATAGTGATCTCACTGCCATTGGAGTTCTAAAGCTCTGATTCGCAAGCAAAGTCCAGATCTATGGAGGCAAGGTCATTGCGGTCGAGTTCATCCATCTAGATCTTTGGCATGCCACCATAGAGAATGCAAAGGGTAATGACTCTCAACTTGGACATGTGAAGTCCTCTTTCTTTTGCATAGGAAACTCTCTCCCGCGAGTGTGTGGTGAGTGTGAGGTTTTCCCTTTGGGTAGATATGGAATATCCCCGTAGTTTTTGCATATAGAGTTCGGAATTGAAGTACGAACATAGGCATGGTGTGTGAAGCCCATCTGGATAGGTTGGTCTGGATTGGTGATGTTTTCACTATGCTTGTATTGGTAGGAGAAGACTCCGTGATGTTTGTTTTCTTTTTCGGGTTTCCTACGCGGTAGATTGCAACAGGGAACCTTGGGGACTAGCTCCAAGGGTACCCAGAAAATTGGGTAGAATCGCATTTTTGCCAGATACCGCACGGCGGTAGTGCTAATGCATGTGGTAGCTCCTGAGAGCTTTTATTGAGGCCTGTGTCATGGAGACACCTGGGGCCGGTAATTGAGGCATGTGCCGTGGAGACCTGGGGCCTATGATTTGGAGCTGAGAGCTTCGAGAGCCCAACTTGGTGGATTGAGAGCCACTTGTGTAACATAACCGTGCTATGTAATGTTTGGAGAAATGGGAATGGGGAGGCCCACCCAGGTCATGGCTGTTTTCCCTGCGATGTGAGTAACGGGAAAGGGCTGAAACCTACCTAGTAGCTATGGCGAGCGTCTGTGGGTAGTGTTACCTATCGCTGCCATAGCTATGGGCCTTAGACCTTGTGCAGGCCGTAAAGATTACCAAAATGCTCATATTGTTGCCTTCTGGAGAACAGTGGTGCGTCCCTGGGTTTTGTCCAGACACCGAGAATGTTCCTTGAGTGCACTGGGTGTGTGGTCGTTCGTGCCTACGCCTGTGGTGAAGTGTGCCTAAATTGCACTTTCATTACTATGTTTGGTTTTGCTAATAAAATGCAGGGAAGGAGCTCCGCCACCCCGAGCAAGGGGTGGGGTCATTATAACTTGGTCAGCTTTAGCTTACCGTTGCCTTGTTTTACCACCGTTCGGTGGATCGTTCTTGCAGGAACAGGTGAACCAAGTGACAAGTAGCGGGTTAAAGCCCTTGTTGCTGTGATGGACCTTGAAGGCCAAAGAAAAGTGTTTACTTTACTATTTTCATGTATGGTCAGCCTGCGTGTCAAAGTATGTAAAACACTTGTTTAAGAGATTATTGTAAGGCCATATGGCTAAGACTTATTGTGTATTTGTTCTCTCATGCTTTGGGCTATAGTGGACATTCATGTTCTGTGATGAGTTCTTCTAACATATTTAAAATCTTTTGCTAGAATTATCACAACCCGCATTTTCTCAACATTTAAGTTATATTAGAGTAAGAGAAAATACGCGTCGTGATGCCACGTCGTGCAGGGGATAACTGTAGGCGCTCAGGCAAAACTCTAAATTCTATAGTTTATATGAAATCCTTAAGTTATTAAGTAAAAACCAGTTTAAGTTTAGATGGATGTATCCCTCGGCACAGTTGATCAGCTAGTCCACGAGTAAAAGTATAGTTATATGCCGCGAAAATACTTTGATTATGTTGGATTAACATCCTACACAAGCATAAACATCTCCGGAGGATAACTCGCGGTATGCAAGACTCTAGATTTATTATAAGTACTACACATTTCCGGATCTATATGCAAGACCTCTTGGGGATATCAAGAATCAACCCAATGGAAATCCCTCAATATTCCACCTTTTGGTGGGAGAAATCCATGCATATGCCAAATAAGGACTTCACATGTCCAAGGAAGAAGATCGTTACCCTTGAAGATCTCTTCGGAGACATAACTGTGATCTATGATCCGGATGGAATTGATTGCCACAACTTCCTCTCCACGGATCTAGCGTCGTCTCGCGATTCCAATCATAAGAAAATCTTGGATCAACCCTCACACAAGCTCCTGGATGCCTCCTCTTCCCTCTCTAGAAGTACATCAGAGAAAGGATAAGAGAGGATGAGAATAAAATCTCAAGTCCATCCTTATACAAAATCTACGACCACGTGGTAACTACTACCACCGTGCGGTAACATAGGCGGTAACCGCTTTGACCAGTCAGTGCCGCTATCAGATCTAGCGCACGCAATAACACTTTAGCGTTTGACAGTAAACCGTTCGACGTTCATCGAGCGAGTAGCGCGGCGCAGTAACTCCTACCGCCTGGCGTTAGTGCTCTCGACAATTTTTCGGCAGCGTTGAGTGCTCGAAAGCGTTGAGTGGTAAAAAGCATTGAGTGGTCGAAGCGTTGAGTGGCTACCGCGGCATGCTAGCTTCACGGTACACAACCCAAGCTCTATGTCTTTTAAATCACTGAGCTACTGCCTGCGATAAGACTATCGCAGCGCGGTAGCCCCCAATGACCACTACTCCTTTTGGGGGTGTTACAATCCTCCCACCTTACAAAAATTTCGTCCCGAAATTTGCATATGACACCAGAACACAGCAACTCGTAACAACTTTGTTACAACAAATAGTTTCCACTCAACAAAATCAAATGTTACAACCTTTTAGTTAAACAACTCAGGATATTATGCACGCATGGTCTTCTCCCGCTCCCATGTCATCTTTTCATGACCACAGTTGTCCCACCGGACCTTGACCATCCTGATTGTCTTGTTTCACAGCTGCTTAACCGCTTTATCCTCGATCCGAATGGGCCTAACCTTCATTGTTAGCCCAAATTCGACTAGTACGCGATCATTCACAATCGCTTGAGCTGGATCCTTCACGGCTTTTCGAAGCACTGATATGTGAAACACATCATTCAACCCACTTAATTCCTCTGAAAGAGCTAGCCGATAGGCAGCATCTCCAACTCGTTCCACCGCCTCAAATGTGCCAAGATACCACGGACTCAGCTTTTTAAGCGTCGAATCCTCGATACGCCTTTAAATGGCTTAATTTTCAAATATACTCATTTGCCAACCGCAAACTCTACGTTTCGGTGCTTGGCGTTATAGTACTTTGCCATCCGGTCTTGGGCTATTAAGAGCCTCTCCCGAATAGAGCGTATTGTTGAATTAGCTTCTTCAACTTCCTTACGCTTATATAATTTAGATTCTCCTGTTTCCATCCAAGCTAATGGTGTACTACACTTCCTACCATACAAAACTTCAAAAGGCGCCATATTTAAACTCGCTTGATAACAATTATTGTAGGTGAACTCTACCATATTGAGATGATCTTTCCATCTCTTCCTGAAATCCAATGCGCACATTCGGAGCTTATCTTCCATCGTTCTATTGGTCCTTTCAGTTTGGCCATCCGTTTGTGGATGAAAGTTTGTACTGAAAGTTAACTTTGTCCCCAACAATTGATGGATTAGCCTCCAATCATTCGAAGTGAAGTGCCCGCCTCCATCACTTACGATGCTACGGGGAACACCGTGTAATCGTACTATTTGTTCAACATACAGTTTAGCCAAACCTTCCACTGAATCATCCCTCTTATTCCGAATGAAGCGAGCCACTTTAGTCAACCGGTCCACGATCACCCAAACCGAATCATTACCGCATTGAGATCTCGGCAAACCGTGCACGAAATCCATTGAAATATCATCAAACTTCCATTCCGAAATAGGTAGCGATTTCAGGAAACCTCTAGGCTTTTGGCATTCCTCTTTCACCAAGGCACAAGTCTGACATTTAGCCACATACAATGCTATGTCTTTTGTTGGGTACATTGGAATATATGTACCTGATTTGAAGAAGCCTCACCCTACTCAATGATATACATCAAGGTGTATTTGATGTGTTTTGAGTTTATTTGTGCAGGTTAAGTAACTGCAGGTTTGCAGGAAAAGTTTCTAAGTCCATGTGTCGACACCCAGAAGAAACGTGTCGACACTTAAGAAGGCTTGTGTCGACACCCAGAGAAGCTGTGTCGACACTTGGAGTAATTGTGTCGACACCAGGAAGGCAGAGTCGACACCAGAAGGAAAGTGTCGACATATACAGGCAGAGTCGACACACAATGAAGAAATGTCAACATAATCAGTGTCGACACTTAGAAGCAGTGTCGACACTCAGAGGAACTTTGTCGACAGCAAAAGTGTCGACACTAGGAGGCCGTGTCGACACTCAGCAAATTTCAACAAAGTCTAAGTACAAGTGTCGACACAAAGGAGATGTGTCAACACTCATCAAAGTCTCAACACATGAAAAATGTGTCGACACTAGGCGCTGTGTCGACACTCAGCAAAACCAGCAAACTTCAACAAGTTTAAGTACAAGTGTCGACACAAAGGAGATGTGTCGACACTCAGCAAAGTCACAACACATGAAGAATGTGTCGACACAAAGGAGATGTGTCGACACTCAGCAAATGTTTCAACACAAGAAGATGTGTCGACACAAAGGAGTTGTGTCGACACTTAGCAGAAATTCACTAAGTATTGAAGGAGTACTTGTGTCGACACACAGGATCTGTGTCGACACATTCTGAAGAAGCTGTGTCGAGAAGCTATTTCTACAACACAAGGAGTTGTGTCGACACCATAAAGGCTAGTGTCGACACTTAGTCCACTTGTGTCGACACTTGGTCTATTTGTGTCGACACATAAAGACTATCTGTCTCGATACTTTCAGACAGTGACAGAGTCTTCAAGAAGTGATTGGATGACTTGACAGCTGCCATTTCAACCGGTCAACTGCTACTATCAGAGCTGTCAGAAGATCGTTAGAAACCGGATCAGCCGGTCACCATGAAGAAAGCTTATATAAAGGCTTATTCCTTCAACAGAAGAGGCATTCAATTGGATGGATTGAAGCAATCATTGAAGTGATAAACAACACAACTAGAAGAAGACCTTCAAGTGAAGATCTAAGAAGTTGGAGAGAGAAAGCTCCTTCTAAGAAGTTCAGCTATGGAACCAGGCTGCTAAGTTAGATTCAGATTGAGATCTGAATCTCAAGACAGAAGTTGATCAAGATCATCTTCAGGAGATTCAACCCTACTGTGTTCTAATTCAAGAAGCTTTGAAGAAAGCCAAGGGAGGTTGATCTCAGTCAAGTTCTTCCAAGAACTCATCAAGAAGCCAGTCAACTCATCTTTCTCAATCAGAGTTGTGGTTATTAATCTTTGTATTCTTTATTTTCTGTAGGATCCTAAGGGATCTGAGTTGTAAGCCTATATTTATAAAGGCTGAGTGGTAAGGCTTGTGTGCCTGAGTGTAGGAGATACATTTCTCTGAGTGTAGGCCTTGTTGAAGGCTGGGTGTAGGCCTTGTTGAAGGCTGAGTGTAGGTCTTGGTGAAGATTGAGTGGTAGGGCTTTTTGCCTGAGTGGTAGGAGTTGGATCACTCTGAGTTGTAGGAACCTGTTTGGGTTCTGAGCTGTAAGATCTGTGGATCTGAGAAGTAGTGGAGAAGTTATGCCGAATCTAGTACACTACTAGATAGGCGAAGGGGGAATGTGGATGTACCCAGACCTTGGGGAACCACTATAAAATTTGTGTGTACTCTGTGTGTGATTTATTCTGTGATTGCTGTGATATGTGCTGAATTGCTGTAGAGAATTGCATAAACAAGTTTAATAATTCAGTGTTTTTGCCTTAAAATTTAAAAAGATTAAGTGCACCTATTCACCCCCCCCCCTATAGGTGTTTAGGCACTAGTTCTTTCAAGTGGTATCAGAGCCAGGTTACTCAAAAAGGACATAACAGTCTGAGTAAAGATCCTGTAGGCAGAATCAGTATAATTAAGAATCAAGAAAATGTGTTCAACTGAGATTCACAAAGAGCTAGGATCCATGAAATTGCCAATCTGCAGAAAGGAGATATTTGGTATTTGGAAAGAAAGGGTTAGACTTTTTATGGAAGCCTCTGACCCAAGAATATACATTACATTTAAAGAAGGGCCATATATGCCAATGAAAGTATCTATTCTGGATGCAAATCAGAGAACTCCCAAAGACTATTCAGAAATGTCCAAGGATGAAATAATTCTGGCCACTATAGACAAGAGGGCCCAGAATATTATTGTAAGTGCAATTGATGATGCCACATTTCAGAATCTGATTCATTGTAAAACATCAAAAGAAATATGGGACACACTGATAGTCTATATGGAGGGATCAGAAGAGGTAAGACAAGACAGGAAGTGTTTATTAAATCAAGAGTATGAAAGCTTCTGACAAGGCAGGTCTGATAGCATAATTGAATGCTACAAGAAATTCTATAGGATAGTCAATGAATTGATGTCCTATGGAAGAGAGTTCAGCAATTATGAGTTGAATGATAAGTTCTTGAGATCCATTACAAAGGACTGGGATACTAAGATTTGTGCCATAAGGGAAATGGCCAAACTAGCTGATATTCCTCCTCCAACATTGTTTGGAAAACTGTTATCTTATGAGATGCAGTTAATGGTAAGGAAGGAGGAAGAAAAGACTACTAGGGTGGAGCACAAAGAAAGAGCTGTTGCCTTCAAGACTGAAGCCACTAGGAAATATAAAAGCAAGTCTCCATCTCCACCTCAAAGAGTTGCTGATGCTGAGACAGATACTTCAGATAGCAAGAAGACAGAAAGTAGTGAAAGTGATGAAGACTTTGCTGCATTTACTAGGCATTTTCAGAAATTTCTAAAGAAGAAGCAGTGGAGGTCCAAGCCATCCACTTCACAGACAAAAGATGATTATTATCAGAACAGGAAGTCATCAAGGAATGACAGGAGAAAGTCCAAGTCTAGTAAAACTACATCCTCAAAGATAGTATGATATTGTTGCAATAGACAAGGACATGTAATAGCTGATTGTCCAGAAAAGAGGAAAGAGTCCACTGACAAGAAGAAGACACAGTTCAAGGGCAAAAAGGAAAGGTCCTTTGTTGCTAAGAAGGATAAAATTCTGACTGATATGTCATCTTCAGAAACTGATTCAAAAGCTGAAGCCTATATTGGCTTGTTTGCTGAAGAAGAAGAAGAAAATGAGTTCTTGCAGTTAATGAACTCAATTTATGGGCAGGAGGACATTCAGTGCAAAGGACTGATGGCCTTATCAGAAGGAGACAAAATCCAGGATCAGCCTGGACCTAGTCAGGTACAAAATTGTTCTTCAAGTTCAATTTCTAGTGCTGGATCAGATTCAGATACATCAGCATCAAGTGATGTGAGTGGTTCTGAATCTGAAGGAGACATTCATCAGTTAATTGATGAATATAGAGTATTGTTGCAGGCTTTGAAGAAAAGCAAACTCTTGGCCAAGACTCAGGCTAAGGAGATTGCTAGTCTTAAAGTGGCTGCAACAGATTTTGACAAGTTATTAGATCAGAAATTAAATGAAATAGCCAGACTGAAGAATATTATAGTTATTCAGATGGGGACTATTACATTTAAAAATGATCAAATTAGAAATCTGGAGATTAGTCTTCAGAAGGAGAGAGATATTATTGCAAGTTTTTCTAAACCAAAATCTGTTCTACCTTTGATAGATGAGTTTGTACCTCATAAGGGTAAAACTGGATTGGGGTTTACAAAACCTGCCTGGACAGTAAAGTCCAAATCTAAGGGCAAAGCCCCAGTACTCAACAAGAATCCTGTTGTAGATAAAACTGTCAGGGTTATACCTAAACAAAGGTACAACAGATTTGAGTGCTGGTGTTGTGGTAAGGTAGGCCACTTTGCCATAGATTGTTAGCATAATTCAAGTGCCAAGGTGAGTAGCAAACTGCCTGCTAGACAAGCTACAGGTAGTTTTGTTAAGAGTCAGACTAACTTGCACCAAGGACCCAAGAATTATTTGGGTTCTAAGGTTAAGTAATCTGTTTTGCAGGTGAGTCCAAGTGGCCATGCCCCAATATGGTACTTGGACAGTGGATGTTCCAGGCACATGACTGGAACTAGGGGATTGCTGAAGGACTATACAACAATCAAGGATGGTCCTAAGGTTACCTTTGGTGGTTCAGAAAAAGGAATCATCAAAGGCTTTGGTAACATTTCTAGCAACCTAATTACAATTACTCAAGTGGCTTATGTAAAGGGTTTGAAACATAACCTCATTAGCATAAGTCAGCTGAGTGATTTAGGATATGACATCTCATTTGTCAAAGATGGTTGTCATATCAGTAGGTCAAGTGATCAAAAGATCATTCTGACAGGATATAGGAAGAGAAATGTCTATTATTTAGACATTATGTATGAGAACATATGTTCTCCTATTTGTCTTGTAGCTGATGAGAAAGTCTCACATTGTGTTAAATGGCACAAGAGGCTGGCTCATCTTAACTATAAGACAATTGGCCAACTCTTTAGCAAAGAGTTAGTGAGGAATGGTCCTCAGGTTAAGTGTATAAAGGAGGGGATATGCTCAGCTTGTCAAAAGGGCAAGCAGACCAAATCCACCTTTAATAGCATTGAGAACAAAGATGCTGTGAGGTGCCTATACCTCTTGCATATGGATCTTTTTGGTCCTATGCCAGTTCACAGCCTAGGTAGGAAGGTCTATACTTTTGTGGTTGTAGATGATTATTCAAGGTTTTCCTGGGTATTCTTCCTAAGGCAGAAATCTGAAACTCCTAGTATCTTTTATAGTTTTGTCAAACAAATTCAGAATGAGTTAGACAGTACAGTGGTCAAAATAAGAAGTGGCCATGGTACTGAATTCCAGTCTGATAGTATGACAAAGCTATGTGAAGAGTTTGGGATATTTTAGGAATTTTTCTCACCAAGAACACCTCAGCAAAATGGTATTGCTGAAAGGAAAAATAGAACCTTGATAGAGGCTGGTAGAACCATGTTGAGTGACACATCTCTCCTAGAATATTTCTGGGCTGAGGCAGTTAATACTGTTTGTCATATGATCAATAGGGCTACTATCACCAAGAGCCACAATAAGACCCCCTATGAGATTGTGAAGGGCAGAAAACCAAATCTATCCTATTTCAGGATCTTTGGTTGTAAATGTTATATACTTAACAATGGTAAGTCTTATTTAACCAAGTTTGCTGTCAAATCCCAAGAGGGGATCTTTGTTGGGTACAGCAACAACAGTAAGGCTTATAGGGTCTACAACTTGACCACTCAAGTTGTAGAAGAGTCAGTACATGTAGTGTTTGATGAAGCTAGACTCATTAACAATGAATTGTCTAGAAGTGTTTGCAGCTCCACAGGTGTGACTGAGAAGATGGACAAGCTTACTATTGAAGAAGGTTCTACTGCATGTCAGCAAGTGGATGATAGTGGCTGCTGTCCAGGGGGAGTACAAGATACTCCTGTTGCTGAAGAAGACCAAGAGGAGCTGCTGAATGAAGAAGCTGAAGGTGTACAACCAGAAGACAGGCTGCCTCCAGCAAATAGGCATTTAAATGATCATCCAGCCAATCAAATTATTGGAGATCTCAGACAAGGGGTACAAACAAGGAGCAGGAATCTAAGTTCAGTTCTCTACTCCAGCTTTCTATCCCAAGTAGAGCCAAAGAAATTTGAAGAAGTTATCCTAGACCCTCATTGGATTGATGCTATGCAAGAGGAGCTGAACCAGTTCAAAAGATGCAAGGTCTGGGAGCTAGTTCCTAAACCAAAGGATCACAACATAATTGGAACTAAGTGGATCTTTAGGAACAAGTTGGATGAAAATGGAGTAATTATAAAGAACAAAGCTAGACTTGTTGTAAAAGGATATAGGCAGGAAGAAGGTATTGATTTTGATCAAACCTTTGCTCCAGTAGCCAGATTGGAAGCAATAAGGATGTTTCTTGCCTATACAATATTCCAAGGATTTAAGGTCTATCAAATGGATGTTAAGTCAGCTTTTCTGAATGGAAACTTGAAGGAAGAAGTCTATGTAGAGCAGCCATCAGGTTTTGTAGATTCTCTTAAACCTGGTTATGTATATAGACTTAGGAAGGCTTTGTATGGGTTAAAACAAGCCCCTAGTGCTTGGTATGAAACCCTGTCTAGTTTCCTCATTGAGAATAAATTCACAAGGGGGAAAATAGACAAGACTCTATTCCTTAGGGAATCCAGAGGCAAGATTATCTTAGTCCAAATATATGTAGATGACATCATATCTGGGTCTACAGAAAGTAGCCTTTGCAAAAAAGTTTGCAAAACTAATGCAAGGACAATTTAAAATGAGCAGTATGGGGGAACTTAAGTTCTTCTTGGATCTCCAAGTTAGACAGACTGAGGATGGTTTATCCATATGCTAGTCTAAGTTCACCCTAGAATCGATAAGGGAGTATGGTATGGAATCATCCACTACCATGAAAACTCCTATGGGGTCAAGCATGTCTCTAAGCAAAGATGATGCAGGGAAACCTGTAGATGAAACTTTGTATAGAGGGATAGTTGGCTCCATATTGTATTTGACTGCTAGTAGACCAGATATCATGTATGCTACATGTGTCTGTGCTAGGTACCAAGCTTGCCCTAAAGAATCTCATTTGACAGCAGTCAAAAGAATTTTGAGATATCTTAAGGGCACTCCTTATCTAGGCCTTTGGTACCCTAGGAATGGAGATTTTGAACTGACAGGTTATTCAGATGCAGACTTTGCAGGTTGCAAGGAAGATAGAAAGAGTACCACAGGTATCTGTCAATTCCTAGGTGGAAGACTGATATCATGGAGTAGCAAGAAGCAGACCAGTGTGGCTATCTCCACAGCTGAGTCAGAATATGTTGCTGCAGGAAGTTATTGTGCTCAACTTCTATGGATTCAACATCAGCTAGAAGATTATGGTATTCAAGTAAGTAGAACACCTTTATTTTGTGATTCTACTAGTGCCATTTCTATTGCAAATAATCCTGTCTCTCATAGTAGGACTAAGCACATAGAAATAAAGTATCATTTTCTAAGAGAACATGTGGAAAAAGAAGACATTTCCCTAGAGTATATAAATACAGATAATCAGCTAGCTGATATGTATACTAAGCCCTTAGATGAAACCAAATTCAATAAATTTAAAATTGAATTAGGGATGATAAACTTAGAATAGTTTACAAAATTGGCTAAGTAAAATAGTGTCGACACACAGAGTTGTCTGTGTCGACACATAGTAGTGGTGTCGACATTTCAGAGAAATGGTGTCGACACATCTAGGAAGTCTGTGTCGACACTTTAGAGAATTACTGTCGACACATGCAGTGTAGGTGTCGACACATCCAAGGTGGTGTCGACACTTAGAATTTACTCAGAATTAGTATGGTAGAGTCTCGACTAAGTGTCGAGCTGAGTGGTGTCGACACATATATAAGTGTCGACACATATATTCTGTCGACTATACTTGTGTCGACACATAGTTGTCGAGACATTATAAGTAAGTGTCGACACTTTTCAACAGTGTCGACACAATTTAAGCATTTTGACGCGCCTTTTCATCTTCGATTCTAGAAAGGTATAAATAGGTTTTCGCCATTATTTGTCGACACGCTCAACAAAGTTTCGAGACCAAACTTGTGTGTCGACATCTCTCCTCTCTAAATTCAAATTTCTTCAAACCCTAATGGCGCCCAAGCTAGAAGAGAACATAAATGAAGGATATGAACTCGTGCGACATGCCTTTGATGACGCGGAACCCGAAATAAAAGGTGTGGTAACCTTAGTTGTCGAGACTGGACTGGAATACCTTGTTTCAGAACCAATCAAGATCTGGAAGAAGGAGGTCCTTGAATTTCTGAGTGCAGCTTCACTTGATGATACTGGACTCAAGATTAAGTACAGAGTTCATGGAACCAAAGTCAAGGTCACACCAAAAAGTCTAAGGAAGGTATTTCAACTACCTAGAATAAAAGAGGAAGAAGATGTATCTGCTTCTAAGACTAGAGAGGCATTGAGATGGTGTGGACTGGATTCAAATCTGAAAATTGGATCAGTTTTTCATAGAAAAGGGATGAACATCCAAGGGAAATTCTTATCTGAAATAGTTGGCAAGGTCATCCTGAGCAAGCCTGGAGGACATGACAGAATTTCAGCTCAGATGTTCAATTTGATGACTAGGATAATTTTCAAACTCAATACTGATTGGTCTGCTGTTATGTTTGACAAGATAAAAGAAAGTGTGAAGAAGCCCAATCTGGGTAGAATACTAAGTCTTTACCTAGCTAGAAGTATACCTGGAGTAATGAACCAGGCTGCAGGTTCCAAGATCAACCACATGAGAAGAATGGATTTGAGAATTTTCTCAAGATGGGATAGGGTGCTAACAAAGGAACTACCCACTCCAGAAAAGGAGACACCCCAGAAGAAAAAGAAAAAGACAGCCACTGTGGCTCAAGAATCCTCTAGCAGCTCTGAAGAACAAGTGGTCTTTACACCTGATGATGAAGAGACAGGAAATGCTGGACAATCTCCAGCAAGACAAGAAGAAGCACAGAGGCAGGGGGAGCTAGCACAAGCAAGCCCAATTCACATGGATCCACTCCAGGGGGAGCCTCTACTTGTGGAAGAGTCAACTCCACTAGAGAGTGAAAGGGCTACTCAAACCATTCTGGAGGTAATCACTGAAATTAATCAACCAATAACATGAGGAAGGAATGGGTAAGGGAATCAACCAATAACAAAATAAGTACCTTGCGAAAGGGAACGCTGGGTGTAATCCCAACATAGTTCCTAGTGCCCCTTGAGAGCCCTTCACAGGGAATACCGGGGGCAGTCCTGGGTTAACGTAAACTATTTTATGAAGCTGAAAAGAGTAACTTAGTAATTAGGGTTGCACATTTCACAAACACTGTTTGCACCAGAAGTTAGATGGGATCTTCGGCTCGGATGGTTAAAAGATGGACTTTGGGTCCGGGGAGCTTCGGCTCGCTTGTTGAGACGGACGTTTTGGTCTGGAGAGCTTCGGCTCGGTTTTTGTTTACGCTAAATTTGCATGCGCATAAAGGAAAGGAAATTAAGGTGGTGGGTCTTCGGTATTGGAGGGTCGATGCACCGACGCCAATACGTTGACTCGGCAAGTGTGGTTAGCACTTCACCAACAGAAGTCCGGTGCGCCAGCCGGCAAGAGTACGCAGGAGTCCGCTTCGTGCACCAAGCGTTGAGGTGTACGATAGGTCTGACCGGTAGTGCTTTACTGGTTTAGAGGTGGGCGAGGCCCAACCCACCGCTTCCGTCTGCCACTACGGAGGTATCCAGGGAGGTTACGGCTCCAGAAAGGGGGAACTAAAGGTCTGTGTGCACAGAGTCGGGTGTGTGTGTTGCACTTGCATGATCCATCATACCCACTTGCATGTCATAGCATAATCGTTTCCTTTAACCTTGACACCTAAAGTATAAGTGGAATGGGACGCTTATACTTTAGGACCTGCAAAACGACCCCTTGGTCTATAAGCTTGTGTGGGCAAGTTTATAAATTAAGGTTAATTTTGGATATATATATTTACTACTGTTTGATAACCGACACCCCAACGTATAAATTGGTATGGGACTTTTTATACGATGGGAGCCTTGCAGAAGACCCCTTGGCTTATGTGTTTTCACATAAGTGAAGGTTACTTTTCATATTTCAGCTTATTGTCTTTACATGCTATAGAATTTGCTAGTATAGGACCGCTGTCATCTGCTTTTGATATTCTCCACCTTCAAGTCCTCCCCTTTCTTCCTCTCCGCTCGGTGCCTAGGAGCCGTGGGGGAAGGGGCGGGGGATGATAGGACTTAGTCTTTTAGACTAACGGTTTTCGAACCGCATCATTTAGGGGATCGTGGAGACCAGCATGGAGGAGCAGCCCCAGAGACCGGTGCGCTTGGAGGTGGGGCAGTCTAGCTCCGGAGTTCATACAGCCGGGACCGTGAGTCTCGACCTTGAGTAGTTTTTCTGCTTCCGCATGAGTGATTTTTGTAGTGAGGATATGATGTACCGGGCATAAGCCCGTATTTTGCTACTCTGATGTTTTATTCTGTGGACACTCCCTTCGTGGAGTTATATTTATTATGACATGTGATTCTCTGTGGACTGCAATTTCGCATTTACATTATTGTGCTACTTTTCTGCAATCGAATTGGCCGGCAGAATCGGCACTTTGTGGTGATGACCCTTCAGGGCGTGAAGGAGTCACCGCAAAACGGCGGTTCTGGGCCTAAGACCCCGGTGTCGAAAAGAGAAAAAAAAAGGGGGGGTCTTACAAGTGGTATCAGAGCAGACCTCGATCGAAATGTAGCAGTCCACAACCCTAGGTCACCCCCGCGCGAGTTTAGTTTGGGGACAAACTAAGCAGCGGAAGCAGTGGTGTGCCCATAAGGGGAATCACATGTAAAGTCCACCTTTTCATTAATTCCACTTGTTCTTCAGCTAGCAATTGGAAATCTTTTTTTTGTAGCTTGCGGCAAACCCTGCCCCAGCAGGGAGCACCTCCGGTTGCGAAAATCCCATCTTATAATTCTCTAGTCAATGAGTTAGACTCAACCCACTAGGACTTGCCGGTTACTACTGGAAGTTCGTGGAGGGATTCTCTCGAATCGCCCTCCCGCTCACATCTTTGACGAAGAAGGAGGTACCTTTCGTGTGGACCCCGCAGTGCCAGACAGCTTTCCAGGAGTTGAAGGACCGACTCACCTCGGCTCCCATACTCGCTCTTCCC
Source organism: Platanthera guangdongensis (assembly GCA_039583875.1). Taxonomy (NCBI): domain Eukaryota; kingdom Viridiplantae; phylum Streptophyta; class Magnoliopsida; order Asparagales; family Orchidaceae; genus Platanthera; species Platanthera guangdongensis. The sequence continues at coordinate 111,249,626 of CM077151.1, forward strand.
TCGGGGAGGGAAGGATTTCAGGTCTACTCTGATGCTTCCTACCAGGGTATGGGAGCTGTATTGATGCAGAAGGGCCATGTGATAGCATATGCGTCTCGCCAGTTGAAGAAGCATGAACAGAACTATCCGGTGCACGACCTTGAGATGGGGGCGGTCGTTTTTGCCTTGAAGGTCTGGCGCCACTACCTTTATGGAGTCCACTGCGACATCTACTCCGACCACAAGAACCTGAAATACGTGGACACGCAGAAGGAACTGAACATCAGACAGAGGCGCTAGGTGGAGTTCCTAGCAGATTATCAGTATGAGATGCACTACCACCCAGGGAAGGCAAACGTGGTGGCCGACGCATTGAGTCGGAGGGCTGCCACTTCCGAGGTCGGGCCCCAGGTTATGTCTATGGAGCTGGTGAGGAGATTGGAGGATATGCACATCGCACTGGTGTCATCCGAAGACCACGAGCTTTACATGGAATATTTAGCTGCGGTGAGTGTTACAGACGATATCCGGGAAAGAGTCAGAGAGGGACAGAGGCGAGATGTCAAATTGGAGCCGATATTCTGGGCCTTAGAGAACGGTGCAGCAGGAGATTACACGATGAGGGATGGTGTGGTATGCTTTAGAGGTCGGACTTATATACCGGAAGGAGGCCAGGTCCGGGAAGATATTATGGCGGAGGCCCACCACAGCAGATACTCGGTGCACCCGGGCATCACGAAGATGACTGCGGATTTGAAGAAGACTATGTACTGGCCTGGCATGAAGAAGGATATCACTCGGTTTGTGACCCACTGCGAAGCTTGTCAGCTAGTGAAGGCAGAGTGCAAAAACCCTGCGGGGTTGTTGCAACCACTCCCGGTACCAGAGTGGAAGTTCGAAGACATCACGATGGATTTTATTCACGGACTCCCCCGATCACGAACAGGGAATGACTCAATTTGGGTCATCGTCGATCGGTTGACCAAGGTAGCCAGGTTCATTCCGATCAGGAAGGACTACGCTGTGGGAGTATTAGTACGGAGATTTGTGGAGCAGTTCATTCGATATCACGGGGTGCCCAAGACGATCGTGTCGGATCGGGATGGCTGGTTCACTTCCATGGAGTGGAGATCCGTGCAAGCGTACTTAGGCTCGCGATTGACCTCCAGCACTGCATTTTATCCCCAGACGGACGGGCAGACAGAACGCACCAACCGGACGCTCGAAGACCTTTTGAGGCTATGCATTTTGGACCGCGGGGAACCGTGGGAGAAACTCTTACCCCTGGTCGAGTTCTCCTATAACAACAGCTACCAGTCCAGCATCAGAATGGCGCCTTACGAAGCCTTGTACGGAAGGAGATGCCGGACCCCGCTTTCTTGGGTTCAGGATGAAGATCCGAAGGTGTTGGGATCAGAGTGTGTTGAAGACACCGAGGCTCAGGTGAGGCTGATCAGAGACAGGATGCTAGAGGCGCAGAGTAGACAGGCTAAGTACTATGACGCCCGGCATCGGCAGGTGGAGTTCAAGGTAGGAGACCGGGTGTTTTTGAAGATCCGGCCCATGCATGGAGTCTCGCGGGTGCGTGGTCAGAGGAAGAAGCTCAGCCCTAGGTACATAGGCCCTTACAGGATCCTGGAGCGGATCGGGCCCCTAGCCTACAGGCTGGAGTTACCACCAGAGCTGGAAGCGTTGCACGACGTCTTCCATATTTCTTTGATGAGGAGGGCTCTGCTACGCCCAGAGCAGCAGATTTTGACCACCGAAGGGCCGGTAGCTTCAGACCGGTCAGTTTGTTTGGAGCCGGTTAGGATCGACGACCGAGGAGTACGGGTCTTGCGACGCAAGAAGGTCCCACTAGTCAAGGTCCTATGGAGGAACCACGGCCAGGAGGAGCATACCTGGGAGCCGCAGGACCTGATGCGACAAAGATACCCAGAGCTGTTCCGTCAGGTATACCTCACAAACCCCTCAAGATGTTTTAATTATTTTCCTACTTTAACTAGTAAGGGCTGCTTTAGGCGGGTAGAGGCTTATCTTTTATTTATTGGGGGCTTATCTTTTGTTTATTGGGATCTTGGCTTCAACAATTTGGTGAATTGAACATAGATTTAGGTTTCCCTTAAAACCTAGTTTAGAAAACATGGCGTCGTGATGGGATGTTACAAGTTTCCTTCTTCGGTAGAAAATTTCCGCGGGCGTAACCTTGATTTCGGGGATGAAATCTTTATTTTGTTTATTGGGATTTGTAACATCCCATTTCCAACTAGACCCCTAGGTGTGGTTTTGTCATGGCTGGGTCATGACAAACCCTAGGAAGCCAGGAATGGGCCAAGAGGTAGGAGACAAAGTGGGGAAACTCATCATGGTCTGCCAATAGTAGAACTCTAAGCAATGGTTTAGGATGATCATGGGCTACACCTTGACCTCAAGACCCTACCATAACACCCCCTAATACCTTGGGAGGCCCTTTAGAGCCATAAGGACTCATTGGGGTCAACCAAAGAGGCTCAGTTGACCAAGGTCAACCCTAGCCCTTAAGGGGTCAAACTAGCCTACTTAGGGTCAATTGACCTACTCCTAGCCTAGAGGACCCCACCTATGCCCTCCTAACCCTAAATTGAGGTCAATGGGTCACTAAGGACACATTGGGGCCAGCCCTAGAGGCCAGGTTGACCCAAGTCAACTCAAGCTCCTAATCTGGTCAAAGTACCCTTACTAAGGGTATGTGACCTCCAAAGTGCAGGGTAACCCTAAATAACCCTACCTAGACCTTAGGGGAAGCCAATAGGTCACCAAGGACCCATAGGGGTCAACCCAATTGGTCATGTTGACCCAAGTCAACTCTAGCCCTAAAATGGTCAAAGTGCCCTTACCAAGGGACATGTGACCACCAAGATGCCCAACCAACCCTATTCAAGTAATCCTAGACCTTAAGAGAGTCCAATGGGCCACTAAAAACCCAATGGGGTCAACCCAGATGGTCAAATTGGCCCAGGTCAAACCTCATTTAAGCCAAGTCAAACCTAGCCCAAAAGCGCTAACCCAAGCCCAAGTCACTTCTTCCTTAGGCTAACCCCATTTCCATGTTCATCATAACCAAGTGGGCTGCATTTAGCTTATGGGGTTGACCAGTCAACCAGGGGTGACTAGGAGAGAGAAGGAAGCTTCCCTCCATGTTAATGGAGGAGAGAGAAGATGGGGGAGAGGAAGGGGAGAGTGGAAAGCCGGCCAAGGAGATCAACAGCCACCATTTATGGCTGCAATCAACTCCTCTAGGGAAGAGGAGTTGATTCCAGCCATTTCCCGGCCACCAAGAGGAAGATTCAGCCCCCCCCCCCCACTCAACCCGAGCCAAGCCTTCAAGGGCATTAATGGCCATTGATGTTTGGCCTCTCCCCTCCCCCAACTGATGATTTATACACCATCAGTGACATGAGAGGATCCCTTCCCATCGTTTACCGTAGGAATTCAGGCAACTTGACTGCACTGTTGCAGAAATCCGGCCGGCGGCACCACCACCATGGCAACCCGAAGATCGACTCGCATTCAGGCCGCCAGGAAGGTCCTCTCCCTCTCCTTAACTCACGGGTAGATCATAGGACTACTTAGGTTGAAGTTTCGGGCTCAATTGAGCCCGATCCAAACCAGGAATTTTCATGGTTTTCGGCTAAACGCATTTGCTAGAACCGCCGGAAAACGCCTCTCCGGCGGCAGAGCCACCGCCTGGCGATAGCCCCCACCTCAACGGAGGTGGTGGTGGCGGTGGCCGGCCGGGGAAGGGGCTGGATGGCCGGCGGCAGCCGCTTGAAGTCGGCCCAAGAAAAATGCATCCTGGCCATCGGCTCAACGAAGGAGATGAACGGATCCCGTTCATCTGCGCCAAGATTCGTGCTCCATCAGAAATTAAACTATAGGAATCATTTTCTTGATTATTTCATTTCTGTCACACTATATACACTAAATGGTTTTAATTTTTAAAAATACTTAGGCCCCTCTGCAGAAAAAGTCACCAACACAAACGTTGTAGCCCTCTGAGTCTAATTTATTTTAAAATTTGTTTGAACCCATTTGGGTGGATGGTCTGACCAGGGCACCCATTTTGGTGGGACATACCCTTAGGGATAGACAGTCATTAAACTGAGTGCCCACACTTCATCCCTAGCCCAAATCAATTGAAATTTTGGCAGGTAGCCTAACCTAGCTATACCTAGGGCCTGCCCAAAACTCAAAATTTTTGGACACACTTTTCCTAAAGTTTTTGATTTTATTTAATAAAGCTAGGGTAATTTAATTAAGTAGTCAAATTACCTCCAAACCCTCCCAAATTTTGGGGAGTGGTCCCTGGCTTCAAGACCTAGTCCTGTACAAACTTTGGACTCATTTGGATATGGTTTGGTTAGGGAATCAACAAACCCTAGTGTGGCCCAAAGGTGGTATTTTTGTTCAAAAAGTGCACTTTTGATTTTGAGTGACCAAATCACCTCAACAGAGGCTGAAATTTGGGACACTTACTTGCTTTGGCATTTATCACCTCCCCATGGAATGTGGGTTAGTGTGGAATTGATTTGCCCTAAGTTCCTTGGCCAAACCCTAAGGAAGGACCTTTTTGCCTTGTGAAGGGCATGAGTCCTAAACACCTTGGATGAACATCAAGTTTTGCATGGAGGGTCCTAGGGTATATAAAACCCTCTGGTAAAAATATTAAATAATTTTGAAAAGGATAGGGTCCACAAAACCCTAACCCTAGCTTAGGACATAAAACTTGTAGTGTTAGTTTAGGTTAGCTAAACTTCTTGAAATTTAATCAAATTTGGGTAGTGAGGGAATAAGGATATTTTGAGCCTCTGGTAATTTATTTGGGAAGTTTTGATCATTATTTGTAGCACTTCATTTGTAACCAATAGGATTGCCCTAATTAATAATTTGGCTATTATGATCTCACTGCCCATTGAAAGGGCATGAAACATTGGCAGAGATAGGATTAGACCATACTGATCATGTATGATTTTTGATAGAATTTTTGGATACCTAGTTAGGGCATCTACTTCACAAGTGCATTACTTTGGTTACATACTAAATAATTCTTACAAGAGCTCAATACTTGTTGAAAAATTATGAAACTTGACACATAGTGTTCCTAGTTCATTATTATCATGTCAGGAATTTTTGTGGAAATTTTTGATGGATAATTAGTATACTTTGTTCATTAACCCATAACTTGAAATTTCATGAGAAAATCAAGTATAGCCTTATTATTAAATTATAAATTATGAAACTTTTTCTAGGGTATTTGTAGGCCATCATAATCATCCGTGAATTTTCTTTGAATTTGTGGAGGTATTATTGCTGTAAAATCTTTTAAAATGACTTTTTATGAGATATATTTGAAATTAAATTTAAGGGCCTAAACCTTGCTGAAAAATTTGAATACTTAGGTTTTATAGTTGATTATGCATTTTGTAATTAACATAAATTTATTGGAATATTATCTTGTCTGAAATTGGTACTTCATGTTCAAACTTAGGCTTTTTGGATACTAGAATAAATAAATAAATTATCAGACAAATTAGGAAAATTATGAATTTCTGGATTTATGCTACAAATATCATTTTAGCCCTCTAATAATTATCATAGGGGTACTGGATGAGTATTTCATGTACTTCCCTTTTTACGGGTCATGTAGCTTAAGTGGTCTGCATATAGCAAAACTGCAGGAAATCATTTTGGATATGAATTAGAGCACGTGTGATGGGTCTTGTTGGTTTGCTGAAAGGATAAGTAGAATTGGGTGCATCTTGGAAGATAAGTGAGTAGGGTGTTACTTTGTCTAGAGTTTAGAGGCGCTCGGGTCCGACGAAAGATCGTCCTCCCCGAGGTGAGTGGAGTCAAATCACCCTAGGATTAGCCTATCGTAACATGAGGAAGGAATGGGTAAGGGAATCAACCAATAACAAAATAAGTAACTTACGAAAGAGAACGCTGGGCGTAATCCCAACATAGTTCCTAGTGCCCCTTGAGAGCCCTTCACAGGGAATACCGGGGGCAGTCCTGGGTTAACGTAAACTGTTTTATGAAGCTGAAAAGAGTAACTTAGTAATTAGGGTTGCACATTTCACAAACACTGTTGGCACCAGAAGTTATCTGGGAGCTTCGGCTCGGATGGTTAAAAGACGGACTTTGGGTCCGGGGAGCTTCGGCTCGCTTGTTGAGACGGACGTTTTGGTCCGGGGAGCTTCGGCTCGGTTTTTGTTTACGCTAAATTTGCATGTGAATAATGGAAAGGAAATTAAGGTGGTGGGTCTTCGATATTGGAGGGTCGATGCACCAACGCCAATACGTTGACTCGGCAAGTGTGGTTAGCACTTCGCCAACAGAAGTCCGGTGCGCCAGCCGGCAAGAGTACGCAGGAGTCCGCTTCGTGCACCAAGCGTTGAGGCGTACGATAGGTCTGACCGGTAGTGCTTTACTGGTTTAGAGGTGGGCGAGGCCCAACCCACCGCTTCCGTCTGCCACTACGGAGGTATCCTGGGAGGTTACGGCTCCAGAAAGGGGGAACTATAGGTCTGTGTGCACAGAGTCGTGTGTGTGTTGCACTTGCATGATCCATCATACCCACTTGCATGTCATAGCATAATCGTTTCCTTTAACCTTGACACCTAAAGTATAAGTGGAATGGGACGCTTATACTTTAGGACCTGCAAAACGACCCCTTGGTCTATAAGCTTGTGTGGGCAAGTTTATAAATTAAGGTTAATTTTGGATATATATATATTTACTGCTGTTTGATAACCGACACCCCAACGTATAAATTGGTATGTGACTTTTTATACGATGGGAGCCTTGCAGAAGACCCCTTGGCTTATGTGTTTTCACATAAGTGAAGATTACTTTTCATATTTCAGCTTATTGTCTTTACATGCTATAGAATTTGCTAGTATAGGACCGCTGCCATCTGCTTTTGATATTCTCCACCTTCAATTCCTCCCCTTTCTTCCTCTCCGCTCGGTGCCTAGGAGCCGTGGGGGAAGGGGCGGGGGATGATAGGACTTAGTCTTTTAGACTAACGATTTTTGAACCGCATCATTTAGGGGATCGTGGAGACCAGCATGGAGGAGCAGCCCCAGAGACCGGTGCGCTTGGAGGTGGGGCAGTCTAGCTCCGGAGTTCATACAGCCGGGACCGTGAGTCTCGACCTTGAGTAGTTTTTCTGCTTCCGCATGAGTGATTTTTGTAGTGAGGATATGATGTACCGGGCATAAGCCCGTATTTTGCTACTCTGATGTTTTATTCTGTGGACACTCCCTTCGTGGAGTTATATTTATTACGACATGTGATTCTCTCTGGACTTCAATTTCGCATTTACATTATTGTGCTACTTTTCTGCGATCGAATTGGCCGGCAGAATCGGCACTTTGTGGTGATGACCCTTCAGGGCGTGAAGGAGTCACCGCAAAACGGCGGTTCTGGGCCTAAGACCCCGGTGTCAAAAAGAGAAAAAAAAGGGGGGGTCTTACAAAAGGCGCTGATGAGGGGGCACCCAAAGATGGCGTTATAGCTACTCGGGGCGTCCATGATTACGAACCTGCAGTTCTGTGACGCGCCACCCAACCTCACGTGCAGTCCTACCCCTCCTTCTACCTCCTTTCTTTCTCCTGAAAATCCAAATAACGGTCAGTCCGAAGCTAGCACCCTCTTGCCCTCGACCCTCATCTCATTGAAGGCCTTCTTGAAGATCACATTCACGGACCTCCCGTTGTCCACCAAGATCCTGGAGACCGTGAAGTTCTCGACTACCGTCTGGATCATCAAGACGTCACAGAACGGGTCCTCATAATCCGGCATATCTGCTGAAGAAAAGGTAATTTTTTCTTCCAGAGGGGGAGCCTGGGAGGTCGAGGCTACCCCCCTTCGGAACATGGTCTGGAGGCTTCCCTTTCGAGTTGCCTCAATCCCAACTCCTCCGTGGATCACCCCGATCCCTCCCCAGGTTCCTACATCCGCCCGATCCTCACACATAACTTTCATCTCCCCATGCTGCACCTCCACGATCCTTACTGGCGGATCCTGCCTCCCTAGCCCCCTAGCTTCTCTCATTTCAAATAACTCAGGGCAGGTGTCCGTCGCATGACCCTCCTCCTGGTTGAAGTCACAGAAAAGCAACGCCACCCTACCCTCTCTTCCTTCTCCACCACTTCGTTCAGCTCCTCCCCGAGCTCCTCTCCTTCCTCCTCTACCTCGGACAACCTCCATTGCCTCCTATTGATGCGGTAAGTGACCCCTCAGCTCCTGCCTCCTCGCCGGCTGATCAAACCTCCTCGAGAAAGTTGTCTCTTCCCTGAAAACCTCCTCCTTGCTCCTGGGGCGCCCCTCCTGAGGCCTCCAACCTAACCGGTTATTCGGCTCCCGGGCCCCCCGTCCCTGATATTTTCCCTGCTGCCCTTGTCCTCGGGGCTCCTCCTTCCTTCTCTCTTCTCTCTGCTCCCTCTGCCTCCCTGCTCCCGGCTTCTTCACGTCATCCTCTGCCAACCTGGCTAGCTTCTTGGCAAATGCTGGATTGGCCCTCTCGAAGTCTATCTCCTTTGTCGCCCTCTCCATGAGCTCCTCAAAAGAGAGGGGTGGCACTCTCTTCAACTTCATGCTAAAGAATCCCGGCCTCAGCCCCAGGGTAAAAGCGAGCATCAGCGCATACCCTGGGACCTCCTGGACCAGGAGGATCTCTTCTTGAAACCGGTCAATATAATGACCCAACGTCTCATCTTGCTTCTACCTCATTGTAAATAAGCACTCCGCCTCCTTCTTATGCTTCTTCGATGTCGAGAACCTCAACAAGAAACCTCAGCGCAGATCCTCAAAACTATAGATCGAACTTGCCGGCAACTAGTGGAACCAATCACGTGCCTTATCCTTCAACGTGATGGCAAACAGTCATCACTTGAAGGCATCCGTCATCTGCCTTATCGAAACAACATCTTCAAACCACTGCACATGTTGTACAGGGTCATCTTTCCCCGAGTAGTAGGACATGTCGGGCTCATGAAACCCCTCTGACACCGGGGCCGAGATGATAAGCTCACTGAAAGGGCTCTTGCCACCTGCCTGCCGAGAGGGCACGTCTCACGGTCTCGGCTGGCTGGCCTGATCCACGAGACCATGCCCAGGAAGAGCTCTCGCACAGCCGCCTCCCTCTCGCCAACTTCTGTCAGAATCTCCTTCCTGGGATGCTAGCCTGGGAAGAGCTCTCGCGCGGCCACGTCCCTCTTGCCAACCTCCGCCGGGACCTCCTTCCCAGGGCGCTGCCCAGGTGCATTCTCGCCCAAGAGCGGGACCGCCTCCACTGGGACCTGAGGCGTTGCCCACTTGCTCCTTGCCGAGAAGGCCAAGCTGATGGTCTGCAAGACCTCTCGCCTGAAGTCTTCCAGCATCTTCCTCATCTCCTCCTATCCCGGGAGGGGGAACATCCTGAACCAGATCCTTCACCTTCACCTCCTGCCATCAGACTAACCTCAAAACTTTCTTATATTGGCTACCTTCCATGCTCACCACACTAGAACTGCTGAAGCCAAAATTTGACTTTGATGAAAGTTCGAAAATAGGGGCGTAGCCAACACCTACTTGTCCCGAGCTCTGACCTTCGACTGGTTGTGAAGGACCAGAAACCGACCCAAAGCCTCAGCAGGGAGGTCCCACCGCTTACCCGGAAGATCTCTGAGAGCTTCCCCTCCAAAGCCAAAAGCTGGGCTTGGAGCTCCTCAAAAAGCACAGGAAAACTCTTAAACTCCCGGGAAAAAAGAGAGTGCTTCTGAAGAACCCCTATGGGCATATTTATAGTTTTTTGTGTTGGATCTGCAAATGACCACACTAAACTGACCTGAAATTACCAAAGTACCCTTGGTTGGGTCTGCCAACAGCCAAACTCCGCTGTTCTGAAGAGTTATATGCAGACCACCGAGGGCAAAAGCGTAAAATCACCTATGGCTAAAAAGGTGAACCGCCTTTCAACTGAACCGGCACTTGGCGAGAGCACCGTCTCGCGGGCGAGAGCTCCTATGGGGATCATCTCGCCTAGCGAGGCTCTCGCTTAAGCTGATGGGCCCTCTCTATGGACCCGTCTTACCCGGGAAGGCTCTCGCCCGAGCCACTAGGCCTTCTCGATGTGTCCTCCTTGCCTAGGACGGCTATCGCCTGAGCCACTGGGCCTTCTCGCTGGACCCACTGGGCCCTCTCGCCTAGCGAGCCGGCCTCTGCCGAGAAGTCTATCTTGCCCTATCTTCCCCTCTCTTCGAGCCCGATCTGATCCTACGAGCCTGAGGTTGTACAAAAAGGTCAGCAATGCCCCAACAACAAATAGGCCTTGGGACAATAGAAAGCATCCACACCGGGGGGTAAAGAGGTAATTCCACCCTTGGGGTATAATGGTAAAAGCCTACCCCTACCCCCCGGACACCCGAGGCGAACGGGTAAACCCCACGGGTGAACCAAAAGCTGGGGGAGAGACCATGCCGTCGGCCGATCTCGCCCGCCAGGCAGGCCGCCTGGGCGAGACCCAGCCTGCCGGCCGGTCTCGCCCGCCAGGCAGGCCGCCTGGGCGAGACCCAGCCCGCCCGCCGGTCTCGCCCGCCAGGCGGGCCGCCTGGGCGAGACCCAGCCTACCCGCCGGTCTCGCCCGCCAGGCGGGCCGCCTGGGCAAGACCCAGCCTGTCGGTCGGTCTCGCCCACCAGGCAGGCCGCCTGGGCGAGACCCAACCCGCTGGCTGGTCTTGCTGCCCCTATCTCGCACTTACCAAGCTGGGGTGGGTGTCAACCAACTTGTCGCACCCGCCCCCCTAAAAAAGAGGGGAGGGGGAGGCAGATTTTTCCTCCCCCTATTAGTATATTACAAGGGATAGGCTTAAATTGGTCACCATGTTGCAAAACCACTCCAAAAGCTTAAAAATACGAAGCTGATCTTACGCCTGCCGAGGGGACCCTACTCTGCGAATACGGGGTTGTTGATGCTCCCGCGAACAGACTCTTACTATGGTTGGTTCGATGAGTCGATCGCTGCGGGCTTTCTACAGGAGGCAAGTGCACCTATCGCAAGTAGTAGTCGATATTCGGGGGAATACCGAGGTCGTATTGTTCTCAGGGTCGGGTTGACTATTCTTACTCCTCCAGGAGGACTATTATTTTACTGAAAGTAAGGTGGAGATTTTAATTAAGTAAAGACGGAAAAAGTAAAAGAGCGAAAAAACGATTTAGAAAAATTCGATGAAGGGTTAACGCTCGGCATCGAATCGGATTAAGACAAAAGTAACTTTTAATAATTAGGGGACTTAGTTTTCAAATTAATTAAATGCAACTTGGCCGTGGAGGTTCCACAAATATGAGCGCACTTATCTCTAGGAATATTGCTCACCTGAACGCTAAGACTATTTGACCGAACGTTAGTCCGACGAAGGATTCCTCTTAACGCCCGCTTTACGCTAAGAACCCCGCTATTGGGTGGGGAACCCAATCCGGTAGAATTATGCTTGTCCTCTCTCGAGGGTATGCACGCAACTCTATTTACCCATGGGTGATTTGTCCATACGCACGGCATCTCAGCTAGCTAGCATATGGATAATGGAAATAGGGCCCACACATCGATTTGTGGTCCTACGAGTCATTAACACGGGGCAAACCTTAAGTGCTTAAATTAAAGTGAAAATAAAGAGCTTTAATTATTACAAATTATTTTAAATGTCCCAATGCTCTTCGATTCCGAGGCTAATAGCGATTAGCCACACATCGGTATGGGGACGGCTTTATAATTTGATGAGGTGCGAGTTCGAAATTAAGCACTAAAAGGTTATAAGAATAAGACATGAAAATGACAAACGTTTAGAAACTAGAAAAGTTAGCTAAAACAAGTACTCACGCACACTCCAAATTATAAATAAAACAGAATAAACTAAATTACAAAAAAAGGAAAATTACAAGTCCTACTCAAACGAGTAGGCGGGAAATAAAGGCACGTCATTTAACTCTTAACGAGTAGGCAGAAATAAATGCAAGTACAAGTCCTAGTAAAATAATTACAGAAAAATAAAAGGTATGCCATTTAATTCAAATGAGTAGGCGGTAAACAAAATCTGGTCATTTAACTCCTATCGAGTAGGCGGAAATAAACGCTAACACACACACTCTACATAATTGAAAGAAGTCAATAAAACTATCTCCTACACGCACGCACTCTACGTAATTGAAGAAAGCGATAAAATAAAGCATGAAAATAAAGTATGAAAAACTAACTCGTACACTCACACACACACTATACATAAATCAAAGAAAGCAATAAAATAAAGCATTAAAATTTAACTCCTACACACATACACTATACATGGAAGTTGAAATGACAAAATGAAAATTAACTCTTACACTAACACATACAAATTAAAAGCAAAAATGAAAGTTACCAAAAATTTAAAACTACTACTTTTCTATACTTAGGTTTTACCAAAAACAAATAAAAAGAACAAAAAACATTTTAAGAGAACAAAAGTTTTTCAAAACAAATCAAAAAACCAAAGTTCTTTAAAAATTAAAATTTCAACATTTTCATTCTTAGGATTTCATAAAAGTGATGAAAAAGTGAAAAGAAAATGAAAAGAACAAAAAAGGTTTTACAATCCTACAAAAAAAACTAAGTAAAAAAAATCACTTTCAAAACTCTTTTATAAATACATAAGAATGAAATTCTAAAAAAAACATTAAGGAATTACATGTTGAAGAAGAGATAAACATATCATACTATGCTTGGAAATGAAATCTATAACAAACTCTAACATTGAGACAGGTAAAAAAACATAGAAAATGAACAAGTTACACTTATACACACACACACACACTTTTCATAAAAGGAAGAACAAAGGAGAAACTAAGGATAAAATGTGAAGAAAAGTGGGCACATAAGTTCATTCCAAAGCCATTTAAGAAGAGAAAAACTAACATTTTTATTGATTAAAATAAACTATTACAAAGCTATTACAAAGCTAAATTTAAAGCAAAAACAAACATGAAAGGAAGGGGGGAGAAATCTCCTTACATAGCAAAGGAATCCACGGATGCAGCCCACAAAACACACTAAAGTGGCTCAAAAATGTGAACCATTGGTCATTACAGAAGTGGGGTATTTATAGGAAACAAAATCTAAGTACACGCCCTCCGACACGGGCGTGTCGGCGGGCGTGTCACTACAGTTTGCGATGGCAGCCGGCGATTTGACGGCAAAGTTGACTTCGGGCTGGACACGTGTCGGTCACGCAGTGGTCACGCCCCAGGTCACGGCGTGATGGTGGGCATGTCGAGGAGGTGGATCTGGGCGCGGGTTTGTCGAGCGGAAATCGTCGAGCTGCTGGAGAATCGTCGAGCAGCTCGAGAATCGTCGAACGGAAAGTCGAGCTGAAATCGTCGATCGGAAATCATCGAGCTGCTGGAGAATCGTCGAACGGAAAGTCGAGCAGAAATCATCGATCGGAAATCGTCGAGCTGCTGGAGAATCGTCGAACGAAAAGTCAAGCTGAAATCGTCGATAGGAAATCGTCGAGCTGCTGGAGAATCGTCGAGCGCGTTTTTGTCGAGCGGAAATCGCTGATTCCACGGGTTTGACGAATCACGGCCTGGTCACGGGTGTGACTTATTGGACACAGGCGTGACATGTCAATTTTTGACAATTTCCTGAAAAATTTCAGAAATCAAAATTAAGTTAGGTTATGCAAATATTTACAAAAAGAGACATATTTATAAATAAAAAATAACTAAAAAATATGAATAAGAACTAAAATGATATAAATAAAGTACTAAAATATGCGTATATTTATATTTCATCAAATATCCCCGTAATTAAGCTTTTGCTATTCCATAGCAAAAGTTTGAGGTGAACTTATAAGGAATAGAAAAAACTCTAAGTTTAGCTACCACTTAATCAATTATAAGAGAGATCTAAATAAATATACGGGGTGTAAGAGTTAAGTCCTAAAATTATGTAGATGATTTAAATAGCGCAAAAGTTTTGGCCAAAAGACTTCTTGATGTAATCAAATAGAAAGCAGTAATTGTATTGGTTAGAATAACAAAAATAGTTTGGAATTATATGAACTTTTAGCTTATAGGAGTGTTACTGGAAATAATACAATTTATAAATTATGCTCTCAAATAGATTTTTGAATTAAATTTAGATTCGTGAAATTGGCTAAGGTGGTTGATGTTGATTTATGAAGAGGGTTTGGATTTTGAGGTGAGGTAATTTTTTCTCAAACCTCCATTTTTTTTCTTTTTGGATTATTAGGAAAATGAAATCTTATTTTCCTAATATCATTTTTATATTCAACTTCCTAAGAATAAAACTAACACAATGTATATGTGTATGAGTAATGAATTTTATCCTCTTACTCCATAACATATAATCTTCTTAAATTATTGGGTGCCTATGTTTATGGAACGAAATCTTATTCCCATTGACATAGGATCTTTTATGGATAAAAATTTTTTCATGTCAAGTAGGTCATGATAGGTAAGGAGAGAGAGGAAAACTAGATTTTTAATTAAAAATAATTTTGAGAGCAACCTTAATAAATTGTACGTTCCAATTTTTCAGAAAGCTAAAAGTAAATATAATTGAATTCTATAGTCGTTATTTTCTAACATAGTACACGTGCTCCTATCAATGAAAAATTAGAAGTACTGCCTAAAACGAGTTCGCTATTTTTAACAAAGCATAATGAATTCTTTAAAACTTAACCCTGGCTATTTAAATTTTTCGCTCAATAATTAACAAACGAATAGTAAACAGAGAATTAATAAAATTCACATATAAATAAACTCAAAACAAAATTTTTGGATAGTAGGAAAGTTAAGGATGGAATATTTGATTTATTTGTTTCTAAACATTTTTTTTTTATTTTTATAGTTTTTATCATCATTTTTTTGTGTTTTTCATTTATTATCTTTTTTTGTATTTTTGTTTTGTTTTACTCAATTTTTTTGAATTTTTTGAACTATTATCTTTTTTTTTGTTTTTAAGTTTATGTCTTTAATATATACATAAAAAAGTTTTTTTGTACTTTTTTTTAAGAAAAGTTTCATTCTATTTACAAAGATTGGGAGAAAAAAAAAGTTATTTACAAGAATAAGAGGGAAAAGGAAGGGGGAGAGAGAGAAGATTATTTACATAAAAATATTTACAAAAAAAAATATTTACAAAGTGAAACTAAATATTTTTTTGTTTTTTGTTTTATAATTTTTTTTGGAGTTTTTGGAAAAAAGAAAGAAAAAGAAAATGAAAAAAAAATTTGGATTTTTCATTTTAATTTTTTTGTTTTTTTCTCATTTTAAGATTTGTTTTTGTTTTGTTGTTATATATATTTTTTTGTATTTACAAAGTGAAACTAAATATTTTTTTGTTTTTTGTTTTATAATTTTTTTTGGAGTTTTTGGAAAAAAGAAAGAAAATGAAAATGAAAAAAAAATTGGATTTTTCATTTTAATTTTTTTATTTTTTTCTCATTTTAAGATTTTTTTTGTTTTGTTGTTATATATTTTTTTTGTATTTTTGAAATGCAGAAAAGTAGAAGTGCAGAAAGTAAAGCACGAAAACACCTTCATACTTAAGTCCAACATTGTCCCCATTGTTGCAACGTAAGTATGCGGAACAAAAATTAAATAAAATGCTATATGTACAAAAGTAAAGAGAGGGGGGTAGAAACGTCCCTGATGCGCGTTCGGAGAAGTCCATTAGAAACCCTGCATTTATTAGTAAAAACAGCAAAGATAATAAGGAAAGAGCGAAAAAGATAAATGAGGGGTGCCTCGCAGGAGCGCTTTGTTTATAGTCGTGTAGCTTGACTATTTTGGCGGAGTTATAGATCGAGGAGTGTTATGGTTTCGTAATGCTCGATCACTGGGTCGCCCGCTATGTATAACTTTAGCCGATGACCGTTTACTTTAAACGAACCTCTTTCCGGGTGGGAGACGAGTACGGTCCCATATGGAAAGACTTCTTCAACTAAGAAGGGACCGGACCATCTAGATTTTAGTTTACCCGGAAAAATCTTAAAGACGTGAATTATAAAGAAGGACAAGATCGCCCGGAGAAAATATTTTTGGGGACTTTAAATTTCGATCGTGATATAACTTAGAGCGCTCCTTATAGAATTTATTGCTCTCGTAAGCGTTCGCACGCCATTCATCGAGCTCGTTTAGTTGCAGTTTTCTATTTTGAGCGGCTAAGTTGGCGTCGAGGTTTAAGAGTTTTAAAGCCCAAAGAGCGTGATGCTCTAGTTCTACGGGTAAATGGCACGCTTTGCCATAGACTAACCGGAACGGCGTACAACCAATTGCGGTTTTGTATGCCGTCTGATACGCCCACAACACATCGTCGAGTTTAACGGACCAATCTTTCCTATTTAGTGAAATGGTTTTTTCTAAAATTCGCTTAATCTCTCGATTTACTACCTCAACTTGGCCACTTGTTTGCGGGTGGTAGGGGTGGCAAGCTTGTGCGTGACTCCGTATTTAGCTAACGTCTTAGCCATAAGAGCATTACAGAAATGTGTTCCCCTATCACTAACTATTGCGCGAGGCATGCCGAAGCAAGAAAATAGTCTTTTAAGAAATGTAACGACTCGCGCATCGTTGGTAGGGAGAGCTTGCGCTTCCGCCCACCTCGATACGTAGTCGACAGCCACTAAAATATACATATTTTTGAAAGACGGAGGTAGGGGGTCAACAAAATCTATGCCCCACAAATCGAAGACTTCGCATTCTAAAAACATGTTTTGGGGCATCTCGTCGCGACGAGAGATGTTACCCGACCGCTGCAGCTATCGCATGCACGCACAAAAGTATGCGCGTCTTTGAAGAGAGTGGGCCAAAAGTAGCCCGCCTCTAGCGCATTCCGAGCGATCCGGTTGGCTTGATAATGCCCACCGGCTGGACCCTCGTGGCAGTGCTTAAGAATTTGTAAGCACTTCACACCCGCAACGCATCTTCGGACCGCTTGGTCCGCGCAGATACGAAAAAGAAATGGGTCCTCCCAAAAGAAATTTTTCAAGTCAGAAAAGAATTTCTTCTTTTGATGGCTTGAAAACTCTTTAGGAAGCACCCGCGCTATTGTGTAATTTGCAAAATCTGCAAACCAAGGCGAAGATGACGAAGAATTATGAATGGCAAGGAGGCATTCCTAGGGGAATCTGTCATTTATTTCAGATTCGTCGAACGCTTCCGCACCCGGATTTTCTAAACGGGAGAGGTGGTCTGCCGCTAGATTTTCCGCTCCCCGCTTATCTCGGATCTCCAAATCAAACTCTTGTAGGAGGAGAATCCATAGAAGAAGGCGGGGCTTCGCATCATTTTTAGCTAATAAATATTTAAGCGCGGAGTGATCGGTAAATACGATAACTTTAGATAGCGTTATATACGAGCGAAACTTATCAAAAGCGAAAATGACGGCTAAGATTTCCTTTTCCGTCGTCGTGTAATTTATTTGTGCAGAAGTGAGCGTATTGCTAGCGTAATAAATTGGATGAAAATGTTTTTCTACGCGTTGGCCAAGAACGGCACCTAAGGCAATATCACTAGCGTCGCACATAATTTCGAACGGAAGGGACCAATTAGGGGCCACTAAAATTGGTGAGGTGATAAGTTTTTGTTTTATTAAATTAAAGGCGGACTCACATTCGCTACTAAAGATGAAACGTGATTCCTTTTCCAAGAGATGAGTAAGCGGCTTTGTTATTTTTGAAAAATCTTGAATAAATCGTCGGTAAAAGCCTGCATGGCCTAAGAAACTCCAAATAGATTTTACGTTTGTTGGTTGCAGTAGTTTTTCTATGATTTCTATCTTGTCCTTATCCACCTTCATCCCCTTAGACGAAATCATATGGCCGAGGACCAAACCTCCTCGAACCATAAAGTTGCATTTTTCCCAATTTAATACAAGGCTTGTGTCCTCGCACCGTTGAAGGACACGATCTAAATTGTGAAGGCAATCGGGAAAAGAGCATCCGAAAACAGAAAAGTCATCCATAAAGACTTCCATAATGTTTTCTACTAGCTCTCCAAAGATCGCTAGCATACATCTTTGGAATGTAGCCAGCGCATTGCAGAGTCCAAATGGCATTCTTCGATATGCGAACGTGCCAAACGGGCAAGTAAAAGTTGTTTTCTCTTGATCATCGGGGGAAATGGGGATTTGGAAAAACCCCGATAAACCATCAAGAAAACAATAATATGGATGACTGGATAAACGCTCTAAAATCTGGTCCAGAAAAGGTAGATGGAAATGGTCCTTGCGGGTGGCATCATTAAGTTTTCTATAATCGATGCACACTCGCCAACCCATAACAGTACGAGTTAGGACGAGCTCGTTATGCTCATTCGCCACTATGGTTAGACCGCCCTTCTTGGGCACGACATGCACGGGACTAACCCATGCACTGTCCGAAATAGGGTAGATAATCCCCGCATCTAATAATTTAATAATCTCACCTTTAATGACGTCTTTCATGTTTGGGTTAAGACGACGCTGCGGCTGAATCACTTTGCGGCAATTATCGTTAAGATATATCTTATGGGTGCAAAAGGAGGGGCTAATCCCCTTTAAGTCAGAGATTTGTCACGCAATTGCGTGGCGATGTTTAAATAAAACTTCCAATAAATCGGAAGTCTCTGAATCACTCAAGTCCGAAGAAATGATAACGGGAAGCGTATCGCCTTTTCCCAAAAATGCGTATTTGAGTGAGTCGGGTAAGGGTTTGAGGTCTAGGATGGGCGGTTCTTCTAGGGAGGTTTTAATTCCTATGTCTTTCTTACCAATTGGTTCGAAAGGCAAGTCTAAAGAGGTATCCTCATCGTATTTAAAATTTTCGAGCGCATAAATATCGTCGTTTAAAAATACGGACTCGAAAACGGGAGAAGAATGATCTCTAAAAAAGGTATCTAAAGAATAGCAGAAATCGTCGCTCGATGACAAATTGTCCATCGAGGGATTAATAGAGAAAGTAACTTGGTCATCTCCTACCCGGAGGAGAATACGACCATTACTAACATCTATTAGTGCGCGGGAGGTGGCCAGAAAAGGGCGACCGAGTATTATTGGTACCTCAGCGTCCTCCTCGATGTCTAAGATGACGAAGTCTACCGGAAAGGTAAACTTGTCTACTCGGACAAGGACGTCCTCTACTACCCCGATAGGGAACTTAACCGAGCGATCCACTAATTGGATGCGCATATTCGTAGGACTAGGAGTACCCAAACCTAAACGTTGAAAGAGCAAGAACGACATCAGATTAATGCTAGCCCCAAAATCAGCTAAGGCGTACTTTACTAATATATCGCCAAAAAGGCACGGGATGGAAACCGTCCCGGGTCGTTTTGTTTTGTGGGCAATTTATTAGTAAGGGACGCCGAGCAGACAACGTTAAGAGATACATGCGAAATATCCTCTAATTTGCGTTTATTAGAAAGTAATTCTTTTAAAAATTTCACATATTTGGGCATTTGCGAGATAGCCTCGCAAAAAGGAACATTAATGTGAATTTGTTTTAATAATAAAATAAATTTTTCATATTGTGCGTCCTTACGCTCGTTATCAAATTTATGCGGATACGGCAAGGCCTTGTTTAAAATAATTTTTTCTTTTAAAATCGGTAAAGGCGGCGTAATCGAAGAAGGGGTTTGAGGTGTCGGAGGTGAAATATGTACCTGAGGGTCGGTCCGTTTTGGATCGACCACCTCCTTTCCACTACGGAGGGTTATAGTGTTGGCGTTCTCCCGCGGATTGGGCTCCGTATTTCCCGGCAGTGCCCCGAGCGCGCGCTCGGACATCATCCTCGCCAGTTGTCCAACCTGTTGTTCGAGAGTTTTTAGCGATCCGGTGATGTTCCGGATGTTTGACTCGTTGGACACAATATACTTAGAAAAGTTTTCCTCCATCGGGGAGGGTTTTGGAAGAAGAGGAGGTGGCAGAAATCCGGGCGCATAAGAAAAAGGGGGACGCTGCGCATTGTTCGGGTTGCTCCAAGAGAAATTTGGGTGATTCCTCCAACCCGGATTATAGTTATTACTATAAGGGTTGTTGTTGGGGTTGAAGGAAGGACGACATGAATTTCCTACGAAGTCCACGAACTCTTCGGCCACGCAGACGTTGGGGGAATAAAACAAGGCGGAGTGGAGGAGGCAGCAGACATCTCCGCCACCTGCTTTGTTAACCTTTCAACTTGAAGGGTTAAGAGAGCAGTGGCATCCACTTCAAGAAAACCAGTCGCCGGCTTTGGGAATCCCCGCGGGACGTTCCATTGATAGGCCTTCATAGCCATCTCTTCGAATAAAGCCTAGGCAGCCTCGGGAGTTTTGTTGTTTAGTGTACCCCCGGCAGCCGCGTCAATCATTTGATGCGTCTGAAAATTAAGCCCATTATATAAAATTTGTACTTGCAACCACATTGGTAGCGCGTGGTGCGGGCACCGGGGGAGGAATTCCTTAAACCGTTCCCAAGTCTCGTATAGAGACTCAGGATCGTTTTGCACAAACGAAGAAATGTCCGCCCTCAACTTTGTAGTTTTTGCGGGCGGAAAGTACTTCGTTAGGAACCGCTCCGTCAACTCAGCCCATGTGGTGATACATCCTCGCGGGAGGGAATTTAACCACGCCTTGGCTTTGGACTTAAGGGAAAAAAGGAAATAAGCACAAGTGAATGGCATCATCAGTGACGCCATTATTCTTGAAGGTGCCGCATATTTCCAAAAAGTTGGACAAGTGGACATTCGGGTCCTCATCCGGCAGTCCATCGAACTGCACTGTGTTTTGTACCATTTGAATGACACTCGATTTTATTTCAAAATTATTATTCGCCACCGTAGGGCAAACAATACTAGACCCAGTATCATCTAGGTTAGGCCGGGCATAATAAGACATAGTACGCTCGGCCGTCGTGGAAGAGTTAGGGGCGGCCATAACTTCGAAAGAGGGTTCGCCGATAGATTCTTCGAGGTCTAAAGAAGGAATTCGGCGTTGAGATCGAATACGCGCAAGGGAGCATTCGATCTCAGGGTCGAAGTCAAAATCTTCAGACTCGGAGGGTTGTCCACGGGTCATACACCCAAAGAAAAAATAAAACAAAATAAACTTTTTTTATTATTTTATTTAAAATGAAGTTTTTAGTTTTTTTTTAGTTTATAGAAAAAAAAAGTAAAAGTAATAGACTCCAGAATTCGAAATAGCAACTCGAAGATTCCCCAGCAACAGCGCCAAAAACTTGATGCGCCCGCAAACAGACTCTTACTGTGGTTGGTTCGATGAGTCGATCGCCGCGGGCTTTCTACAGGAGGCAAGTGCACCTATCGCAAGTAGTACTCGATATTCGGGGGAATACCGAGGTCGTATTGTTCTCGGGGTTGGGTTGACTATTCTTACTCCTCCAGGAGGTCTATTATTTTACTGAAAGTAAGGTGGAGATTTTAATTAAGTAAAGACGGAAAAAGTAAAAGAGCGAAAAAATGATTTAGAAAAATTCGATGAAGGGTTAACGCTCGGCATCGAATCAGATTAAGACAAAAATAACTTTTAATAATTAGAGGACTTAGTTTTCAAATTAATTAAAGGCAACTTGGTCGTGGAGGTTCCACAAATGTGAGCGCACTTATCTATAGGAATATTGCTCACCAGAACGCTAAGACTATTTGACCGAACGTTAGTCCGACGAAGGATTCCTCTTAATGCCCGCTTTACGCTAATAACCCCGCCATTGGGTGGGGAACCCAATCCGGTAGAATTATGCTTGTCCTCTCTCGAGGGTATGCACGCAACTCTATTTACTCAGGGGTGATCTGTCTATACGCACGGCCTCTCGGCTAGCTAGCGTATGGATAACAGAAATAGGGCCCACACATCAATTTGTGGTCCTATGCGTCGTTAACCCGGGGCAAACCTTAAGTGCTTAAATTAAAATGAAAATAAAGAGCTTTAATTATTACGAATTATTTTAAATATCCCAAAGCTCTTCGATGCCGAGGCTAATAGCGATTAGCCACACATCGGTATGGGGACGGCTTTATAATTTGATGAGGCGTGAGTTCGAAATTAAGCGCTAAAAGGTTATAAGAATAAGACATGAAAATGACAAACATTTAGAAACTAGAAAAGTTAGCTAAAACAAGAAATCACGTACACTCCAAATTATAAATAAAACAGAATAAACTAAATAACAAAAAAAGGAAAATTACAAGTCCTACTCAAACGAGTAGGCGGGAAATAAAGGCACGCTATTTAACTCTTAACGAGTAGGCAGAAATAAATGCAAGTACAAGTCCTACTAAAATAATTACAGAAAAATAAAAGACCTGCCATTTAAGTCAAATGAGTAGGCGGTAAACAAAATCCGGTCATTTAACTCCTAGCGAGTAGGCAGAAATAAATGCTAACACACACTCTCTACATAATTGAAAGAAAGCAATAAAACTATCTCCTACACACACGCACTCTACGTAATTGAAGAAAGCCATAAAATAAAGCATGAAAATAAAGCATGAAAAACTAACTCGTACACTCACACACTCTGCATAAATCAAAGAAAGCAATAAAATAAAGCATTAAAATTTATCTCCTACACACACACACTCTACATGGAAGTTGAAATGACAAAATGAAAACTAACTCTTGCACTAACACATACAAATTAAAAGAAAAAATGAAAGTTACCAAAAATTTAAAACTACTAATTTTCTATACTTAGGTTTTACAAAAAATAAATAAAAAGAAGAAAATAAAATTTTAAGAGAACAAAAGTTTTTCAAAACAAATCAAAAAACTAAAGTTATTTAAAAATTAAAATTTCAACATTTTCATTCTTAGGATTTCATAAAAGTGATAAAAAAGTGAAAAGAAAATGAAAAGAACAAAAAAGGTTTTACAATCTTACAAAAAAAACTAAGTAAAAAAAAATAAAATCACTTTCAAAACTCTTTTATAAATACATAAGAATGAAATTTAAAAAAAACATTAAGGAAGAACATGTTGAAGAAGAGATAAACATATCATACCATGCTTAGAAATGAAATCTATAACAAACTCTAACATTGAGACAGGTAAAAAAAACATAGAAAATGAACAAGTTACACTCATACACACACACACACTTTTCATAAAAGGAAGAACAAAGGAGAAACTAAGGATAAAATGAGAAGAAAAGTGGGCACATAAGTTCATTCCAAAGCCATTTAAGAAGAGAAAAACTAACATTTTTATTGATTAAAATAGACTATTACAAAGCTATTACAAAGCTAAAGCTAAAGCAAAAAACAAACATGAAAGGAAGGGGGGAGAAATCTCCTTACATAGCAAAGGAATCCACGGATGCAGCCCATAAAACACACTAAAGTGGCTCAAAAATGTGAACCCTTGGTCATTACAGAAGTGGGGTATTTATAGGGAAAAAAATTCTAAGTACACGCCCTCCGACACGGGCGTGTCGGCGGGCGTGTCACTACAGTTTGCGATGGCGGTTGGCGATTTGACGACAAAGTTGACTTTGGGCTGGACACGTATCGGTCACGTAGTGGTCACGCCCCAGGTCACGGCGTGACGGTGGGCATGTCGAGGAGGTGGATCTGGGCGCGGGTTTGTCGAGCGGAAATCATCGAGCTACTGGAGAATCGTCGAGCTGCTGGAGAATCGTCGAACGGAAAGTCGAGCTGAAATCATCGATCGGAAATTGTCGAGTTATTGGAGAATCGTCGAACGGAAAGTCGAGCTGAAATCGTAGATCGGAAATCGTCGAACGGAAAGTCGAGCTGAAAACGTCGATCGGAAATCGTCGAGCTGCTGGAGAATCGTCGAGCGTGCGTTTGTCGAGCGGAAATCGCTGATTCCACGGGTTTGACGAATCACGGCCTGGTCACGGGCGTGACCTATAGGACACGGGCGTGACATGTCAATTTTTGACAATTTCCTGAAAAATTTCAGAAATCAAAATTAAGTTAGGTTACGCAAATATTTACAAAAAGAGACATATGTATAAACAAAAAATAACTAAAAATTATGAATAAGAACTAAAATGATATAAATAAAGTACTAAAATATGCGTATATTTATAATTCATTAGTTGTACACAATCCCCGCTCTTTTCGAGTTTGGCACAAGCTCGGAAAGAAACATCCAACCAACATATTCGCTGAGTGGCCTTCTTAGAGCCAAAAATATTTGGCCCCTCCCAGAGGAGTCAACCTGTCATGTCAGCTAATGGGAGCCTGGGTGACGTGACGGCCTCGGGGTAAAAAATGCTTGGCCTCCCCGAGGGGTCAACCTATCACGCCAGCTAATGGGAGCCTGGGTGACTAGAAGGCCTCGGGGTAAAGAGCAATTGGCCTCCATGAGAGGTACCATGTAACACCCCCATCCGTCGTATGTCATATAACAGAAGGTCCAGCTAGAACCCGACGCCATATACCACGAACATTCGGAAGGGTTACGTATGAATAACCAAACTATCCAATTAAGACTACTCGTCCTAGCATAGAGCATTCTAGCGGAAGCTTTTAAACAGTTGAAAGAACCCATAAATGTATCCAATAAACATGAATGTCCACCACCACTACAACTGGAATGAAAACAAATACACTGAAAAGTACACGGCCTTATGGCCTTACAAAGGTTCACTTAATAAAGTAATGTTTTCCATACATCGGCTCGCAGGCCGGCCACACATGACAAAATAAAGTACAAATTTTTGCTTGGGCCTTCGAGGGCCAGCTCAACAACATGGGCTCCAGCCCGCTATTTGGTACTTGACTCCGCAGCACCTACAAGCAACATTTCACCGCACGGTGGCAAACAAAGCAATGGTCAGCTAATGCTGACCAAATTATAACGACCCCGCCCCTAACTCGGGACGGCGGTGCTCCTTCCCTGCAATTCATTAGCCCGACTAAACAGTATAGTACAAACATACTTCGCCACAGGTGTAGGCTCGCACGGCCAAACACCCCGTGCACTCTGGGCACATTATCGGTGAATCCTGACACTTCAGCGTCTTCACCACCACCCCCGGGATAGCAACAACATGAGCATTTTAGCCTTTCTGACCACTCTCTAAGGCTCCCGACTATGCCAATGGCCAGTCCCCTTTTCGGGTCTCTCGCACCGAACCACGTAGCCCAGGTCCGATTCCACTTGCCTGTTGCTCACAACGCGTAGTACACCTTAAGACGCGCGTACGAGCAAAGTTTCTCTTGGATCCTGACATTTCCAAACAATCACATAACCCAGTTAGGTTCAAGGCCGGTTCCCAGACCGCCAAGTTAGCAGAACAACGATTCTGCTCAGTTTTCCGGGTGCGCATTGGAGTTAATCCCAAGGATCCCTGCTGCAATCTACCACGTAGAAACCCGAAAACCCAAAGCACAGAGTCTTCTCCGGCAAACCATAACAAATGCAACATCACCGATCCATACCAACATGTCCAGGTAGGCTTCACACACAATGCCTATGTCCGTACTTCGATTCTGGACTCTATATGCAACATAAGGGGGACTATTCCCGTCAACCCCAAGGAACACCGTACTCTCGCCGCACACTCGCGGGAGCGGGTTTCCCTATGCAAAAAGGAAAAGAGCTTCACATGCTCAAGTAGAGAATCGTTACCCTTGTAGTACGCTTTTGCGCCATGGAAAATTACACGGATAGAAGCCTTCGCAACAGTATTTCCTCCACGGATCCGCTCTCTGTTCTCTAAACGGTGCTCTGATGCTCTGCCGGCAGCCGGAATCCTCCTTCTTCTTCCTCCTCTCTCTAACTCCTTGGAAGAGAGTGCTTAAGATAGAAATGAGGAATTGATCCTCTATTTCCGACCTTAACAGAGTAGGAACTCATCTGGGCCGTCGGATCTTAATTAAAGAAAATGGACGGCTCAGATCCGCACAAAAATCCCCAAATCGGAGCCGAACACGGCTTGCACACGGCTGTGTCCCAGGCCGTGTGCCTAGATCCAAGCACGATCGTCGAACACAGGGACTCACATGGGCGTGTCGCTCGTATCGGAAACTGACACGCCCGTGTCCTGGGACCGTGTCACAGAAAACTGCCACGCCAACCGACACGACTCTTGGGAACACGGGTACTGACATGGGTAGGCACACACCCGTGTCAGATGACACGCCTATGTCACTCTGCCTTGTTTCATGTTGTGTCCTTCTCTGGACACAACTAGGCAACAGAGGGCTCCACACGACCTTGGACACGCCTGTGTCCTAGGCCGTGTACCCCTAACCGACACCAAAAATTCCCTTTTTGACGCGACCAGCTTGATTATGATTTTTGGGCCATTACAAATCTCACCCCCCCCTTAAGGAATTTTGTCCCAAAATTAAGTAAAGGTACACAAAATTAAATGTTACCTGAGTGGAATAACTCGGGGTATTCCTCCAACATAGCTTGCTCTCGCTCCCAAGAAAGCTCCTCACATCCGCAGTTATCCCAACGGACCTTAACCATTCGGATTTCCTTGTTGTGGAGTCGTTTGACTTCAATGTCTTCTATACGTATAAGCTTGACCTTTGTCGTCAACTCGTAATCAACCGACACTTGATCGACAACAACTATCTGTGAAGGCTCTTGCACTGCCTTACGCAACACCGATATGTGGAACACATCGTGCAGCCCACTCAACTCCACCGACAGCTTCAATCTATACACTGCTTTGCCAACACGCTCCAGGATTTCAAATGGTCCAAGGTATCTCGGACTCAGCTTCTTCAAGCATCGAACCCGCGAAACACCCTTAAATGGCTTGATTTTTAAATACACCCAGTCGCCAACACCGAACTCCACGTTCCTATGCTTGGCATTATAGTACTTTGCTTACCTATCCTGAGCGATCTTCAACCTTTCCTGAATTGTACGTACCATTGAAGTGGCGTCTTCCACCGCTTGATGTTTATACAACTTCGACTCGTCTGTCTCCAACCAAGACAACGGCATACGACACTTCCTCCCATACAAGGCCTCGAAGGGTGCCATTCCAATACTCTCTTGAAATTTGTTGTTATACGCAAACTCCACCATGTACAGGTGATCTTCCCAATGATTTCTGAAATCTAGGACGCACATGCGAAGCATGTCCTCCATCGTCATGTTGACCCTTTCGGCCTGACCGTCTGTCTGTGGGTGGAAGGTTGTTCTGAAACTCAGCTTAGTTTCCAACAAACTATGCACCAGCCTCCAGTCCTTCGACGTGAAGCGTCCATCTTGATCACTAACAATACTGCATGACACACCATGCAACCGTACGATATTGTACACATAGAGTTTGGCTAACTTTTCCACCGAATCCTCCTTCCTATTCGGGATGAAGTGCGACACTTTTGTCAACCTATCTACGACCACCCAGATGGCGTCGTTTCCCCTCTACGACTTTGGCAAACCATGTACAAAATCCATAGAAATGTCGTCGAATTTCCATTCCGGGATAGGCAAGGACTTTATGAAGCCTCCGGGCTTCTGGCACTCCGCTTTCACTAACGGACAAGTTTGGCACTTGGCCACATAAAGTGCTACATCCTTCTTTAATCCTGGCCACCAGAATAACTTTTTCATGACTCTATACATCTTTGTGCTTCCCGGGTGGATTGAGTACTTGGTATGATGTGCCTCATACATCAACTCCTCCAGAAGATTATCTGCACTAGGGACGCATAGACGATCGTCCTTCCTTAGCAGTCCATCCTCAATCGCAAACTAGGAATTTGACCCATTCAAAGATTCATCTAAGATCTGCTTCATGCTGCTATCCTGAATCAAAACCCGTCGAACTCTATCAGCCAGGTTGTTGGAACCCTAGTTCTGATTTGGGTAAGGATCACTATTAAGTTTGCTTAGACTGACCAAAAATGTATAGTCAGGGTCATAGATTTATTTCTTTAGTCTAGGCCAAGAGTCAACATCACATGGATCAGTCTACAACAGCCTATCAGAGACTCAAGAAGTTGTGTCGACACAGACAGCAGTTGTGTCGACACAGACAATATCAGTCGACAACAGAATAAGTTGTGTCAACACCCAGCAGGAGTTGTGTCGACACACAAAAAGGTTGTGTCGACACCCAGAAGGGTTTGTGTCGATACACAGAAAGGATGTATCGTCACCCAGAAGATTTGTGTCGACACACAGACTATCAGTCGACACAGATAATATTAGTCGACACTAGCTCAGTCAATACAAGAAGGATTTGTGTTGACATAGTTCACAGATTGTTAGTCGACAGTATCAGTCGACACCAGAAGGACTTGTGTCGACACCCAGAACCATCTATCGACACATTTCACAGAAGTTGTTTGAGAAGGATAAGTCAAATTCTCAGGTCGACGAATCAAGTTCTCAGGTCGACGATTTCTGGCTTCTTCAGTATGACATTCCAGAAAATATTCTAAGTCCAGAAACAATTCTCAGCTCGATGAACAGAAGGTATCTGATCGACGAACACAGGAACTCAGCTCGACGATCGTCGATCTCCCATCGACGATATGCAAATATATTCTGATAATTAATGCTGACATTCTCAAAGCTGATAGCCGTATCTCATAAAGCATTAATTATGGTATTCACAGAATATTTTGTCAAGACAGTTGTGGAAGTGCATTTATGATTGCAAGCCATTCTACCCATTTGGGCTCCTAAATTCTTGCAGAGAATTAAGTATTGTCTGGGAATTCAAATTCAGGTCGTTAGTCTTTACAAATATACAGAGAACTTAAAAAGACAGAAACAAGAAGAATCAAATACAGTGATACAAAAAAAAGGATAGTCAGTCAGAAATTCAATCCTTTTGCCCTCAAGGTTTCTTGCTTTTGCCAAAACAAACAAGGAAGAAGAAGAACTTGCTGAACACAAAAATCTCTCTAGTCTTCTTCCTTCATCAGGCTCCAACATTCTACAGAGAGCTTGAATCAACATCAATCTGAAGACCTACACCCTGGACAAAGCTTTCATCTTCCTGAAACTACTCAATATCTCAGGGGGAGCTTTGGCATCATCAAATCCACATAGTCTTTCTCATTGTGTTTGAGAAAGAGAAGACTGTCATCAACTTTTTCTTTAACCTCTCGTGTACAGGGTTCTTAGTCCCTTCAAAAGTAAACTCCTTGGTGATAGGGAACCTGATCAAAAACCTATTGGTTTTTAGGCACCTGATCAAAAGCCTGAAGGGTTTCTAAATCTACCTGAAGCAAATATTATGGTGACAGGGCACCTGATCAAAAATCTGAGTGGATTCCTACCAGGGTGGTAGAAGAGTGGATGTACCCAGATTTGGGGAACCACTATAAAATTTCTTGTTTCGTCTGGATTGCCTTGTGTTTTCTTTGTGCTTTGTGCTGTGATGGTTTCTTGCTTTTACCTTTTCATATAAGTACCTATATTTCAATTCCGCAATATATATCTAAACAAATTTTTTTATATACTCTATTCACCCCCCCCCCCCCCTCTAGAGTAAACTGTATCTATCCCTCACTTTCAATTGGTATCAGAGGGTGTGTTTTTAAGGTTGTACAGGCTAACACCTGAACCTAAGATCTCTGGTAGATATCTGTTTACCCTATTCTTTGTTATACCATGGCACAGTACAAGGAATTTGCAAGCACCAGACCTCCTATTTGCAACTTGCAAAAGTTTGGAATCTGGAAGGCAAGAATCAGGTTTTATATGAATTCTATTGATGAAGACATTTTTGCTTCTATCTTAACATGAGTACCTCCACCACCAACTGCCCCTGCAAGTACTTCCACAAACATGACTGTAGTACCTCCTCCAGACTACAATGATGCATACAAGAAAGCAAAGATTACTGATGCAAGAGCCATGAACATACTGCCACAAACAATGTCTGATGACATATTTCAGAAAGTAGTTGAATGTGAATCAGCTAAGGCCATCTGGGATTCCTTAAACTAGATGGTTGCAGGATCAGCAGATGAAAGGAAGGACAGGAAAGCTCATCTCATCTCCCAGTATGAGAATTTTAAAAAGGAAGAAACTGAGCAAGTTTCTGAGATGTACAATAGACTCAGTCTCATTGTTAATGAGCTGAAAACACTTGACAAAGACATCTCAGTCACAGAAATAAATGACAAGATTCTCATGTGCTTCCCCAGCTCATGGGACTCTAGAATATGGCCTATCAGAGAGACCAGAAATACACATGAGATGACTACAGAATCAGTCTTAGGAAAGCTGAAATCCTATGAACAGCTACTGAAAATAAGAGAAGCTAAGCAACAAAAGACTGCTACACCAACTAGGAAGGAGCAGAATATAGCTTCAAAGCTTCAGAAGAATCAGAGACTTCTCCATCAAATGGAGAATTGATGAGTCTCTTTGCAAAGAGATTCTTCAAGATGGGGAGAAAAGAATTCAGAAGGAAATCATCAAGGAGTGATGATAAACCAAGGTATGACAAAACCCCTTCTAAAGAGATTATCTGTTTTGGTTGCAGGAAACCTGGACATATTCTTCCAGAATGTCCAGAAAACAAGCATAAGGAAAGGAGAAAAGAGAAAGACTCCAAGAAGCACTCTAGCAAACCATCCTCCTACAAGCACAAGAAGAAAGAGAGAGGGTTTGTTGCAGAAACATGGAGCGACACTGAAGAATCATCTTCCTCCAGCTCTAGTGAAGATGAAGAGGAAGCAAAGGCCAAAGAAATCTGCTTAATGGCCATCAATGCTTCAGGGCATGTCTCAGAAGAAGAAGAATCTGAAGAATGTTCAGATTGTGATCAGGTATTGGAAGAATTCGACTTTACTTCTAAAGATTTTAAAAATGACTTTAAATCTATGTGTAGTGATCTGATTAGATCTGAGAAGGAAATCAAACTTCTCAGAGATAGACAATTTAATTATGATAGCTTAGTATCAGAAAACATTAAATTGAAAAATGAAATAGACATGTATAGTGAACAAATCACGTTTCTGAAAGTTGAATTAAGTAAAGAAAAACAACTAGAGGAATCACTGAATGGAAGAAGCAAACAGCTAGTAGAAATTACCAGCACACTTAATGATAGACTTAATAGAAGTAAGTTAGGATTAGGTGCATCATCCAGTGAACCACCAATTATTAAGACCACCTTTCATAACCTATAAAGTTTATTTCAGATAAAGGTAAGAAGAATACAGAACAAATTAAAACAGCTAACAAAGTTTTAAAACAAGTTGAGATAAATAAAGAAAAACAAAAGGCTAAGTCTGAACAAAAATCATCGAACCAAGATCGACGATCTCAGCATTATGCGTCGAACGACGATCGACGATCTGTGAACCCAGAGCTTGAGCCTAAACACTCTGCAAATGGGGATCAACGATATCATTATGTATCGTCGAACAGAGATTGACGATCGTTGAACCCAGATAATAGACACTATTATTCTGAGAACCAAGATCGATGATATCAATGCTGGTCGTCGAATGCAGATCGACGATCTAAACTAAAATCGTCGAACTCAAAACAGTTCTATCAAAACTATAATTTCAACATAAATTCCATAAGAATTCTAACCTTAAACCTTTCAATCCCTTAACTAACTGGATAATCCCACCAAGAAGACATCATCCTAAAGGTTATAAGAATCAACCTGAATGTTCTTACATTTCCAGTTACAGTTATGTAAATCACCAAGGACCCAAGGTCACTTGGGTCAAAAATAATTAGCTATTTTGTTTCCTTGCAGATAAAGACCTATCCTACCATACAGGATAAGTGGTATTTGGATAGTGGGTGTTCCAAGCACATGACAGGAAATAAGGCCAATCTAAGTAACTATAAGGCAAAGCTAGGACCAAAGGTTATATTTGGAGACTCAAGCTTTGGTCAGACAGAAGGCTATGGAGAATTTACACTTGGAGCTGTCACTTTCAGGAAAGTGGCACATGTAAGTGGGCTGAAACATAACTTGATATCCATAGGATAGCTATGTGATGCAGGTTATGAGGTATGTTTTACTGAATCTAAATGCAATATTTCTCTAAACAGCATTACTGTGTTATCAGGTATTAGGTTAGGCAATATCTATTTAGTTGATTTTAATTCTGCTTGTTCAGAAATCTGTTTATTTAACCAGGTTAGCAATAATAATACTTTGTGGCACAAAAGGCTAGGACATGTAAATCTAAGAAACATTGCTAGGTTATCTAGGGACAACCTTGTTAGAGGATTTCCCTCTTGCCCCTACAAGAAGGAAAGCCTTTGCAAGGCTTGTCAAGAAGGCAAGCAAACTAAAAATAGTTTTAAATCAGTTAATAAGAGTGATTCACCTAGGATTTTGTATCTGCTTCATTTGGACCTTTTTGGACCAATTGTTGTACAAAGCCTGGGAGGGAAGTCCTATACTTTAGTTATTGTAGATGACTTCTCTAGGTTCTCTTGGGTTTTCTTCTTGAGAAACAAGTCTGATAATTTCAAAGTTCTCACAGACTTTCTAAAATGCATAAATCTTGAGTACTCTACTCCAGTTGCATTGATCAGAAGTGATCATGGCACTGAGTTTGAATCTCTTCCTATGCAAGAATTCTGTGAGAAAGAAGGTATCAGGCACTGCTTCTCTGCTCCCAGAACTCCTCAACAAAATTGGGTAGTTGAAAGGAAAAAACAGAACACTCATTAAAACTGCAGGTACATTGCTTGTTGATGCTTACATGCCTCTATCCTACTGGGCAGAAGCTGTAAGCACAGCAAATTATGTCCTGAATAGAAGTTTGATACATAAACTTAATGGCAAGACTCCCTATGAATTACTCAAAGGGAAGAAACCTAAAATAGACTACTTTAGAATTTTTGGTTGTATCAGTTATATACATAACAACAACAAAGATTATCTTAGAAAGTTTGAAGCCAAAGCTACAATGGGAAACTTTCTAGGATATTCCCAAGTTAGCAAGGCATATAGTGTTCTCAATAAATCTTCCTTGAAAATTGAAGAGTCAATACATGTTACACTTGATGAAGCTAATATGTTTTACAAGGAGAAGGAAGCTTCTACCAGTGATCATCTGCAGGTACCAAGTCTATGTAAAAAGCTGGATGACTTAAATCTCACCCAGAAGGTGATATCTTATCCCTCACCACAAGCAAATGAAGACAGTGAAGAAGACTCTATGGAAGAAACTGAACTTCCTCCAACAGCAGAAGTAATTCCACAAGAGGAATTCACTCCAATTATTGTTGCTGAACCAACTCCACCATCTGATTTTGTCACACTTAGGGATCACCCTAGATCCCAAGTAATTGGAGACATATCAACAGGTGTACAGACAAGGCATCAACTCAACCATGATGTGATGCATGCCTGTTTTCTCTCTCAAATTGAGCCTCAATCCATAACTGATGCTGAGCAAGATCCCCATTGGATCATTGCAATGCAAGAGGAACTAAACCAATTTGAAAGATGTAGAGTTTGGGACTTGGTTCCAAGGCCTAAAGGCTATCCAGTAATTGTAACTAAGTGGGTTTTCAGGAATAAGCTTGATGCCCAAGGTGTGATTGTGAGGAACAAGGCTATGCTTGTTGCTCAAGGATATATGCAAGAGGAAGAAATTGACTATGATCAGACCTTTGCTCCAGTTGCCAGGCTAGAAGCTATAAGGATTTTATGGCCTATGCTGCTTTCAAAAAGTTCACAGTTTATTAGATGGATGTCAAAAGTGCTTTTCTAAATGGAGTACTACAAGAAGAGGTTTATGTAGAACAACCTCCAGGTTTTGTTTCTCCAACTTCCCCCTCTCATGTTTTCAAACTGCATAAGGCTCTCCAAGAGCTTGGTATGAGACCTTAGCCAGCATTCTTTTAGGGCATGGTTTTTCTAGAGGCATGGTAGATAAAACTCTTTTTTACAAAATTGCATCATGAAAAAATATTATTAGTACAAATATATATAGATGATATTATATTTGGTTCTACTGATCCCAAATTGTGCAAGAGATTTTCTAATCTAATGCATTCCAAATTTGAGATGAGCAGCATGGGAGAGTTATCTTATTTCCTTGGTCTCCAAGTGAAACAATCTCCTAATGGTATCTTCATTTCCTAATCTAAATATGCTAATGAGCTTATTAAGAAGTTTGGGATGGCTGATGCATCTTCTATGAAGACTCCCATGGCTGCCAATGTTGTATGAGACACTGATGAACATGGAAAACCTGTTGATCAGACCAGGTATAGCGCTATTGTTGGATCCCTATTATATCTAACAGCAAGCAGACCAGATATCATGTTTGCTACATGTTTATGTGCTAGGTTCCAGGTGAACCCTAAAGAATCTCATCTTATTTTCATAAAAAAGATTTTAAGATATATAAAGGGTTGTCCTAATCTAGGACTCTGGTATCCCATAGAGTCAGGATTTGAGTTGACTGGATTTTCAGATGCTGACTATGCTGGATGCAGAGTGGACAGAAAGAGCACTTCAGGAACTTGCCAGTTCTTGGGTGATAGACTTGTGTCCTCGTTTTGCAAGAAGCAAACCTCTGTATCAACATCTACTGCTGAAGCTGAATATATGGCTGCTGGCAGTTGCTGTTCACAGATTTTGTGGATACAAAACCAACTCTTAGATTATGGTTTCAATCTAAATAATTCAACCATTTTCTGTGATAATACTAGTGTTATATCTATATCACATAATCCAGTACATCATTCTAAAACAAAACATATAGATATAAGACATCATTTCATTAGAGATAATGTATACAAAAAGAAAATTAATCTAGACTTTATCTCCACTGATTTTCAAAGAGCAGATATTTTCACCAAACCCCTTGATGAAAAGAAGCACCTGTTCTTCCTGAATCAGCTTGGAATGATCAATGGGAAGGATTAATTTAATTTTTATCTTCTATTTTTAGATCTGTTCCTAAATCTGTTTCATATTATATTTTCCCTTTGCCCTTGATCTCTTCTCTCTTGAGTCTACAGATCTTCCTCAACAAATGACTACTCCCTTTCTGCTTCCCTTTCTGCTTCCTCTGTCCCTTCTTCATCTAGGGGCCTGCTTCCAGTTTTCACTGAAACCAAACAGGGGGAGGTGTCCAATGAAGATGTAGCAGGTTCAGCCTCAGCAGACCTTCAAGCTCAGTCTCCTCCAGCAATACAGGAAGAAGAAGTGTTTCAGAAATTTTGTGCAGATATATATGAACAATGAAGCTGCAACAGTTCCAGCAGCAGCAGCAATTCCAAAAATAGCAGAAGCAGATTATGATGATACAGATTGTAATGACACAGGTTTGGGCAAGGTTCAACATCAACAATAGCAGAAGCAAATGCTCCAGTTTTTTTCCTTATTGCTTTGTATTTTCTTTGTGTTATGTAAATAGTGCCCTCACCCAAATAGGAGGAGATTGTGGGAACCCTAGTTCTTATTTGGGTAAGTATCACTATTAGGTTTGCTTAGACTGACCCAAAATGTATAGTCAGGGTCATAGGTTTATTTCTTTAGTCTAGGCCAAGAGTCAACATCACATGGATCATTCTACAACAGCCTGTCAGAGACTCAAGCAGTTGTGTCGACACAGACAATATCAGTCGACAATAGAATAAGTTGTGTCGACACCCAGAAGGAGTTGTGTCGACACACAGAAAGGTTGTGTCGACACCCAGAAGGATTTGTGTCGACACACAGAAATGCTGTGTCGACACCCAGAAGATTTGTGTCGACACACAGACTATCAGTCGACACAGATAATATTAGTCGACACTAGCTCAGTCGACACAAGAAGGATTTGTGTCGACATAGTTCACAAATTATTAGTTGATAGTATCAGTCTACACTAGAAGGACTTGTGTCGATACCCAGAACCATCTGTAGACATAGTTCACAGAAGTTGTTTGAGAAGGATAAGTCAAATTCTCAGGTCGACGAATCAAGTTCTCAGGTCGACGATTTTTGGCTTCTTCAGTATGACATTCCAGAAAATATTCTAAGTCCAGAAACAATTCTCAGCTCGACGAATAGAAGGTATCTGATCGACGAACACAGGAACTCAGCTCGACGATCGTCGATCTCCCATCGACGATATGCAAATATATTCTGATAATTAATGCTGACATTCTCAAGGCTAATAGTCGTATCTCATAAAACATTAATTATGGTATTCACAGAATATTTTGTCAAGACAGTTACGGAAGTGCATTTATGATTGCCAGCCATTCTACCCGTTTGGGCTCCTAAATTCTTGCAGAGAATTAAGTACTGTCTGGGAATTCAAATTCAGGCCGTTAGTCTTTCCAAATATACAGAGAACTTAAAAAGATAGAAACAAGAAGAATCAAATACAGTGATACAAAAAAAATATAGTCAGTCAGAAATTCAATCCTTTTGCTCTCAAGGATTCTTGCTTTTGCCAAAAAAAAACAAGGAAGAAGAAGAACTTGTTGAACACAAAAATCTCTCTAGTCTTCTTCCTTCATCAGGCTTCAACAATCTACAGAGAGCTTGAATCAACATCAATCTGAAGACCTACACCCTGGACAAAGCTTCCATCTTCCTGAAACTACTCAATATCTTAGGGGGAGCTTTGGCATCATCAAATCCACATAGTCTTCTCATTGTGTTTGAGAAAGAGAAGACTATCATCAACTTTTTCTTTAACCTCTCGTGTACAGGGTTCTTACTCCTTTCAAAAGTAAACTCCTTGGTGATAGGGCACCTGATCAAAAACATATTAGTTTTTAGGCACCTGATCAAAAGCCTGAAGGGTTTCTAGATCTACCTGAAGCAGAACTTGTGGTGACAGGGCACCTGATCAAAAACATGAGTGGATTCCTACTAGGGTGGTAGAAGAGTGGATGTACCCAGATTTGGGGAACCACTATAAAATTTCTTGGTCATCTGGATTGCCTTGTGTTTTCTTTGTGCTTTTTGCTGTGATGGTTTCTTGCTTTTACCTTTTCATATAAGTACCTATATTTCAATTCCGCAATATATATCTAAACAAATATTTTATATACTTTATTCACCCCACCCCCCTTTAGAGTAAACTGTATCTATCCTTCACTTTCACAGGTCATACTCCACCTCTGTCCAACACAATATCGCCCCGGCACTAGACTGCTTATCGACGCAGGAAATCTCTAATGCCTCCAAATCACGGACCAATCTCTCATCATGTACCGACAACCAACTGGCTTGCGCAGGAGCCCTGCGGCTCAACGCATCTGCCACTGTGTTTCCTTTCCCAAGTACATAATGTATCTTGAAGGTATAGTCCCCCAAGAACTTCATCCACCTTCGCTGTCTCATGTTCAGATCCTTCTGATCTAGCAGGTATTTCAGGCTCTTATGGTCGGTGTATATATCGACCTTTACCCCGTACAGATAGTGCCTCCACATCTTTAGAGCAAATATCACGGCCGCTAACTCTAAGTCATGGATCGGATAATTCCTCTCATGAACCTTCAACTGTCGTGATCCATAGGCTATCACACACTCATGTTGTAGTAGAACACAGCCCAAACCACTGCCCGAAGCGTCACTATAAATCTTAAACCCTTCGGTTCCACTCGGCGAACATAAAATAGGTGTCGTGGTCAACCGCCTCTTCAACTCTTCAAAAGCCTGCTCACACTCCAGCGACCACACGAACTTTTGATATTCTCTTGTCAACGTCGTGAGTGGTAATGCTATCCGCGAGAAGTTCTCTACGAAGCGCCTGTAGTAGCCGGCAAGCCCCAGAAAGCTCCGAACTTCCGCCACTGTAGACAATACAGGTCACTCCCGTATCGCTGCTATCTTCGCCGGATCCACTTCTATCCCTTCTCCACTAACAACATGACCAAGGAACACTACTGGGGATAACCAGAACTCACACTTGGAGAACTTAGCATACAACTGATTCCTCCTCAATGTCTCCAACACCATGTGTAGATGCTTGTAATGGTCCTCCTCACACTGCGAGTATACCAAGATATCATCGATAAAAACTATCACGAAATGATCCAGGTATTCTCTGAACGTCCTGTTCATCAGATCCATAAACACGGATGACACATTGGTCAACCCAAACGTCATGACTGTGAACTCGTAATGCCCAAACCGCGTGCTAAACACTGTCTTTGGGATATCGCTTTCCCTTATCCTCAATTGGTAGTAGCCGAACTTCAGATCTAACTTCGAATATACAGTTGACCCAACCAATTGATAAAATAGATCGTCAATCCTGGGGATCGGATATTTATTCTTCTTTGTAAGCTTGTTCAACTCCTGATAGTCAATACAGAGGAGCAAGCTCCCATCCTTCTTCTTAACGAAAAGAACCGGTGTGCTCCAAGGCAACGAACTTGGACGCACATACCCTTGCTCCAACAACTCCTGCAGTTGCACCTTCAACTCCGCCATCTCTCGTGGCGTTATCCGATACGGAGAGCGTGACACCGGTTTGGCACCCGGTACCAGCACAATGGTAAAATCAATCAACCGCTGAGGAGGGGCTCCTGGGAGATCATCTGGGAACACATCAGGATACTCGGACATAACTAGGATACTCTCCAGACTTGGCCTAGGAATTGAAACCTGCACGAAGGTGACAAACAGCTCTGCACCAGACCGAACTGCCTTAATCACTTGAAGGGCCGACATCAAAACTTTACCCGACCCTTTCATGCCCGCAAACGTAGTCTCCCGTTCAGTATGTAGTCCCAACTTAACCTTCTTTCGGTTGCAATCGATGTAAGCTCGCTGCTCCGAGAGCCAGTCCATACCAAAGATTACGTCGAACTCCACTAACGGTAGAACCAACACTCGCAAATCAAACTCTTGGACCCCAATCCGAATCTTTACCACATAGAACTTATCTGCGCGCATTGAGCACCCATTGGGCAACAACACATCCAACTTGTCTTTTGCCATCGAGGAATGGACCCCGATGTGCGATATGAACCTTTCAGACAAGAAGGAATGTGATGCTCCCTTATGAAATAGGGCTCTCGCCGGATGATTGAGAATCAACACGAAGCCTAGCACCAACAAATATAAGCTAACATATAAAAAGGTAACAACTACATAAAGTTAAACTGCTATAATTTAACTCATACATGTCACCACGTCAGCTTGTTTCAGGGCCTCTTGCAGACCAAGATTATAAACTCTAGGCTGGGCTGGAGCATGATGGGATGCGGTTGACTCCACCGCCTTCCCTTTCTCTTCATAGGTCGCTCCAGGCTTCCTCTCGGACTTTGCACGTCCGCTCCAACACTCACGAGCAAAGTGCCCTATGTTCCCACAGTTGTAGCAAGCTCCTGGAACTCGACTTGTCGTTGCCCCCGACGCAGCAGACGAAGGGGCTTAGTTCGAAGTCTTCTGCTTCTTGTTCCATCTGCGGAATCCTGACTTTGCATTTGGCACTTTGAACTCTGCCTTTTTTCCCCTAGGTCCTTCTTCTCTTAGACTTTCTTCACAACCTTTTCCAATGACCGTGCCAAATTGACCAAGTCTAGGAAGCCCTGCGCCTTAGGCCCAGCAAGGAGTAACTGTAGGTCGCCGCGTAGACCCTCATAAAATCGGTTGGTCTTCCTCTCTTCTTCCGTAAACATAGCACCAGCATATCGACCCAACCGTGTAAACTCGTGGAGATACTCATCCACGTTTCGGGCTCCCTGAGTCAACCCAAGATACTGATTTTCCATCTCAAGCTTCTGAGCAGAGGATAGATATCTGGCCAAGAACAATCTTGAGAATTCCTCCATAGGCACATCAGTAAGCTGCCTTCCCACTAAGAGATGAAAGTCCAACTCATCCCACCACAGCCTCGCCTCACCAGACAAAAGGAAGGCCGCTATGGTGGTCTTCTGCCACTCTTAAGTTAACGCGGCCGTCAAAACCTCTTTATCGTAGAGAGCCAATCCTCAGCTTGAGCTGGCGTTCCAACCCCATCGAACCTCGGAGGATTAAAGCCCATTACATGCTTGAGCTGTCTCTCCGTAGCCCTCCTCGGCTCTACCTGTTCCACTACCAAGCGCTCCACCACTCTCGGCTCTGACGCCCTAACCGGTTCTTGCTCATTCACAGGAGGTGCGTGATGCATTTTCCCTGCAGGTTGGGCATTTATCATGGCAAAAACTGCTTCAGCCATCAACCTGATGGTTTCCGCTGAAGGAGGTGTTGTAGTCACATCCCTCTGTGCACTACTTTCCGCCGACTGCGGACGCTCCGATTGACCAGCACCGCTCCTAACTGCCTATAATAGCAAAGAACCTAGATTAGATGACACACAAATTGCTAAAAGTAATCATTAGAACACTCAGGTTCCATAAAACAAGTGTATTTTTCATTCCTAATTGGACATTCATGGGTTCTTTTTGATGTTATAACGATGACGCGCACATGTGCTCAGCACCCCTTAAAACAATTCGCCCACGAATTCATTTAAGTCTGACCGTAACCAGAAGTCTGATACCAAATTGTAAAACCCCCATCCGTCGTATGGCATATAACAGAAGGTCCAGCTGAAACCCGACGTCATATACCACGGACAGTCGGAAGGGTTACATATGAATAACCAAAATATCCAAGTAAGACTACTCATCGTAACACAGAGCATTCTAGCGGAAGCTTTTAAACAGTTGAAAGAACCCATAAATGTATCCAATAAACATGAATGTCCACCACCACTACAACTGGAATGAAAACAAATACACTGAAAGGTACACGGCCTTATGGCCTTATAGAGGTTCACTTAATAATGTAATGTTTTCCATACATCGGCCCACAGGCCGGCCACACATGATAAAATAAAGTACAACTTTTCGCTTGGGCCTTCGATGGCCAGCTCAGCAACTTGGGCTCCAGCCCGCTATTTGGTACTTGGCTCCGCAGCACCTACAAGCAACATTCCACCGCACGGTGGCAAACAAAGCAACGGTCAACCAATGCCGACCAAATTATAACGACCCCTCCCCTAACTCGGGATGGCGGTTCTCCTTACCTGCAATTCATTAGCCCGGCTAAACAGTATAGTACAAACATACTTCATCACAGGTGTAGACTCGCACGGCCAAACACCCAGTGCACTCAGGGCACATTATCGGTGAATCCTGACACTTCAGCATCTTCACCACCACCCCCGGGATGACAACAACATGAGCATTTTAGCCATTCTGACCACTATCTAAGGCTCCCGACTATGCCAATGGTCAGTCCCCTTTTCGGGTCTCTCGCACCGATCCACATAGCCCAGGTCCGATTTCACTTGCCCATTGCTCACAATGTGTAGTACACCTTAAGACGTATGCACTAGCCAAGATTCTCTCAGATCCTGACATTTCCAAACAATCATATAACCCAGTTATGTTCAAGGACGGTTCCCAGACCGCCAAGTTAGCAGAATAATGATTCCGCTCAATTTTCCGGGTGCGCCTTGGAGTTAATCCCCAAGAATCCCTGCTGTAATCTACCGCGTAGAAACCCGAAAAACCAAAGCACGGAGTCTTCTCCGGCAAATCATAACAAATGCAACATCACCGATCCAGACCAACATGTCCGGGTAGGCTTCACACACAATTCCTATGTCCGTACTTCGATTTTGGACTCTATATGCAACATAAGGGGGGATATTCCCGTCAACCCCAAGGAACACCGCACACTCGCCGCACACTCGCAGGAGCGGGTTTCCCTATGCAAAAAGGAAGAGAGCTTCACATGTTCAAGTAGAGAATCATTACCCTTGTAGTACGTTTTTGCGCCATGGAAAATTACACGGATAAAAGCCTTCGCAACGGGATTTCCTCCACGGATCTGCTCTCGGTTCTCTAAACGGTGCTCCGATGCTCCGCCGGCGGCCAAAATCCTCCTCCTTCTTCCTCCTCTCTCTAACTCCTTGAAAGAGAGTGCTTAAGAGAGAAATGAGGAATTGACTTGTTATTTCTGACCTTAATAGAGCAGGAACTCATCTGGGCCATCAGATCTTAATTAAAGAAAATGGACGGCTCAGATCCGCACAAAAATCCCCAAATCTGGGCCGAACACGGCTTGGCACATGGCCGTGTCCCAGGCCACGTGCCTAGATCCAGGCACGATCGTCGAACACAGAGACTCACATGGGCTCAGACATGCCCGTGTCTCAATCGACACGCCCGTGTCGGAAACTGACATGCCCGTGTCCTGGGACCGTGTCACAGAAAACCTCCACGCCAACCGACACGACTCTTGGGAATACGGGTACTGACACGGGTAGGCACACACCCGTGTCAGATGACACGCCCGTGTCACTCTGCCGTGTTTCCTACCGTGTCCTTCTCTGGACACAGCCGGGCAATAGAGGGCTCCACACAGCCTTGGACACACCCGTGTCCCAGGCCGTGTACCCCTAACCAGGCACCAAAAATTCCCTTTTTGACGCGACCAGCTCGATTACGATTTTCGGGGCGTTACATACCACCTGCTATAACACCCCAAATCCCAGATTGGGTTCTAGTTGGGTGACACTACATGGGACACGGGCGTGTCCCAGGGCGTGTCCTA
The DNA here is from genome assembly GCA_039583875.1 of Platanthera guangdongensis. Lineage (NCBI taxonomy): Eukaryota > Viridiplantae > Streptophyta > Magnoliopsida > Asparagales > Orchidaceae > Platanthera > Platanthera guangdongensis. The sequence goes on from CM077151.1 coordinate 111,292,113, forward strand.
CTCGGTATGAGTGAATTGTCTGGCGAGTTGTCGACGAAATGGGTTCGACGAAATTTTTGAGCGGGAACACGCCCTCCGACACGGGCGTGTCGGAAGTCATGTCCCCCTCTGGTCGACGAGCTTCGCTCGATGAAGCACACAATGGAGGCGTGTCTAATGCCGTGTAAGGGTATACGACCTGTGACACGGGCATTTCACATGGCCGTGTCTTGCTCTGGTTGAGATGGTTGTATACCACCTAAGGTACACGGCCACAGACACGGGCGTATCTGAAGGCGTGTCAGGTCACACAGCCTATGACACGGGCGTGTCACATGGCCGTGTACTATTTTGGATGAGTCAGTTGTGTACCGCTTAAGGTACACGGCCTGTGACACGGGCGTGTCACAGGCCGTGTCAGCCAAAAATTAGCCTTTTGTGGCAAAATCATGGCCGTCCATTTTCCTTCATTTGGGATCGGATGGCCCAGGCCTCTCCCTGCTGCTTTAAGTTCCGAGAATGAGAAGTGAATTATCATTCTTCACTTAGCCATTCTCTTTCTAATCAATCTAGAGAGAAGGGAGAGCAAGAGGAGGAGGAAAAAGGGGAGCCGGCCATCGGTGGAGCTGTAGAGCTCCGATTCAAGATCTGAGGCCAGTGTTGTGGAGGCAAGGCCGCTGTGGTTCTTTTCAACCGGCTAGAATTCCATGGCTCCAAAGTGATCGTCAAGGGTAACTATCTTTCTTCCTTGGACATGTGAAGTCCTTCCTTTTTGGCATGTGCATGGATTCCCCCGCAAGTGGATGCTATGACGCTTGATGGGTTGTGCCTGTGAAGGGTAGTAGCAGGAAGTACTGGTTTGGCAGTCCAGGAAAATACCCTCAAGTGTATGCTATGAATGTACGGTTAAGCCTAGGGATGGAAACTGAGTTCTGTCGCTAACGCGAGGCATGGCTCCTAGCTAACCTATGAATGTAAAGCCAGTCCCTCGAGGATGGTCTGGCTATGTGTGAGCTTGATAGGCTCTTAAAAAGGCTTTATGCCAAACAGGTAAGGTGAAACCGATCCGCGCCTTTTACTTAGCCGCGAGTACGTTGGTACTCGGTGATGGCAAGGCGACTTGAGCAACGGGGGGTGGTTGATCCGACCTGCGTTATGTCCGTTCGACTTGAAGACCTAAAAGTGCGGTCTGTTTGAGCGCATGGCGAGAGTCTTAGGCCTACGCGCCACTAAGACTAATGTCTCCGGCTGCACGCCATGGAGCAAATGCTCAATTTTACCGTTGGGTTTCGGCCCTGATACGGTGGTGGGACCCTAGTTCGCTAGTACACCAAGAATGTGCCCTGAGTGCACGGATCGTCGGGCTGCATGGCTGACGGTTATAATGGAATGTTTGTGCGTGAGAGCACAATGTGTGACAATTATATATTTACATATGAATGATTATGCCTGCAGAGAAGGAATACCAGTACCCCGGGTAAGGGGTAGGGTCGTTATAAATTGGTCAGCTGAATGCTGACTGTTGCCTTGTTTGCCACCATTGGGTGGGCTGTCCTTGTACAGGTACTAGAGAGCCGAGCGTGACATCGCCCCCTTCTGCGAAAACTATTTGCTTAGTTGTTGAGGCCCTGTTTGCGATGAATCAAGCACAACCTATTGGGCAGGCGCAAGGGCAAGCGCAGCCGGTATTGATGCCAGAACAGGTTGCGGCGAGGCCAAAACCTGTTGCAGCTGTGGATCCTCGAGTAGCTGAAAGGCAGTTTAAGCAGTTTATGAGCTTCAATCCACCTACGTTCACGGGTATGGGATCCCCTACACAAGCAGAGGACTGGTTGTTTCACGTCAAGCATATCTTGACGGCAATCAGGACAGAGGAAGATCAGAAGGTCACCTTGGCCACCTTCTTATTGGAAGGAGAGGCCCAATTATGGTGGGACGAGATGGAGTTACACCACTTAGCGGGCAAGCGGTTAACATAAGTGTCGATTGAGGAGTTCTCGCGACTCTTCCTGGCAAAGCACCTACCAGCGGCACAACGCATTGTCATGGAAAATGAGTTCCAACGGCTAACGCAAGGAGAATGTAGTGTGGAGACGTACCTGAATGAGTTCACATGGTTGGGACAATATGCGGGATCCATCTTCTCCGATGAACAACGAAAAACCAATAGGTTCTATGAAGGATTACGGGATGACTTGCGATTCCTTCTTTCAAGTTCAGTGAACCAAGGGTTCCAAGCGTTGGTTGATACTGCATATGTGCTGGAGAAGGACATGAAGAGGGTGCAAGGGAAGAGGGCCTTGGCTGTGACAAAGCCAGAATTCAAAGTGCCCCGACCTGGGAAATCATATGATAAAAAGAAATGGGGCAAGAGGTCCAAGTCATCTGGACAAGCTCCTTCTACGGTTGTATCAGGTGAAACGTCGGGGGCCACTTTGAGGCCGGAGACTCATACTTTCTTTACTTGTGGAAGAGTGGGGCATATAGCCCGTGATTGTCGGGTTGGCCCGCCAAAGGGAGAAAATAAGGCGGGAGCGTCTTATGCTGAGAAGGGAAAGGCAGTGGTGGAGTCCTCTGCATCCCAGGCGCAGCCCCGAGTCTACAACCTTGGCCTGCAGGAGGCCATCAAGCAGAGTGACGTCGTCACATGTACGAGTTAAGTTATTGATTGCTTTGCTTATTGCATGTTTTTGAATGTGCCTTGTGTGTGATATGGTTTCCACGGGCTTTATAATGATTCGGAACATGCTGGCGAGAGCACTGTTTGATACGGGTGCGTCACATTCATTTCTGTCTAAGGACTTCGTAGCTCAAATTGGAGTACCTAGTCATGTAAAGACAGAGAGCGTGAGGGTGAGATTACCGAATGGTTGTTTGATGCTTGCGGATAGGGCTTGCGATGTGGCGGTTCCAATTGGAAGCTGGGATTTCTATTTGACTGCATCTGTACTGCCAATATCGGAATTTGATGTGATTTTGTATGGATTGTCTTGTGGAGTAGCGTGCCTTGATTGATTGTCAGTCCAAAGAGATCACATTGGGCCAGAATACCGAGTATGAGACTAAGTTCACTGGTATGCGAGGAGTGGGCAGGACCTTGATGTCTGCACTCCAAGTCGTCAAGGCTGTTCAGAAGGGCGCGGAGTTATACTTCACGCTGATTCAGGCTGTTGAGCCAAAGGCCCATTTGTGTTATGTTCTGGTTGTATCGGAGTTCGCAGATGTGTTTCCTAAGGATCTTCCTGGGCTACCACCCCAGCGGGAGATTGACTTCATGATTGAGTTCGTGCCAGGTGCAAAACTTGTGGCCCGCTTGCCATATCACGTCATGCCAAAAGAAATGGCTGAGTTAAAAGTCCAATTACAAGAGATGCTGGAGCAGGGATATATATGCCCAGGCATGTCACCGTGGAGCGCACCTATTCTGTTTGTGAAAAAGAAAGACGGTGGTTTGCGGTTATGTATTGACTACCACGAATTGAATAAGCTGACAGAGAAAAACAAGTATCTGATTCCACGGATAGATGAATTGTTCGATCAGCTAGTGGGATCAACCGTCTACTCTAAATTGGATTTGAAATCTAGATATTACCAATTGAGGATTCAGGAAGGTGACATTCTCAAGACCACATTTGGAACACGCTACGGTCATTATGAGTTCATGGAATGTCGTTTGGGCTATGCAATGCGCCATCGGTGTTTATGGACCTGATGGACCGAACGTTCCGAGAGTACTTGGACTTGTTTGTGATTGTGTCATTGATGATATTTTGGTGTACTCTCAATCTGAAGCTGATCATGCAAACCACTTGCGGTTGGTGTTGCATACCTTGCGAAGGAATAAGCTTTATGCCAAGTTCTCGAAGTGCGAGTTTTCGCTGTCGTCGGTGGCTTTTATTGGCCATGTGGTGAGTGGAGAGGGCATCGCAGTGGATCTGACAAAGATAAGAGCCATTCAGGAGTGGTCGGTGTTGTCTTCGGTGGCCGAAGTCAGGAGCTTCCTTGAACTGGCAGACTACTATAGACGTCTTGTTGAAAACTTCTCGCGAATTGCTTTGACTCTGACCACACTGACGCGAAAGGATCAGAAGTTGGTTTGGACACCGGAGTGCGCGCGAGATTTTGAAGAGCTAAACAGTCGGTTGACCACGGCGCCTGTGTTGACATCGCCATGTGGTACCGACGGATATGACATTTATAGTGATGCTTCAGGGAGCGGCTTAGGCTGAGTTCTTCTGTAATTTGGGAAAGTGATTGCTTATGGCTCACGCCAGTTGAAAGTGCATGAGCGAAATTATCCCGTCCATGACCTAGAATTGGCGGTGGTGATATTTGCACTTAAGTTATGGTGACATTATCTCTATGGCGTAAATGTGGATATCTATACGGACCATAAGAGCCTAAAGTATTTGTTGGAGCAGAAGGATATGAATATGCGACAACGAAGGTGGCTGGAGTTCCTTGGGGACTACACCTTTGCGATTCATTATACTCCTGGGAAGGGAAATGTGGTCGTTGATGCCTTGAGTCGTAGGACTGTGTCAAGGGCAAATTGGGTGCAGATGCACGATGAGCGTCTAATCCAGGAGTTAGAAGCATTAGAGATTTATTGTATTGACAAGACTTCTATAGCTGATGCATGTTTGAACTGGACGGAGGTACAGTATGACCTTGCGAACAGGATTCGACGAGCAACGGAGCTGGATGAAAGTCTCCAACGTTATGCAAAAGATGGGTCGGATGGCCAATTCTCCTGGGATGATGGCCTTTTGCGGAAAGAGGGCCGGTTGTGCATCCCGAGTATGGGTAAGCTGCGAGAAGAGTTGATGTACAAAGCTCACTTTACAAAGTACTCAATTCACCCTGGGAGCATAAAGATGTTCGGGGACATGAAGAAGCTGTTCTGGTGGCCAGGACTCAAAAAGGATATAGCTCATTATGTGGCTAAATGCCAAACTTGTGCTTTGGTGAAGGCGGAATGCCAAAAGCCTGGCGGTTTCTTGAAGTCGTTGCCGATTCCGGAATGGAAGTTCGATGATATTTCAATGGATTTCATGCACGGGTTGTCGAGGTCTCAACGCGGGAATGATTCAATCTGGGTGATTGTAAACCGGTTGACGAAAGTGGCGCACTTCCTTCCGAACAAACGGGACGATTCAGTGGAAAGTTTGGCAAAGCTCTATGTGGAGCAGATCGTACGGCTACATGGTGTTCCTCGTAGTATCATGAGCGATCGTGATGGGCGATTTACTTCGAATGATTGGAGGCTAGTCCATCAGCTGTTGGGCATGAAGTTGACGTTCAGTACGGCCTTTCATCCCCAAACGGATGGCCAAACTGAGAGGACCAACATGACCATGGATGATATGCTCTGAATGTGTCCCCCTGGACCTTGGTAAGAGATAGGAAGATCATCTCTATATGGTGGAGTTTGCCAACAACAATATCTACCAAGCGAGCATTGGTATGACACCGTTTGAAGCTCCGTATTGTCGGAAGTGTCATACACTGTTAGCTTGGGAAGAAGCCGGTGAATCCAAATTGTAAAGGCGTAAAGAATTCTATGAAGCTAACTCGACGATACGCGATATTCTAGAGAGGCTACTGATAGCCCCGGATCGACAAGCAAAGTATTACAACGCCAAGCACCGGAACATGGAGTTCGCGGTGGGCGATTGGGTATACTTGAAGATCAAACCCTTCAAAGTCGTGTCCAGGATTCGACGTTTGAAAAAGTTGAGCCCGAGATATCTTGGTCCGTTTGAAGTGGTAGAGCGAATTGGGGAAACTGCATATCGGCTAGCTCTTTCGGCAGACTTGGGTGGTTTACATGATATGTTTCACATCTCGGTGCTTCGGAAAGCTATCAAAGATCCAGCTCAAGTGATCAAGAATGATCGTATGACGGTGGAGTATGGGCTAACAACGAAGGTTAGACCTATTTGGATCGAGGATCGCACCGATAAACAGTTGCAGAATAAGACAATCGGGATGGTCAAAGTCCGGTGGGACAATTGTGGCCGTGAGGAGCTAACATGGGCGTGGGAGCAGACCATGCGAACTGAATTTTCCGAGTTGCACTACAAGAAAAGTGACTTTTAGTGACGAAATATTTTGTCACTAAATGTTATATTTCGGTCACTATTGACAATTAATGACCAAATTTATTTCGTCACAAGTTCGTCACTAAATGTCTTTAGTGACCAGAAAAAAATTGTCACAAAACATGCATTTTGTGACCACATTAATTAAGTCACTAAAACAATTCAGTGACTGAAGTAATTTCATCACTAAAACCATTTAGTGACCAAATCAATTTTGATCACTTAAAATCACTTAGTGACCAATTTAATTTGATCACTTATGTTTTTTTTGTGACCAAGCTTGTTTGGTCACTGAATGATTTTACCGACCAAATAAATTAGTCACAAACTATGCATATTTAGTGACTAACTATTTTTAGTCACTAAAGATATTTAGTGACAATCTTGTGAATTTGATCCCAAAAAAGATATGTTTTTTCACAAAATTGTATTCACTTTCTTACTAAATATTATAGTCTTATTTTATTTACTATCAATTAAAATTCAATATTAATCATTTAAACAAAATATTAAATAAAATACTCATCATAGGAAAAATTTTTGCCAATATACATTATTTTATTAATAAAGATAAAGGAGGGTAGGAGATAGCCCAAATCCCTTAATACAAAATAAAAGAATCATCATCTCTTATTAAACTTAATACAAATTTTAATAAGGCACATGATCCTCCTTGGCCATTGAAAATATTGGAGCTCCATGCATCATTACACATGATTTGGCTCCAGTGAGATGACTTAACACATGCTTAGGACCTGGAATTTCAAGAATCCAAGAAATTAAGGACATCACCATTCAGGAACATATAAGTAAACAATTAAGGTCAGAATAATAGATATTCCAGAATCATACCTTGACTTGTAGCTGATGGAATTTCACATGGTCGATAATCTCATCAAGCATTGATGTCTTGTATGTACTGCAAGATGCAAGAAATTTGATTATAAATAGCTCCCAAGTTAACAAAGAATAAATAAGATGATTCCCATTCATAAGGACCAAAAATAGAACTTGTCTGATGAAAAAATAAATAACATGGTGTCTTCACTGTCACTAAAACAATTGCAGGTAACTCTTCACTAAGAGAGCAACCCAGCACCTCTGGAAACTTTTTGAGTATCTTATGCAGTTCATCATCTGAAAGGCTTAAACTCTTCAAGTAATCCAACATCTCCTCGATGGAATCAAGTTGAGGAGCTTCTTTTCTTCTTTCTTCGCCCCAATAAGGTGAATGAATCCAACCAAAAGCCTTCTTGAGTACCAGATCTGCTTCCTCTATGGTGAAATTTAAGACTATGAGAGATGTTTTACTGTCTTCCAGCAGACTACTGTGAGCATCTTCGTGTACATCGGTCTGTGTTCTATTAGTTTCTGGTAACTTGTGTGTTCTAACAGAAAATTTTGAACTAAGAAATTTTTTCAAGGGCAATTTGGTAGGGGATGTAATTCTATGTGATTGATTCGGCTGAAGAAATATCACATTGATTGAACAAAATGAAGCGTTCATTTGCAGGGCAAAGTGCGAAGGATTGAGTTAGTGAAGCAATATTTTTCATTACTTAAAGTATAATTATGTGGCTATGGAAGACAATAAAAGCTACATGTTAGCTTTGATATGCATATTCAAACACTATATTGCATTATTATTGTTGTTGCAATCTGAAGAGAAACTACAACTTAACAACTGATAGGGTTATTTGAAGTGAAAGTGATAGGACATCACTTAAAAATCTGAGAATTGAACTTGAAAAATAAAAAAATATAGGGAAAAGTGCATTACCTGAAGGAGCGTAGATCAAAACTGTAACCCAATTTGGTCCTGATAAACAGATGGTTTAAGTTCATTTTACACCCAAAAACTTCTGAGTGGGTGGGTCAATCACTTGATATTTCTATCCCAACAAATTTTTACCAATTCAATATATAACTAAACTCAAAACACGGACATGACCAAGTAATCTCCATCCCACAAGAGAGATTTTTACATTAATCATCATTCACATAAACAAAAGTCTCTTAATATCATCAAGTGCCAAACAAACATGTGGGGCCTCCATCGGAATCATCCGCTCTTTAACCTTGCTCAAACATCATACAAAAAGCCCTCCAAACCCCATGATAAACAAAAAATGCAGCAAAACTTTCAGCTCTCATAACACTTGTTAAGGAGTCTAAATGAAGAAGGAATCAAAGTTGGGTGTCATACGCCAATAGTTGCACCTGTTTTCAACCGAAACGCTTAAGACTAAAGTGAGTCCAACCACTTTGAACTTTACACAAACATATTTTCTGCATATCTAATGTAGGATTAAACCTAATACTCTTACATGCCTCCGCAAAATATTTAAAATTGATAATGTAATGAAGTGACTTACAAAAGAAGGGGAGGAATACCATGAGGCGTTTCCACAAGTCAAAGGTAATGGCAACAAATTTGCAAGCATCCCTATTCAATCAAATACAAAATAAACCTCAATGAGATTAGACCCAAAAAAGAAAAGAAAAAAGTTAAACCCAGCAATATAAATTAAAGAAACCTCAAATAAATATATGGGCATGGCACAATATTTCCAAATTAGTTCAATTTTGTACCTTTTCAGAAACTTTAGGCTTGGAAAAAATAACACATCAAACATGCACATGATCATGTTTCATCTATGTCATAGCACATTAAATGACAACAGGAGGCTTTGATCCAAATTGATCAATTACATCGCCCTACAAATATGCTGATCTGTTATTTAATCAGTTACCTGGTGCTCTAGCTTTGAACATCCTGGTCGAATACAATCAAAGAGTATAAAGGAATGCGCGGAATAAAAAAATACTGGTGAATGGAACATAAAGAAAAAGGATTAAAATAATTGCATCTGCCAACTTCAAAATCATTTCAGCAGTCACATGACTCAATTTACTGAAGAGGTAAAATGCCAAATTTATAGTTGATACTATTGGCATATTCCAGTAGATTGCTAAATTTGGGAATAATATTTCGTAAAGCATAATCACCATACAAATTTTGAAAGAAATATGGTAATAAATTAGTTAATCACCATCAGGACTCCCTAAAGGGGGTACTCCATGACCACCAGATCCCACACGAAGAACTATTGTTATTGCTGGATTGATATATGCATGCTGGCTTCTCTTTATCTACATTGCTAATAAAAAAGTAGCTTCAACGTTCCCTTTTCATCTGCACTATGTGCATAAGATACACAAGGATTTATATAAATAAATGTGAAATATAATTAACATACCTCATGGATGTCACCAGTAGGAATAACGACCTACTAGAGTAAGTTAATATCAGTAACGTAACACATGCAGTGAACTCTAACATAGATATCATTTGACTCATGAATGCTACCTCTTTTAAGCTATAGATTAGTAGCCGCATTAACACTTTTAATGTACAGAGAAAATAAAACAAAAAATGCCAATTCTAAAGAACCAAAGTGAAACCAAAAATGATTGATTAACACATGATATATCCTAAAATTTGTAAGACCGTAAAAAAATGATTCAATGTTATATCTAGTTTGACATACCCAAGTAAACTATGTTCCATCAAAACCAGCAAGTTTATCAAGTATTTGATATTGTTTTTTTCTACCTTCTCCCATTTGTTGACTTCACTGGAACTACTGGAAGTATTATCATATATGTAAACTACTTGGCTAATTCTTCAACAATAGCATAAAAACAAACAAAAACAAATCTAGAATAAATATACAGTATGTTATATTGGAGTGACTGTGAGAATGTCTTTGTGCGACAAAAACCACCAACAACTTGCAAAATCGAGCAGAAGCATCCTGATCAAATACGCCAACGCAATGACGGGAAGCGAAGTGAAAAGAACATTATACAGTGATAGAAACCAATCATCATAAGCAGATTGCCCCGAGAATGTCGTATAGGCCTCATACAAGAAGATGGTAAGCCCAAATGTGATGTTCTTGTAGAAAAAGTAGCAGATCTGGACACAAGCAAGCTAAAGTTTCAATATCACACGACAAATATTGGTTAAAAGTAATAACAAATGTATAGTAACAGATAGTCAAATACACACCATTGATGAAATCCTCCTATAACACCAATGCACATGCACAAGCAGTGTGCTCCAGAAACCGAAATTGGGCAATGGATACATCACTTGCCATAACAGCCTGTAATTTAGCATGCTCAGAGATTGATAGGGATATATATATAGAGAGAGAGAGAGAGAAAAAAAGAGAGGGATGGAGATAGAGAGATTAAAGAACAAGTGTTACTGACCTGCATTCCTTCAGCTCCACTGTACCAATACCAATGTTTGCTTCTTGGAGAATGCCCACATCATTGGCGCCATTATCAATCGCTAATGTTACTCTCTGAGTACTGGTCTTCACCAGTCTTGTGACCTGGATGATTTTAGTGGCAAACCATCGCCAATCAAGATCCATCTAATTCCAGAACCTCATGAAACAGTGCCAACTGATGGCGTTAAACCCAACCTCACGGAAGGAACACTTCCTGAGTAAGATGCAGACCAGATGCAGACTCCACTCCTAAAAAATAAAGAAAAGGTAACAACACTCAAACCTTTATCCCACTATTGTGGGGTCGGCTATATGGATCCTTTGTCGTCATCATCAACAACTTGCAGAAATTTGGAGATAAGTGCAAGTTTCAATGGACAATAAAATCACAACATTCAAACCACCATTTTAATAAACTAAATACAAATTCATATAGTTTTTTAAGCTTGAACAGAGTTGTAGCACTATAGTAAAAATAGAAACAAACTGTAAGCTTTCAGAACAAACAGCAAGCATTCTTAGCGATTTTTAATGCCAGGATAAAAAGAAAGAAAATTGTTCCAAAGCTCCACCAATACCTACAAGTTAATACATCAAGCAAAGTGTTAGATAATTACTAAGAAGTTTACTAAAACATTATCAAATACTATGTATTAAAATTAAATACTTGTGTATTCTCAAGAGGCAAGGTAAAGAGTAAATTAGAGTCTACATGTCAATTAGTGTTGTCTGCTTGATCCTCAAGTTATCTTCGTTCTAAGAGATCCAATACCCTAGTGTCAAAGCTTTGTTTAATTCGATCCTCCATCTCTTGCAGACGTGTCGTCATCTCCGCTTCTACTTTAGCTCGAATTTTTTCTTCGAGATATTGTATATTAGTACGGCCACGCTCTGAAGGTCTAGGTCTGGCCCCATTCCAAGAATATAACCAGAACGATGTCCAAGTATTTTGGTGTAGGCTTCTTCGGGGGTCAATTTATCTTCACCATTCTCCCTAATTTGGACTTCATGAAGTTCCAATAGTTTTTTATATAATTCCTCCGCCGTTTCATCTTGCAACTCAATATGTTTACCTTTGCGAGTTTTCTCCCACAATCTTACGTAAATGGTTAGTTTATTTTCTTCTTGTGGAGCTGCTCTCTATATTTAGAAAATAATAATACATTAAATTCCAAGTATTAAAAACAAAGTTTCATGTAATCAACATTATAAATGCCAAAAAAATACTTACCATTTCAAATATTATTCTCGCTATAGACTTTGTACCAACATGGGATTTAATTTTTTTGCCGACTCCTATTTTTGCTTGTTTGTCTCACTTATCCTCTATATCAATAAACACATAAGGAAAACAATGTTTTAGTAATATTGTACAATATTAATAAGAACACATATAAACAAAACATGATATACTAGATCTAGTTACATAAATTTAAATTAATGAATGTATTTCTTACCTTGAATCGTGCACTACCCCGGTAACTAATTAGCCAATTCCATTGCTTAGGATCAATGTCTTTAGGGCAATTTGCACGTCTTTGGCCATCAGTATTCCATTTAAAGTAATAATTTGCATGCAAATTAAAGCGCCAAATATTATAATTTTGACGAAGTGAAGATATAAGGTCACCACGTACATGGGAATCAGTAGGGAGATTGAATTCAACCAAAAAAAATATAAAACGATAATAGTATTTGAGTTGTAATAGAAAGTTTATCTAAATTAAAAAATATATATATATACTTACATAGATGATATTAACTATTTTTTCAGTGATATCTGTTGGAATTAAAGACCATTTCTCCACATTTAGAGGAGCATGGTGTCTTACATATCGCCCACATTTAGTAATGAGCTCTTGAGCTCTGTATCCAACTAATCTTTGAAGTTCTACCGGAAGTTGCACATTCACCCTCTCCGCATTATTCAGTCTCCTCTTCGACCACTCAAGCGCCATTGTTGGACCACATGTCCTTTTTTGTGTTACATTTGAACATGTCATTTAACATTTTAATGATAATAAGTTTCATATATACACATACATATATTTCAAACTATATAAAAAATATAAACGAGATATACAATTATTATCAAGCTCAGGATTTGTTGGACTTGCAGGTACATGATCAGCCTCAGCCTCAGCCTCAAGAGAAACGTGCTCAAACCCACTCTCAACATATGTATGTCGATCATTATTAGTCAAAGCTCGATCCAATTGTAATGATCTTGGTGTTTGTGTTGGCTTTTGCTAATAAAAAGAAATGTGCTCAACCCCACTCTCAACATGTGTATGTTGATCATCATTTGTCAAAGCTTGATCCAAATGTAACATTCTTGGTGTTTGTGTTGGCATTTGTTGATAAGATGACACATTTACGACCAGTGATTGTTTTGTTTGATCCTTGTGGGAAGTTCTAAAATCTCATTTAGTAAAGGATTTAGCAGTGGAAAGAATGCGTGTTGTAGTGGACCGTGGATGTAAAATGGTTGACTTGGTTTTCCAATCAATTGAATGTTTTCTGGTACGTGTAGAATACAATGGTGAATTATCTATAAACCTTTCTACTTGAGAATCTTTGGTCTTAATGCTAATATTTGTACTCTCCATATCTTTTATTTAAAATACCTGAAAAAAGTAAGTTTTTTAGATACAACCTAATAGAATTAAAAAATAAGATTTTCAAAACTATACAAAATAGAAGATAAAATCAAAATTAGAATTAAGCAATAAAATTCAAAGTTGCTCACATTATAAAATAGAAGAAAATATATGAATTAAAAATTTTCATTTTTATATCACTTATATCTTCAATGTCTTCAGTATTTTCATCTTCATCATTCATAACTCTTCTTTGACTGGATTAGTCTCTTTTCTCAATAGTTATAACATCAACAGTAGTTCTTTGTAATGAAAATTTAGGGTTATCATTATCTATAGATATATCAAGCGCAGATCTTATCCCAACATTTATATCATACACGTTAATTTCATCCTTAGTAAGCTCTTTAAAGTCTTTGGATGGGACATTAAAAAAGTGGCGTGATGCTGTCTTTATGACTACCCGCCAATCTTTATTATTATTATCAGGCACATAATACACTTGTTCAGCTTGGCAAGACAAAACATAAGGTTCATTGCTTCTCAAATTACGTTTTATATTAACAGAAATAACTCCATTGCTTTCCTTTTTGTAGCCACGACCTTCATGATATGTATCCCACCAATCACATTTAAATAATACAATTTTTTGCCCAACACCATACTCAAACTGAATAATATCTTTTAAAACTCCATAATATTCTCTACCGCCTGATTGATCATCTCCCTTAACAATAACACCACTGTTTTGAGTTTTGCGTCTGATTTCACGTTCATATGTATGAAACCTAAAGCCATTAACAATATGGCCAAAATAATGCATCGCCCCTCTTTTTGGACCCCGGGCTAATTACAAAATTTCTTTGTTGAAATGAAATACAATCACATATACTAAACATAATAACAAATAAACAATAAAGCTGAAAAAGTTGATACTTACGGTCGACTCAAACCATCTAACAAAAGTTATCTCATGTCTTCTACCAACATTTCTAGTATCGATTTGTTGGAGCTCCTGATGATGCTGCCTATTAATAAAAAATTTATGAATTAGTTACATAATTAAAAAAAAGCATTTGCATGAAGTAAAGATGTGAAGCTTACATTATAAATGGTTCTACTTCTGGGAAACTTCTTAGTATATACAATTGAACTTAATGCCAATCTTCATATGTGAGAATTTTTTCTGTCCCTTTACCTAATGACCTCCCTGCTTTTTGAAATATGGATAAACATGAATCTTGCACATCATTTCCTTCAGCATTTCTATCTGGATGATTAAACTTTGTGTCAACTTTATTTAGATATCTCGAACAAAATGTCAAGCATTCATATACTAGGTATCCTTTCGCCATCGAGCCTTCCGGGCATGCTTTGTATCTCACAAAGGATTTGAGTGTACGTAAATATCTATTGAATTTGATTATTTCAATACATATATAATATGGTAAAGTAAACAAATCTTAAATAACTTATAAAAATACCTCTCAATTGGGTACATCCATTGATAATGTATGGGCCCAGCAATTCTTGCTTCTCGTACAAGATGAATTGGTAGGTGCATCATGATGGTGAAAAATGAAGGAGGAAATATTCTCTCAAGCTTGCAAAGTGTGATAACAATATTTTGCTCAAGCTTATCTAATACCTCTGTATTTAGTATCTTAGAGCTCAACTCCTTAAAAAAATAAACTTAATTCAACTAGCGGGTCATAAACCTCTTTGCGAACAATGTCGCGAAAAGCAGGAGCAAGTTGATCCAATATAAAAACATGACAATCATGAGCTTTTATTCCCGACACTTTACCCTCTTTAGCATTTACACATCTCTTTATATTTGAAGAATACCCATCTAGAACTTTTAGATTCACTAAGAAATAGCATATTGCTCTTCGTTCAGCCAATGTCAATGTATAGCATGCTTGTGGCATGACATAAGAACCATTATTTTCTATCGGATGTAATTCTGATCTCAAACCCATTTCTTTAAAGTCAAGTCTAGAATTTAAATCATCTTGTCTTTCCATCAATATTCAGCATAGTGCCAAGTATATTATCAGTGACGTTTTTTAAAATATGCATGTAATCTAGAGAATGTTGTATCTCAAGTGTACTCCAATATGGTAATTGAAAAAATATACTTAACTTCTTCCAATTATACGGAAGAGAAGTTCTATCCCGACTTCTTTTTTTGAAACTTTCCAAAAATCACATCATCGCATTCTTTTAGCTGCTCTAAAATTTCGTCTCCTTATAGGACCTTTGGTGCTGGTCGAATTTCTATTGTTCCATCAAAAGACTTTTTGTCCTTTCGCCATCTATGATTTGGCTCCAAAAAGTGTCGGCTTCTCATATAACACATCTTAGAACCATTCTTCAATCGACAATACCATGTGTCTTTATTACAGCACGGACAAGCAAGCTTACCTTTTGTACTCCAACCTGAAAGATTGGCATAAGCTGGAAAATCATTTATTGTCCATAACACAGCAGCACGCATGTTAAAGTTGCACTTAGTATATGCATCATAAGTGTGAACCCCAAATTCCCATAATATTTTTAACTTATCGATCAAAGGTTGCAGATATATATCTATATAATTCCCAGGTTGTCCTGGACCAGGAATAATTAAGGATATGAAAAAATTAGGGGTTTTCATACATAACCACGGTGGCATATTATATGGAATTAAAACAACTGGCCACACACTATAATTTGTACTTATAATACCAAAAGGATTAAACCTATCACTTGCTAAGCCAAGCCTAATATTCCGTGCATCAGATGAAAATTCTGAGAGTTTTTCATCAAATGACTTCCAAGCAAACACATTAGCTGGATGTCGCAAATTACCATCATCACGACACCTTTCTTTATGCCATTGTATATCCTCGGCCGTCTTAGAACACATATATAACCTTTGAAGCCTAGGTATCAAAGGAAAGTGTCTCAGAACCTTGTTTAGTATGTTTTTACTCTTCCCTGACGATGTATTGCATTCTGCATTATTATTTATCTTGCACAATTTCCATCTGGACGTACCACAGGTTGGACAACTCTCAAAATTTGCAAACTTACCTCGATAGAGAATGCAATCATTCAAGCAAGCATCTATCTTCTTACACTCCAAATCCTAGCTCTTGTATATAGTTGTTAGCTTCATAAAAACTACTTGATAATTTTTCACTAAATGGAATTGCTCTTTTCAGAACTTTAAGTAATGCAGTAAAAGATCGATCTGTTCATCCATAATCAGATTTAAGCGCTAATAAAGTGACCAAAAATTGAAATTTTGAAAATTCTTTGCAAGTGGGATATAATTCTTGTTCAGCATCATTTAGCAAATCATAAAACTTTTTAGCAGCTTCGTTGGGGTCCTCATGAACATGTTCTTCACCATTATGACTCTTGTCATTAAAATTAAAATCATATAGAAGATCATGTATATTATCATGCTCTGAAATCTCTTCTTCAACTTCTTTGAGTGTGTCATCATCTCTCACAGTATTTGGATTAACGTAATGATCCTCTCCGTGACTTGACCACCATTTATAGGTCTTTACAATTCCATTCAGAATAAGATGCACAAAGACAATCTCTCGAGTGTGGAAATGGTTATTTCCACACTTATAACAAGGACAACAGATAGTATTTCCTCTACTAGAATGATTAAAGGCAAAATCAAGAAAATAATTTACTCTATTGATGTAAGCAGGTTGTCGCTGATGACCGATATTCATCCAGCTTTTATCCATTGCACTATATATCAATAAAAAATACATTTAACATAAAGATAATATTAAGGATTCCAGTACAAAGTAACAAAAAAATTTTCAGAAAATTATTGAATAAAATAGTAGGATTAACAATTTGCCTTGTTGCTTCTTCTCCTATCATATAACATGATTTAAAAAAATAAGTTGGGTTTCATTGTTTAGAATAGAAACTTAAATCAGAGAGAATGTATTTGATATTCCTCAAACAAAAACAATTTCTTTCTTACATATAGCATTCATGAAATGTTTCAATTCGGAGGTTAAATGGGTTGAAAAGTTGACATAAAACAAAGTCAAAGAAACCAATTCTCCAATCTCGCTGATAGCATTCAACGACAACATTTAAAAAAAATTCAAAAAACATCAATACATGGAGTTGTTCAAAAACCTACCATAAAATAGAATTGAATTTAATAACCAACTAACATCAACATATGGAAATATTAATACTTGTATCACAAATTTGACATGATCAATTGTGTTAGGCTTACTTTCTTCCGGCATCATAAATCTTTTAATGATGGTTAGTGGAATTGATTTAAGATGAGCACTGAATCATTAAGTTTTCTAACAAAATTTAACACGCTAAAACTAACCGAACCCACAGACATGGAGGTTCAACCCAAAAAAACAAAAACACCTGAGCCTAAATTATAAAGCTACATATATTCAGCATTAAAATTTTGTTGAATTGAAATTCAAACAATATTCAAATGTACATGAAATTAAATATCATTTGACTATAATTTTATGATACTGAATGACGAAAATATGTAGCTTTGAAGTTACATAGAGATAGTTCATAAAATCACGATTACGATTTAACAAATCCAAATCAGTACAAATTTGAATTAAACAAAATAAGGCATTTAAAAATTCCAATATTAAAAAATTTCAATAATTAAAAATATCACACAACATCAAGCATTGAAAAATATCAATTTTAAATATGTGGAACATACTTGCAATATTCATTCCAAAAAAAAGTAAAAGTTGAACTCCAATATTGGTTTGAGGAACTTACCAAGAATGATATCTAGATGAACAAATTATAAAAATTGGTTGTGAAAGCAACTAAGAAGAACAACCACATTCATTACGGTTTAGGTTGCGCCAACACAAAACAATATAAATTTGATCTCAATTAAAACATTTAGATTATTTGTTTGGCCCGGGCACCAAGTAAAACGTTTAGATTTTTTATAATATTTGCAATTAAA
Source organism: Platanthera guangdongensis (assembly GCA_039583875.1). Classification (NCBI taxonomy): domain Eukaryota; kingdom Viridiplantae; phylum Streptophyta; class Magnoliopsida; order Asparagales; family Orchidaceae; genus Platanthera; species Platanthera guangdongensis. The sequence goes on from CM077151.1 coordinate 111,310,096, forward strand.
AAACTATTGCAAATGAAATAAAATAAGAATAATCATGCTAGCAAATATAAGAAATGATGAAATGGGGAGGTAAATGTACCAAATGTAGAATTTTCTTTCATTTAGCCATTTTTCACTTGGAGTATGAAATTGGGGGTAGTGCTTGTAAAAAAACTATCATGCCATGAACTCAATTTTTAAAACTATAGCAATATCCCTTAAAAATGAAAAAGCATGAACATAAGTTGAGAAAAAGTTGTTGATTAAGATATTTAGTTATATTGTTATACATTTGAAGCATAAAATAGATTCAGGAACCAAACAATAATCATGAAACTGTAAATAAAGACAATGGTTTTACAATTTTAAAAAAGAAAATGTTGATTTTCAATTTCTATTGTGGCAACAATTAGACATAAACAAATATGTAGAGCGTCGACACTTGATGGATAGTGTTCAACAAAAATGTAAAACAAAGGGTTGCCGCTATCTGACATCAAGGAGGGTCAAAGGGCACGATAGAGAAGATGCAATTTCATACACGGGCACATTCCATATGACTAATTAGAGAGGCGGAGGTCGGGGAAACTTGCGATTAGAAATGCAAATGAGAAAGAGTTTATCGTTACCTGTCCTCGCTGAAAAAATTGATCGCACTTTGGAAGGCTTTGGTGAAGAGGTCGTCGCAAACGGAAGTTCATGCCGGCTTTGGGGGATTCATCGGCGTTCGACAATCCTTCACATCGTTAGGCAATCCTTCAGTTGCTGTGATGAGAGATGGTTCCGAGGAGAAGGGGACACGGGATTTGGGAGAGGTGGAGGTTTCTGTCGAGGTGGGGAAACTATCGACTGATTTGGGAGAGGCGAAAATGGCGGAAAATGGAACCGCCAGAAAAAATATTTAGGGCCCGTAATTTTTTTTCTATTTATTTTGTTAGGAGAGAAGTTGGTGTTATGCGGTTATGGGTAATGAATTTTATTAATTATAGAGACACCCTAAATTAAATTAAAATAACTTTAAAATCTAATTTTTAATTTCTTTTATAAGGCTATATACAGTCCAAACGTACTCATTCCCTTCTCACGTCATTCAAGGTTTTTGGAACTCAGTCACATGTCTTCCCTTCTCTCCACAATAGCGATTTTTTTTGAACTCTACCGGCGCCGAAAAGCACCACCTCCTTTCTCGTCGACACTAATATCTACGGAAAGGTATTTTGCTCTTTTCAGTTTTCACATCGACATTTCCAGTCCAATTTGTGGGCAATTTTTGGGTGATTTTTGCTTGTCTTACTCTTCTATTTCAGTGTCACTTCATAGGTGAACATTTGCATACATATTTATTTTTAGGTTTTGGTAGAGATTTTTTTATTTTGATTTGATCGAATGCTCTCTATTTTACGACATTTGTGGTAAATTTTGTCCTTTCTGTCTGAAGGCAATATATGCATATGTGCTTAGAGTTTACTCATGGTGTGTTAATATGATGATATTGTGTGTTTTATTGTTTCTGGCTAGAAAGATGAGGAAATGTGATCAATATGCTTTATTGTGATAAAGAAAGGTAATTATGTAATATTTGATTATGTTTGATATCTTCACAATGATTCTTGAATATGTATTTTTCATGAAACTGGCTAAATAAATCATCTTAAATTTGTAAATGAGTTGTGCTCCTGATAATTTGAAAATCATAATTTTTTAAAATGAGTTTTTCTTGGTCACTAAATTTTTGTCGCTAAAATTTTCTTTAGTGATCAAAGTTTTTTTTGGTCACTAAAGATGTGTCTTTAGTGACTAAACTTTGACTTTGTCACAAAAAATATATTTTTAGTGACTAAAATTTTAATTCGTCACTATAAATATGTCTCTAGTGACGAAATATATTTTATCACTAAATTTTTGTCACTGATGTTGTGCCTTTAGTGACTAAAGTTTTCTTTAGTCACTAAAGATGTATCTTTAGTGACTAAACATTTATTTTTTCACTAAAAATATTTCTTTAGTGACTAATTTTTTAATTCGTCACTATAGATATGTTTTTTGTGACTAATTATATTTTGTCACTAAATGCATGTTTTCTTGTAGTGTTATTTGTGTAAACTATTAAGCAGTGCATCTCTTGTTGTAACGAACATGTTGAAAGTTATAACATTTTGCCTGTTGATTTCCTTACTGTGTGCAAATTTCGGGATGAAATTTATTATAAGGAGAGGAGGGTTGTAACACCCAAAATCCCAGATTGGGTTCAAGTTGGGTGACACGGCCTGGGACACGGGCGTGCCCCAGGGCGTGTCTTACTCGGTATGAGTGAATTGTCTGGCGAGTGGTCGATGAAATGGGTTCGACGAAATTTTTGAGAGGGAACACGCCCTCCGACACGGGCGTGTCAGAAGCCGTGTCCCCCTCTGGTCGACGAGCTTCGCTCGACGAAGCATACACTGGAGGCGTGTCTACTACCATGTAAGGGCACACAGACTGTGACACGGGAGTGTCACAGGCCGTGTCCTTTTCTGGATTTGGCCAGGGCAGTGAGGCCTGGTGAACACGGGCAGGACACGGGTGTGTCTCTGGGCACACGGCTTGTGACACGGGCGTGTCACATGGCCGTGTCTTGCTCGGGTTGAGAATATGGTTGTATACCACGTGAGGTACATGGCCACAGACATGGGCGTGTCTGAAGGCGTGTCAGGTCACACGGCCTGTGACACCGGCATGTCACATGGTCGTGCACTGTTCTGGATGCGTCGGTTGTGTGCCGCTTAAGGTACACGGCCTGTAACACAGGCGTGTCACAGGTCGTGTCAGCCAAAATTAGCCTTTTGTGGCAAAATCGTGGCCATCCATTTTCCTTCATCTGGGATCGGATGGCCCAGGCCTCTCCATGCTGCTTTAAGTCCGAGAATGAGAAGTGAATTCTCACTCTTTACTTAGCCATTCTCTTTCTAAGCAAGCTAGAGAGAAGGGAGAGCAAGAGGAGGAGGAGAAAGGGGAGCCGGCCACCGGTGGAGCTGTAGAGTTCCGATTCAAGATCCGAGGCCAGCGTTGTGGAGGCAAGGCTGCTGTGGTGCTTTTTAGTAGGCTAGAATTCCATGGCTCCAAAGTGATCGTCAAGGGTAACGATCTTTATTCCTTGGACATATGAAGTCCTTCCTTTTTAGCATGTGCATGGATTCCCCCCCCCCCCCCCCCACACACACACAAGAGGGTGGAATGTTAAGGGATTTCCGTGGGTTGATTCATGGAATCCCCATTAGTTTGGCATATAGATCCGGAATTAGAGTACAGAATTGGCATGCTGTGTGAAGCCCATCTGGACAGGTTGGTCTGGATTGGTGATGATGCATTTGTGCACCAGAGAAGACTCCGTGGTTAAACGTGTAGTTTATTTAGTCGAGGGGTTGGACCTGTGAAGGGGAGCAACAGGAAGTACTGGTCCGGAAGTCCAGGAAAAGACCCTCTCATGCTTGTAAGGCTTCTGACGCTTGATGGGTTATGCCTGTGAATGGTAGTAGCAGGAAGTACTGGCTTGGCAGTTCAGGAAAATACCCTCAAGTGTATGCTATGAATGTACGGTTAAGCCTAGGGATGGAAACTCAGTTCTGTCACTAACACGAGGCGTGGCTCCTAGCCAACCTATGAATGTAAAGCTAGTCCCTCGAAGACGGTCTGGCTATGTGTGAGCTTGATGAGCTCTTAAAAAGGCTTTATGCCAAACAGGTAAGGTGAAACCGACTCGCGCCTTTTACTTAGCCGCGAGTACATTGGTATTCGGTGATGGCAAGGCGACTTGAGCAACGGGGGGTGGTTGATCCGACCTGCGTTATGTCCGTCCGACTTGAAGACCTGAAAGTGCGGTCTGTTGGACCGCATAGCGAGAGTCTTAGGCCTGCGCGCCACTAAGACTAAAGTCTCCGGCTGCATGCCATGGAGAAAATGCTCAATTTTACCGTTGGGTTTCGGCCCTGATATGGTGGTGGGACCCTGGTTCGCCGGTACACCAAGAATGTGCCCTGAGTGCACAGATCGTCGGGTCGCGTGGCTGATGATTGTGATGGAATGTTTGTGCGTGAGAGCACAATGTATGACAGCTATATATCTCCATATGAATGATTATGCCTGCAGGGAAGGAATACCACTACCCCAGGTAAGGGGTAGGGTCGTTATAAATTGGTCAGCTGAATGCTGACCATTTCCTTGTTTTCCACCGTTGGGTGGGCTGTCCTTGTACAGATGCTGGAGAGCCGAGCGGGATATATAAAGGCTGAAGTCCCTGCTGCTGCTGTTGTTAGCCCTTGAAGGCTAAGTTGAAAATGTTGTGTTTTATTCATGTGTGGCCGGCCTGCGCGCCGATGTTTGGAAGCTACTTTTGTAAAGAATAATTGTAAGGCCATAAGGCCAAATGATCTTGTATTTGGTGGACATTCCTATATATATGCTTGTTTATAGCAGTGGACATTCATGGTTGGAGTTCTGAAGTTATGTGTTAAGCTTCCGCTAGAATGCTATGAGTTAGGATGCGCAACTATGATATCATCCCGTGACTTCACCGCCTGTTTTGTGGCATATGGTGTGGGGCCCCGGCCGGACCTTATATTATATGCTATATGAACGGATAGAGTTGTTACACCTGCCCTGTCCAACTAGTGAGAACCTGGACAGCGGGACCATCTCGGAGTAAAAAGACTTGGCCTCCATGAGAGGTACCACCTGCCCTGCCCAGCTAGTGAGAGCCTAGACAGCGAGACCGTCTCGGTTTAAAAGGGACTTGGCCTCCATGAGAGGTACCACCAGCCCTGCCCAGCTAATGAGAGCCTGGACAGCGGGACCGTCTCGAAGCAAAAGGGACTTGGCCTCCACGAGAGGTACCACCAGACCTGCCCAGCTAGTGAGAGCCTGGACAGCGAGACCATCTCGGAGCAAAATGGAATTGGGCATCCACGAGAGGTACCATAGGCCCTACCCAGCTAGTGAGAGCCTGGACAGTGGGACCATCTCAGAGCAAAAGGGACTGGCCTCCATGAGAGGTACCACCGGCCCTGCCCAGCTAGTGAGAGCCTAAACAACGGGACCATCTCGGAGCAAAAGGGAACTGTGCATCCACGAGAGGTACCACCGGCCCTGCCCAGCTAGTGAGAGCTTGGACAGCGGGACCGTCTCGGAGAAAAAGGGACTTGGCCTCCACGAGAGGTACCACCGGCCCTGCCCAGCTAGTGAGAGCCTGGACAGCGGGACAGTCTCAGAGCAAAAAGGACTAGGCATCTCAAACAAACCTTACCAAATCCAACATCCTCAAACGGGGAAAATATGGATTACATGATACCCTAACTCAGCAGGTTAGGGGTAGGGCTTGTTACAAGATAAGAAAAAAGAAAAGACTTCACCAAGGTGAGGCTTCTTCAGGGGGCCTGGGCATGATGGCCGTCATCCGTTTCCTTCTCGTCTGGACACTTCCATCCTACTCAAACTCTCCATGACCTTCTCCATCTCCTCCGCCTTAGCCCACAAAAAGATGGTGTTGATGGACGTGACGTAGCACTGCCTTGTCATCCTGGGGTCTACCTTGATTCTGACCTGGCTCCGGACCTTCCTGAGGTCCCTGGAACCTCTGAGCTCTCTACTCTTCTCTCATTCTCCCCTCCTGATGCCTCGAGCCACCTCGCTCCTTCGACTCTGCCTCTGTCAACATTGTCAACTTCTTGACAAACGTCGGGTTGGCCGCCTCAGTTGCTATCTCCTCCGCCGCCCTTTCCATCAGCTCCTCAAAGGAAAGGAGGGTCTTTCGGGTCAGGCTCATCTTGAAGAACCCCTCGCGCAACCCCACCGTGAACGCCATCTAGAGGGCATACCCCGGCATCTCCTAGATATCCAAGATCTCATCCTGGAACCTATCAACGTAACGGGCCAGCAACTCCTCGGCCCCCTGCCTTATCAGGAAGATGGACTCAGGACTCTTCTTCCTCTTCTTGGAGGTGGAGAAGCGAAGCTGAAAGCTCCGGCTCAAGTCCTCGAACCGAAAGATCGACCTCGGTGGGAGTTGGTGGAAACAGTCTCTTGTCTTGTCCTTCAACGTGATCGCGAAGAGGCGACACTTGAAGGCATCCGTCATCGGCCTGATGGAGATAGCATCCTCAAATCACTTGTAACGACTCCATCCATTCACAGGTATATACTAGAAGCTCCGGCAGGGCCCCCAAAGCATATACCATAAAACAAGCGGGGAAGTCACGTAGTGATACCAGAGTTGCACATCCAAACTCATTGCATTCTAGCAGAAGCCTATAACACAAAACTGAACTCACATACAGGAATGTCCACCATATAAAAGTTCCACATTTATGTAAAACAGGAATCGTAGCAAATACAAAGTCAACTGGCCTTATGGCCTTACAGGGCTTTACATGACAGTGGCTTCAAACATTGGCGCGCAGGCCAGCCACTTATAATCAAACATAGTATTTTCATTTAGCCTTAGAGGGCTAGCAGTAGCAGCAGCAGCAGCAGCAGGAACTTCAGCCTTTATACATCCCGCTTGGCTCTCCAGCACCTGCACAAGGACAGCCCACCCAATGGTGGCAAACAGGAAAACATCAGCATTCAGCTGACCAAATTATAACGACCCCACCCCTTTCCCGGGGTGGTGGTATTCCTTCCCTGCAGACAATGCATTTCACAGGCAAATATGTATATCATATATTGTGCTCTCACGCACATACATGCCATCACAACCGTCAGTCATGCGGCCCGACGATCCATGCACTCAGGGCACATTCTTGGTGTACCGGCGAACCAGTTGCCCACCACCGTATCAGGGTCGCAACCCAACGGTAAATCATTGAGCATTTTCTCCATGGCGTGCAGCCGGAGATTATAGTCTTAGTGAACCGGGATTGGCTCGTAGCCCCACATTGCATCATGGCGCGCAGGCCTAAGACTCTCGCTATGCGCTCCAATAGACCGCACTTTCAGGTCTCACGTCGGACGGACATAATGCAGGTCGGATCATCCACCCCCCATTGCTCAAATCGTTTTGCCATCACCGAGTATGGCGTACTCGCGGCTATATCAAAGGCGCGGGTCGATTTCACCATTCCTGTTTGGCATAAAGCCTGGGTGTTTTCCTGGGCACATGATATGCCCGAAATGATCTACGTATTTAAACGCAAGTGCACATGCTGTGTTAAGTAATAAAAGTGAGTAAGAATCATTTCCACAGAGAGGTGATTGGTTCAGTGATTGCAAATACTAGTTAGGCCATTTTCTTAAATCCAAGTAAAATGATATAGGTGATTTTCTTGAATTACTAAAGATAAGAATGCAAACTTCTAAATGAAACTACTGTGAATCTTAGGAAAAATACTTTTCTTATCAAGGGAGAGATATAATCTTATATTATGATTTCCTAGGTTTAGTACGATGAATAAGTGAATGAGTTGTTGTGAAAATGCGTGGTTAGCGTGCCTTGCAACGATGTTAAAATAGAGAACCGTATCTCTCGATATCGGCAATCCCTAGTTCTATATTTCCCCTCGGGTGAAATAAGAACCGCTCAAAGAACAAAGACCTAAGTTGCTAACACCAAGAGAAAGTCTCCTTCTCTCTTCAAATTCTATATCAAAATTATGATATACTACCGCAACTCCTCTCTCTATTTATGAAGCATCGCATAAATGTGAAGCATTGGCCAAACATTTCAGAAATAAAGATCATAAAATTGATAAAGAACATTCACCAAGTATTCTCAACAAAATAAACTATAAATTATCCATCAAACACAACCTAGTACTCTCATAATACAAGATTAAGGAAGAATTAGTTCATGGCGTTGGAGAAATCACGCAAAATATTAAAGTAGATCTTATAAAACATAGTGGTTCACATTTAATCGCTACAGGAATCTCTTCCTAGAGTCGCTTTTGTGATCCGCGCGAAGATCTCCTTCTTCTTCCTCTCGCAGTCGCTCTCCAATGGAGGTTTTCTTCCCAAGCCAACCCTAGATGGTGCTCTTCCCTTTTGATCAGAAAATAAAATCAATCCCACCCCATTTGGTCAGTTTTTGGCATTAAAAACGTCCACCCTTGCTGAAGAGATGCATCCTTCCCTAATTAAAAACAGCGACAATTCAAATTTAAAATTTGAATTTCGGACAGACAAATGTTGCAGTTTCAGAATTGGATGTTGCAGTAACTGGTCAAGGCCGAAAATAAGAATTCTGCGTTACTCTTCCAAGTTGATTTCCTCGACAAATCTTGCATAAAAACCATGGAATAAGATCAACTTAGTACCATAAACATTAAAACAATAATTAATCATATTTATTACCATTTAGGCTCCTTTTTACTAATTATGAAGTAGAAATACTTGTCGTAGATAACTTCATTTGAGAAGTTATCACACCTCCACACTTAAATTCTTGCTAGTCCCTAGCAAAGACAAGTTCACAATAATAACCTGGGTGAAGGACAATACGCAGTGCATGATTCAATAATACTTAAAAATTTTTTGTTTTTCTTGAAAAATCAATTAATGGGGGCACACTCAAAAAGGTGTGCTTTACTAGAATGATAGGTTTGGCAATCAATTGAAATCCAACCATTCACAAATCCATTAGTTAGATGATGGACCAGAGCTCAAATAATCATCATAAAAATAATGTACTCTAATGCAATACTTCCTTTTGCACCCCCGCATCTAAAGATAATGATAAGCCTATGCTAAGCAGTTGATTTCGCCTCCATATGAGTTAGTAGTTTCAATGAAAGTGGGATATGTTCAAGCTTGGCTCGGCGTTTAGGAATATTTTGATAATGTGATGGAGCTCCCTAGTTAATGATCTTAAAAATTCGCCATATTGTGAGATTCGTTACGCTTTTTTAAGACTAATCATAATAGGGATCTTTCCAAATATAAGTGCACATACCTAGGCCACATGTCACTATGATATTTCTTCTTTTCCATTTTTTTTAATATCATCACAGTTGGTATCATTCCAAGTATGCATTCACATACTCAGGCCACATATCACTATGACTTTTCTTTTGTTTAATCCTTTTTTTATCATAGTTGGGATCATTTTAAGTATGTGTACAAATATTCAGGCCGCATATCACTATAAATTTTTATTTTGTTTGCAACACTCACAATAGGCTACTTCTTAAGACACAACCAGTGGAGACATATGGAATTTCGTCATGGAATGATGTGTATCAAATGGTTCAAGCTCAACTAATGGTGTGAATGATCAAAAAGGACGAACTAACTACCCTCATATTTTGGTATACATCATTTACTTCGCTCTTGCTCACCACTCCTCATTGGATTTAAAGGACAATGTAGGAAAGCATGTAATGGAAGTACAAAAAAAATGTTTAAATGAGCTCAGTCAAACCAACATCCTTCTAGCTTCAAATTCATTAGTTGGGTCCTTAAGATTGACATGCCCTACCGATCATTGAATAAATCTAGAGTAACCCCTAGATTAATCAAGAGCACAAGTTAGTATCGTTGAATCAAAGTAGCCCTGCCCCAGTGTGTAAGGGGTACACCCCTCCACACTTAAAGCATTGCTAGGCCCTAGCAACTCTACTTCAAGAGCACTAGTGATGAAAACAATACACCCTTCCATACTTAAAGCGTTGGTATAATGAATTACGTTATCGAATGAGCATTCGGATATCAGGAATAAAGCAGTTAAAAGTAAATAACTCCCCTGAAGAAGTGCAGACGTGTGTGGAGTGATCCACATGTCCGCAAGATAACCAATCCTTCCATAAACTCCCCGTAAGATTAACTGCACTTGTAATGACATAGGACACAACAGAATAAAAGTGCTACGAGGGTTATATCAATGTAATTATTCATCGAATTATAGAAGCAAGTATACTGGAGATGTAGATCAGTAGAAACATACATAAGACGTACTTGTAATAGTATAACCTGGGACAAAACATTCCAACCAATAATATATTCAAGCCTCAGATTGTATCAGTAATGAACAAAAGCACATCCATAATAACATAGCAGTGTATCTACGTCAAAACCATGCTTCTACACAACAACAAAAGCACCTCATAAAATCATATATAAGTGTCTATGTCAAAATAATACTTTCATGCACCAACAAAGAGTTTCACCACACATGAGAGCAAGCAAAGTATAAGTTGTCCAAAACATACAGGTCCAAAACATAATTCAACCAGAACATAAATTATAAGCCATGAACTATAATCCAAACCAAAATAAATCAGGGATGCCTACTCGACGTCACCATCTTCGTCGTCTTCATCAGGCCCTTCTTCATCACCTTCTGTGTCATCAGCATCACCTCCTTCCTCATCACCTTCTTCGTCATCAGCATCACCTCCTTCCTCATCTTCGGCATCGCCTTCTTCTTCATCTGCAGTTTGACGAATGTGAGGATCCACTCGAATGCAGTCGGAGTTAAGCAAATAACCTTCATTATCAAAATGGTTCCGCATTCTCAACTTGGATTGTGGCCTAGGGAGCTTGGCTTTCTCCAATAACTTATATAGAATAGTTCTTTGCTCATCTAATTCCTCCTGCACATATAGATGGTGGCATCGCAAATAAGCCTTCATATATTGTATCTCCTCCATCATAGCATCAGGATCACCTCCGCCATCTTCGTCTTGAATTTCAATGTCCATAGGTTTGCCATCATGAGCCTGAGAGGGCTGTTCCATGGTAGAATCATCAGCAACCTTAATGCACACCTCCACCACCATCTTGGTTATGTGGCGCTTCAACTTCTTCATCACGTCATCCTCCTCTTCCGGCACCCCAGCCGCACGACACAGATCCGTGATAAGAACAAGAAACCATAGTTATTTAGGGTTCTTCTCTCGTATCTTCTCCTTCAGCCTATACGTGATGACATTCCCCACATTAAACCTTTTGCCTTTGAGTATGCAATATAGGATAACAACTTTGTGGATAGGCACGTTGTTGAGATGCTTTGTTCGAAGTATGGTGGCGTTGATGAATAGGAGCCAAACATTGGCTTGTCTAGTTAAGCAAGTTGCTTTCATGCACTTGGATGCCACGTTGGTTCATACCGGTCCTGATGGAATGCAAACTACCTCTGTCATTTCTTGTGGGGTGACCTTCGTTAGGACTGTAGTGTAGTCATGTTGATCTTAGTCATCCAATGGAAACAATTCAGAAATTCGCTCAGTCGAAAACACTACCTCCTTCCCTCTCACAATGGCCGTCTCTTCCTCCGTTGATATCGCATTTGCGTAGAACTCGTAGACGAGGGAAAGAGCAGCTTCAGTTCTTGGGTGACAGAAGTGCTCCCAGTGTAGGGCACAGATTTGATTGGCGTAAGCTAAGTTCCAAGCCCTTTTGTCCATTTTAAATCCTCTCTCCATAATGAATGGAGTGGTTCTCAACTCCTTAAACCTTAACTCTGCCTCTTCGTGTTGAAATCTTATACCTTTCCTGATAACCGATTTCTCCTTCTTTTGTTTCTTCTTCAATGATTTGTCTAGAGTATGCACTGTATTAAGCATGGATCTAAAGGAAGGAGATTTTATAATGAAATGCGTGAGTGTTAGGTATACCTGAATGGGCCCTAGAAACATTCTCCGACGCAACCTTCTTCGCGTGCCTAGTCTCCCTCATGGCTGTCGCGCACCCAGAATCCTCTTCTTCCTCTCGATTGTAGGCCGGTGTCCAGCGATTCGAAAACGACATTGCTGCAACCTCCCACTGTCCGTCTTTTCACTGCCCGAGGAGTCGCATTATTGCTTGTGGAATCACCGTCTTTTCAATAGCCGCAACTCTCCCGCTCGACGATTTGGTCTCCCGCTCGATGATTCGTTCTCCCGCTCGATGATCTGGGCTCCCGCTGGACGATATACTCTCCCGCTCGACGAATCGCTTTCTCCAGTCGATGATTTGGGCTCCCGCTCGACGATCCACTCTCCCACTCGACGATTCGCTTTTTCGCTCGATGATTTGCTTTCTCCGTCGACGATTTGGGCTCCCGCTCGACGATCCGCTCTCCTACTCGACGATTCACTTTTCCGCTCGACGATCTGGTTTTCTGCTCGACGATCTAGTTTTCCGCTCGACGATTTGCTCTTTCCTGTCGACGATTCGGGGAAGGAGTCGGGCTGGGGAAAATTATAGCAGAGGATTTGTTTATATAATAATTTAATTAAGTCTTATGTTATTAGTATTAATTAAGTTTAGCAAGACTTAATCCTGTTTAATTAACCCTACCGCTGGATTTAATTTGAACTGAAACGTCTCTTTGGACCGTCCGCGGCGGTTCACTTAAACCGGCGTCGGTTCACCGCCCATTTCAATTCTGCCTAGGCAATCTGCAAAAAGAAAATGACAACATCCATTTTACGATGTTGTGATAACTTGTTGAACCAGTTATATGGCGGTTCAGTTAGACGCATGTCCAGGCAGAGCACAGAAAATAACAACTTCACATTTACGTTGTTGCAACACACTGTTTTTCTCAAATGGCCGAATTTTCCCTAAAATTTCATGCTCATCCACATCGTCTTTACGTTCTAACCTTAAAACTATGAGAAGTACTAAATTATGAAAATTGAAAATTTGAAAAATAAAAGGCAAAACATGTAAATAGATATTTTATATGAAGATGTAATGGGTTATCTCCCACCAAGCGCCTGATTTATGAGTCCCGACAGGGCTTTGCTTGATCAGACAAACTCAACTCGCAACACTACTCGGTCAATGTCGCCTCCCAAATATAACTTCAATCTCTCTCCATTCACCTTGAATTCGGTCCCATCAATTTCATTTAAAATAGTCACCGCTCCATAGGGGTGCACGATTTTAACCTTGAACGGGCCCGACCAACGTGACTTGAGCTTACCCGGGAACAATTTTAAGCGAGAATTGAATAAAAGAACAAGCTGGCCCGGTTCAAAATGTTTCTCCTTCATCCGTTGATCATGTCAACGTTTCGTGTGCTCTTTGTAAATTCTTGAGTTTTCATATGCTTGCATCCGAATCTCCTCTAGTTCATTTAAATGTAAAAGCCTCTTCGTACTGGCATCACGGAAATCGTAATTAATTTTCTTAATTGCCCAAAATGCCCGGTGATCTAATTCTAGTGGTAAATGACAAGACTTTCCATAAACCATCCGGTACGGGGTTAGTCCAATAGGGGTTTTGAAGGCAGTACGATATGCCCATAATGCATCAGCAAGCTTTTGTGACCAATCTCTACGGTTGACGCTCACTGTCTTTTCTAGAATTTTCTTAATCTCCCTATTGGATACTTCTGCTAACTCATTCGTCTGGGGATGATATGCTAATGCGACTTTATGAGTTATTCCAAATTTGTTTAGTAGCGCGGTGAACTGATTATTGCAGAAATGACTTCCGCCGTCACTAAGGATTGCCCTCGGGATTCCGAATCGACTGAAAATATAGTGTCTTAAGAAATTAAGGACTACCTTTACGTCATTCCTGGGCATCGCGATTGCTTCCACCCACTTAGATACGTAGTCCATAACCAATAATATGAATAAATTACCATTCGAATTCACGAACGGCCCCATGAAATCTATACCCCATACATCAAATAATTCGACTTCCAACATTATGTTCATGGGCATTCCTTCATTCTTATGGATATTCTCGCTCCGTTGGCATCTATCGCATTGTTCCACAAATACATTGGCGTCCCTAAACAAGTTAGGGCAATAGAATCCAGCCTCAAGCACTTTTATTGTGATCGCGCAAAACTATGTCCGCAAACGATAACGACAAGTGTACCGTCTCGGAAGTGGTATAGATTTATAAAAAACCAAGGTCGTATTAGACTCGAGGTGGTTGAGTAATTTTACTCTTGAAAATCACTATTATTTTATCAATAGAAATTTGAAGTTGGGTTACAAAAAGTAAAAACTAGAAATGTTAACGGACTTAATTTGATGGGTTAAAAGCTAGTACTCGATCGTTGAATCACCTCGAATGTAGAGAATAACGAAATGAAAATAAAGTGCAATTCTCTTGTTGAAGAGGCTTTGACTGTGGAGGTTCCCGAAGCATGAACGCTCCTCTCTCGAGGATTAGGTTCAACTAAGCTTAGGTGTATCGACCGAACTTTCGTTCTCAAATCGCATTGCCTAAGACTTGCTTTAGGTAGTAAACCTCGCTATTGGATTTTACTCCAATCCGGAAGAGTTACGTCGTCCTCTCTCGAGGGTTGCGTTCTACTCTTTTTACAAATGAGTGATCGATTCGTCTTACGAGCCTCTCGGCCAACTAAAGAGCGAAAACTAATTTGAAAACTATATAAAATATATAACCTCAATGATTTGATCAATGGTAAATCTTAAGCGTTCAACAATTTGAGAAAAGCAAAATTGAAATCATAGCAAAAAAAATTATTTCATCCTCGGATCATCGTGATCGAGTACTATAAAAATTAGTTGTTCATGGCGATGAGCGGATTGTTCGCATACAAATACAACATTATAAAAGAAAGCGGAAGTGACAAGTGATGAGTTGGAATAATATTAAAAGAAATGAATTTTATTGCTAGTAGGAAAACGATTACAAGAAATAAAAGTGCAATGTTACAGGTTAACGAAAATAAAATAGAGAAGTGCAGGTTACAAGACACCGGCAAAAATAAAGACAAAAAATAACAACTTTATGCTCACAAAATTAAGGCTTGACTTCCAATGATTTCGTCTCCCGAAATGGGCAACTCAAAACAATTTTTTAGGCTAAAAATTATCTCCCAAAATTTGATTAACATTAGATTTTTTTTATCTCTCCAAGAATAACGTGTGTCTCCTCCCCTTTCATCATTCTCGAGGACCTACTTATAGGTTCTGAAATGAGTTATGTGTTAATGACAGAGCTGAGCTGGCGCTGGAGTTACTCTGAGGTGGTCGGCCTTGGGTGTAACAGCACAATGATGGCAGAGCTGGCGTAGAGTAACGGATAGTATTGAAGACGCATCAATAATTTTGAGGCGTGCATGGAGGTGGCGCTGGATTGCTGACGTGTATAATAGGTTGGGCGGAAGAGCTTAAGTTCTGAAGATGTTGAACGGAGGAGTTGGATCGCTGATGTGGAGGCGGAAAAAACTGCGGTAGCTGGGAAGAGGGTTCGGGCAGCATGCAAGTGGTGTCCACGGGTTGATTCATGCAGCGGTGGTGGTTGAGTTGCCGGAGGAGCTGCAAGAGTGGGAGGAGTTGCTGGAGCTTTGCATGGTGATGGCGGAGGTGGTGCCCGAGCTTGCTGTATGGAGGAGGAGGTGCTGACCGGAGATTTGAAGTGGCGCTGCACGGTGGTGGCAGAGGTGCTAGCTGCACTTGCTGAGTATATATATATATATATATATATATATATATATATATATATATATATATATATATATATATATATATATATATATATATATGTATATATATATATATATATTTATGTATATATATATATATATATATATATATATATTATGTATATATATTTATGTATATATATATATATTTATGTATATATATATATATGTATATATATACATATATACATAAATATATATATATATATATAATATACACATATATATATATATATCCAATGAAGGCAGTATGCGAGCCCTGTACGCGACAGTGGGACATTGTACAAAAATCCCCCCAGGCTTGTCGTAATCCTACAAAAAAATAAAAATATAAGAATTAGAGTGTGAAATATTATTTTACGAGATTTTTATAAATTACAACGAACACAAATGATTATTTATTTGAATATTAACAAGGTATTCGCCCAAAATGATGTCTAGTTTGCTAGTCATCAAACACCTCCATACATACTCATTACTCGTCCCGAGCAAACCATTCTTCATAAGGATAGGGAAAACTAATGCTAGATAGAATTTTGAAAGCTAGAGAGTAAAATGCGAAATTTTATGCCGGCATGTGTAGACATTTTAGTAGAAAGATGTTCTTGGCATAAATACTAATTTATGAGATAATTAAAATGCATTTCAATTATTTATTATCACTTTTAAGACGATTCAACGGTTAATCACAAAATTATGTAAAGGAAGAAAATAGTGTGATCGTTGAGATTTAAATTACTAGATTTTGACACTCGGGGTGGCCTTCATAGAAGTCCATAAGCTTGTTTGCTTGCATCTTTTCCACTACACTTTATACTTAATCGACTATATGGATCTTTACGACTTAAATAGGATGAACATACGGCTTGAGATTACGAGAAAGGTGAACAATGATGAACATGTAGACACATTTCACTTAAACAAAGAGTTTTTGAGCTAAAATTTTATTTTTTCTTTTCTTATTTTCATCATAATTGGGATCATTCCAAGCATGAATACACATACTTAGGCCGCATATCATTATGAGAATTTGTTTTTCATAGTTGGGATCATTCCAAGTATGTGTATGCATACCTAGGCCACATGTCACTATGAAATTTTAGCTTTTTAAGAAAAATCACTATTTTTCTCTTTATAGTTGGGATCATTTCAAGTATGCGTATGCATACCTAGGCCGCATATCACTATGAAAATTTTGCTCTTTTAATAAGCACCCATTTTTTCAAAATTTGAGTGTACAGTTTGGCTGGGCTTTTTAGTTTTGGTGGTGAAATGGTGGAGGTGGGTCAAATAAAGGTACAAGGCTCAAATTTGTGTAAACAATGGTAGTAATTTGGGGTTGGGTGCAAAAGCTCAAACTATCCAAAGAGAGGCCTAAATCATTTCCATAGAGTTTAATTATTATAAAATGCAAGTGCTTCAAATATAGCTAAGGGCAAGTTCTAGACATTAAAAAAGACACCCTTGTATTCGAGTCGAGTAATAGCTTTCTAACGATCTTCTACACACTCCCTTAAACTACTTTTGGATTAAACCAGATTCAAATTAGAAGTAAAATAAATTCTTTCTACACAAATTAACAAATCATAAGTTTAGTTTTATGCCAAGAATTTAATTCTACACCAATTCTACTCAAACACATGCATTTTACTAGAAACACTACACGAGTCAACAATTTTACTCAAAAGTTTCAGAAAATTATTCTAGCACAAAAATTCTTAGTCCTCATGAAAAATTAAGTCTATTTTAGAACTTTACAATTGAGTAAACTAGGAAAGTGTTGATAGACTAAGCGAAAAGATTTATTCATATTTTTTAAGTACTAAATTTTTTTTAGGGAAAAAAAATGCAAGAAATAGGACTAGATTAATTTTCAAAACAACATAAGTTAAAAATTAGAACTTACTTATGTTACCCCTCCATACTTAAAGATAAACATTGTCCTCAATGTTTAAAACTAAGTATGAATATTATAAATCAATTTTAAAAGGAAAGCAAAATAAATTAAATGTTATAAGAAAACTTCTCTGATTATTTGTCGGGGCAGCCGCTTTATAACATCGACCCAAAACCTGCAAAAGTTGTTAGGAAAGAAAAAAAGAAGAAAAAAAACAATAGAAATGAAAAGAGATAACTATGGGGTGCCTCCCACAAGCGCTTTGTTTACCGTCGTGTAGCTTGACTAAGTGGCGATTTTACATGTTTGGAAGATTTAAAGATTCAATTTTTCCGGTTGAGGGGTCGTCGGGGTGATATAGCTTTAATCGGTGCCCATTAACTTTGAATGAGCCGTTTTCTGGGTGTTCAATTAGCATGGTCCCATATGGCCAAACCTCTTTCACGACAAAGGGGCCGGACCATCGGGACTTCAATTTTCCCGGAAAAATCCTAAGTCTAGAATTAAAAAGAAGGACTAGATCTCCCAGTGAAAAAGATTTTGGATTTTTAATATTTTTATCGTGATAAAACTTAGTTCTCTCCTTATAGAATTTGTTATTTTCATAAGCGTTTGCACGTCATTCATCTAATTCATTTAATTGAAATTTTCTTTATTCGGAGGCTAAGTTTAGATCTAAATTTAAAAATTTGAGTGCCCAATATGCGCGGTGTTCTAATTCTACCGGTAAATGACAAGCTTTTTCGTAGACTAATCGGTATGGTGTACAACCAATTGCGGTCTTATATGCCATTCGATAAGCCCATAAAGCATCATCTAATTTAAGTGACCAATCCTTCCTATTAACGGACACCGTTTTTTTCTAAAATTCTCTTAAGTTCACGATTTACCACCTCCACTTGGCCATTTGCTTGTGGGTGATAGGCGGTAGAGAGTTTGTGGGTAACACCATACTTGGCTAAAATGTTAGCAAGTTGGTCGCTACAGAAGTGAGTGCCCCTATCACTAATTAGTGCTCGTGGTGTGCCAAATCGTGAAAATAATTTTTTCAAAAATTTTACGACGACTCTCGTGTCGTTAGTGGGGAAAGCTTGCGCCTCTGCCCACCTTGACACGTAGTAGACCGCAACAAGGATGTACTTATTGTTATGAGACGGTGGTAGTTGACCTACGAAATCTAACCCCCATAAATCAAAAATTTCACATTCTAAAAAAATATTTTGGGGCATTTCATCCCGGTTAGAAATATTACCTGACCGTTGGCAACTATCGCATTTGCTCACAAACATTTGAGCGTCTTTGAATAAAGTGGGCCAATAGAAGCCCGCCTCTAGCACCTTCCTAGCGGTCCGGTTTGCTTGATAATGTCCACCGGTTGGTCCTTCGTGGCAGTGCCGCAATATTTTGACGCCTTCCTCGCCCGATACACACCTTCTTACCACTTGATCCGCGCAACCAGCAGTTACTCCATGTAACAACTCCAGCCAAGCTCCGCCATCTCCTCAAGCTCGGCCACCACCGTCGAACAGAACCCAAGCACCACCTCCTCCATGCTTACCTGCCTCCAGCACCATGCATGGAGCTCGGCCTCCTCTCGCTTGCAGCTCCCCCGGCAATGGCGCCAAAAACTTGATCGCGCAAAACTCGAAATAAAAAGGGGTCTTCCCAAAAGTAATTTTTCAAGTCCGAAAAGAAATTCTTCTTTTGTTGACTTGAATAATTCTTTGGGAGGACCGGTGACACTAAGTAATTGGCAAGATCCGCGTACCAAGGGGTGGAGGAAGTCGTTACCTGATCGGCAGTGAGGAGGTGCTCTTTAGGGAATTTGTCATTAATATCGGCCTCTACTAGCGCTCCCGCAGTCGGATTCTCCAATCTTGAGAGGTGGTCAGCCGCCAAGTTCTCCGCTCCCTTTTTGTCTCGAATTTCCAAGTCGAATTCCTGAAGGAGGAGAACCCATCTCAACAATCGGGGCTTAGCATCCGCTTTGTTTAATAAGTACCGGAGCGCAGAATGATCTGAAAAGACAACAACTTTTGAAAGCGTCAAATAAGAACGGAATTTATCAAATGCAAAAACAATCGCTAAAAGTTCTTTCTTCATCGTTGTATAATTAGCTTGAGCGGACGTAAGTGTTTTGCTTGCATAATAAATTGGGTCAAAATATTTATTCACCCGTTGGCCTAAAACAGCCCCTACAGCAAAATCACTTGCATCACACATTATTTCAAACGGTAAAGACCAATTTGGCGCAATTAAAATTGGCGAGTTTATTAGTTCTTTTTTTATTTTTTCAAAAGCTTTCAAACATTCATCGTCAAAAATAAACGTGGATTCTTTTTCTAAGAGATGAGTTAAAGGTTTTGTAATTTTAGAAAAGTCACGAATGAATCGCCTATAGAATCCTGTGTGTCCTAGAAAACTCCTAATAGATTTTATGTTTGTGGGTGGAGGAAGTTTTTCTATGACTTCGATCTTGGCCCGATCGACCTCAATCCCCTTACTAGATATTTTATGTCCAATGACCAATCCCTCTTGGACCATAAAGTGGCATTTCTCCCAGTTGAGTGCCAAATTTGTGTCTTCGAAGCGTTGAAGAACACGGTCAAGATTATTAAGACAATTTTCAAATGAATCGCCGAAAACAGAAAAATCGTCCATAAAAACTTCCATGATTTCCTCTACTAACTCTGCGAAAATAGCCAACATACATCTTTGAAATGTAGCCGGCGCATTACAAAGACCAAAAGACATCCTCCGATAGGCGAAGGTGCCGAACATGCAAGTGAACGTGGTTTTCTCTTGGTCTTCGGGCGCAATTGGGATTTGAAAGTATCCCGAAAGACCATCAAAAAAACAATAGTGTGAGTGACCGGATAGACGTTCTAAGATTTGGTCAATGAAGGGTAACGCGAAGTGATCCTTACGGGTGACATCATTTAAGTTTCTATAATCGATGCATACCCGCCAACCCGTAGCGGCACGGGTTGGGATTAACTCATTATTTTCATTGTAAACTACCGTTATCCCGCCCTTCTTAGGTACGACTTGCACCGGGCTAACCCAAGTGCTATCCGAAATAGGATAAATAATTCTCACGTCTAATACTTTTATTATTTCGGCCTTAACAACGTCCTTCATATTTGGGTTGAGGCGTCGTTGTGGCTGAACGGTGTCACGAGAATTATTTTCTAATGTGATTTTGTGCGTGCAAAATGAGGGGCTAATCCTCTTAATATCAGAAATTTGTCATGCAATTGCATGGCGGTGATAGTTAAAAATATTTATTAATGCGGAAATTTCCGCATCGTTAAGCGCCGAAGATATAATTACGGGCAATTTTGAATCTTTTTCTAGAAAAATATACTTAAGATGATCGGGGAGTTGTTTTAACTCTAGACTCAGCGGTTTTTCGTAAGACGTGTTAATTTTAAAATTATTTAAATTGATTTGCTCGAATGGTAGCGGCCGAGTGATTTCTTTTGAACAAGTTAATTTTGCTAACTTCGGCTTTTCCAAATTTTTCGAGATTATTTCAGCAAATGACGATAGATTTTCATCAAAATTTGTTTCTAATATATAACAAGAGTCGTCATTTGGAAGGGCATTTTTAATGAGGAATTTATGCTAAAAGTAACTTTTTCTTCCCCTACCCGTAGGAGAAGCTTTCCGTTACTTACATCTATAATTGCCCTAGAGGTGGTAAGGAAGGGACGACCGAGTATAAGGGGTACTTCGGCGTCTTCTTCTATGTCGAGGATGACAAAGTATACCGGGAAAATAAACTTATCAACCTTAACCAACACATCCTCAACTACCCCTATTGGGTATTTTATTGATCGGTCTGCTAGTTGAATGCTCATATTAGTTGGGCTTGAGATACCCAAACCAAGCTTTTTAAATAAGGAATATGACATGAGATTAATACTAGCGCCTAAATCGGCTAAAGCGTGTTTTATAAATAAATTACCGAACAAGCACGGGATGGAGAACTGCCCGGGGTCATTTAATTTTTGTGGTAATTTATTTAATAGAACAGCCGAGCATTCTGCGTTCAAAAAAATACGCGAAAAATTATCAAGTTTCTTTTTATTTGAAAGTAAATCTTTTAAATATTTGGCGTACTTGGGCATTTGGGCAATTGCTTCGCAGATTGGCACATTAATTTGTAATTGCCTTAAAATTTTAATAAATTTTTCATATTGCTCCTCTTCGCGCTCATTTTTTAATTTTGAAGGATAAGGTAAAGTAGAATTTTGAATAATGTGCGGAACTAAAATAGAAGAAGATTTAAATTGCGGAGAAGTAAATTTTGGAGGTGAAGATGAAACGTTTACCTCAGGTCCAGCCAAATTTGTAGAAGTAACCTCCTTTCCGCTGCGGAGATTTATTACGTTGGCGCTCTCCCTTGGATTGAGCTCGGTGTTGCCCGACAAAGTTCCTTGTTGGCGCTCAGAGACTACTTTTGCTAATTGTCAGATTTGATTTTCTAAATTTTTTATAGATCCGGTAAGATTCCGGATATTGGACTCATTTGAAGCTACGTATTTAGTGAAAACTTCTTCAAGTGAAGAAGGCTTGTGCGATGGTGGTGGAGTGAATCCGGGAGGATTCACTTGTAGTGGACGTTGAGCATTATTGGGGTTGCTCCATGAAAAGTTTGGGTGATTCCGCAAACCCGGATTATAACTATTATTGAGCGAAATATTATTATTCGGGTTATACGGAGGACGATAGGAGTTTCCCATATAATCTACTTGCTCATGAAAATTATTATTAAAATTATTATTATTATTATAAGCCCAGTTGGTGGCGGAGGAAGCAGACATCTCCGCCACTTGCTTAGTGAGCCAATCTACTTGATGTGCTAAATTAGGGGTGGCCTCGACTTCGAAGAGTCCAGTCGGCTTGTTAGGGCGCGACCGTGGTGCATTCCACTGATAAGCATTCATGGCCATCTCCTCGAAAAGCTCTTGAGCGGCCTCGGGGGTTTTCTTATTAAGAGTTCCCCCTGCGGCTGCATCAATCATTTGCCTTGTTTGGAGATTCAAACCATTGTAGAAAGTTTGAACTTGTTGCCACGTAGGAAGAGCATGATGAGGACATCTCCGCAAAAGTTCCTTGAAGCGCTCCCATGTGTCATAGAGAGACTCCGCGTCTATTTGCGTGAACGAGAGAATGTCCGTACGTAATTTAGCGGACTTTGTCGGAGGAAAGTATTTCGTTAAAAAATTTTCCGTCATTTCGGCCCATGTAGTGATGGAACCTCTAGGAAGAGAACTCAACCACTGCTTGGCCTTGGTCCGCAAAGAAAACGGAAATAAACGCAAACTGATGGCGTCATCGGTGACGCCATTTATTTTAAACGTATCGCAAATTTCCAAAAAATTAAGCCGATGTAAATTTGGATCTTCATCCGGTAAGCCATCGAATACAACTGATTGCTATACCATTTGAATGATACTCGTTTTAATTTCAAAAGTATTATTCGCTACTGCTGGGCGAATAATACTAGATTGTGTTCCCTCAAAATTCGGTCTCGCATAATAGGACATGGTCCGCAGCGGGGCCTCATTAAGGTTAGGAACTTCCATTATTCCCTCGTTAGTTTATCTGATCGACTCTTCATGAATTATTGGTAGATCACTAAATCAGAGACGTCGCCGAAAGGTGCGCTCGATTTCTGGATCAAAACCGAATTCAGAATTACTTGAAGAGTTTATTCGGGTCATAAACTAAAAAAAAAGAAACGATAAAATTAATAATTATTTCTTTTTCAAATTATCGACCAATGTCTCCGGCAACGGAGCCAAAAACTTGATCGCGCAAAACTATGTCCGCAAACGATAACGGCAAGTGTACCGTATCGGAAGTGGTATAGATTTATAAAAAACCAAGGTCGTATTAGACTCGGGGTGGTTGAGTAATTCTACTCTTGCAAATCACTATTATTTTATCAATAGAAATTTGAAGTTGGGTTACAAAAAGTAAAAACTAGAAATGTTAATGGACTTAATTTGATGGGTTAAAAGCTAGTACCCGATCGTTGAATCACTTCGGATGTAGAGAATAACGAAATGAAAATAAAGTGCAATTCTCTTGTTGAAGAGGCTTTGACCGTGGAGGTTCCCGAAGCATGAACGCTCCTCTCTCGAGGATTAGGTTCAACTAAGATTAGGTGTATCGACCGAACTTTCGTTCTCAAATCGCATCGCCTAAGACTTGCTTTAGGTAGTAAACCTCGCTATTGGATTTTACTCTAATCCGGAAGAGTTACGTCGTCCTCTCTCGAGGGTTGCGTTCTACTCTTTTTACCAATGAGTGATCGATTCGTCTTATGTGCCTCTCGGCCAACTAAAGAGCGAAAACTAATTTGAAAACTATATAAAATATATAGCCTTAATGATTTGATCAACGATAAATCTTAAGCGTTTGACAAATTGAGAAAAGCAAAATTGAAATCATAGCAAAAAAATTTTTTCATCCTCGGATCATGGTGATCGAGTACTATAAAAATTAGTTGTTCATGGCGATGAGCGGATTGTTCGCAGACAAATACAACATTATAAAAGAAAGCGGAAGCGACAAGTGATGAGTTGGAATAATATTAAAAGAAATGAATTTTATTGCTAGTAGGAAAATGATTACAAGAAATAAAAGTGCGATGTTACAAGTTAACGAAAATGAAATAGAGAAGTGCAAGTTACAAGACACCGGCAAAAATAAAGACAAAAAAATAACAACTTTATGCTCACAAAATTCAGGCTTGACTTCCAATGATTTCGTCTCCCGAAATGCGCAACTCAAAACACTTTTTTAGGCTAAAAATTATCTCCCAAAATTTGATTAACAGTAGATTTTTTTTATCTCTCCAAGAATAACGTGTGTCTCCTCCCCTTTCATCATTCCCGAGGACCAACTTATAGGTTCTGAAATGAGTTGTATGTTAATGACAGAGCTGAGCTGGCGCTGGAGTTACTCTGAGGTGGCCGACCTTGGGTGTAACAGCACAATGATGGCAGAGCTGGCGTGGAGTAACGGATAGTATTGAAGACGCGGCAATAATTTTGAGGCGTGCATGGAGGTGGCGCTGGATTGCTTACGTGGATAAGAGGTTGGGCGGAAGAGCTTAAGTTCTGGAGATGTTGAACTGAGGAGTTGGATCGCTGACGTGGAGGCGGAAAAAACTGCGGTAGCAGGGAAGAGGGTTCGGGGAGCATGCAAGTGGTGTCCACGGGTTGATTCATGCAACGGTGGTGGTTGAGTTGCCGGAGAAGCTGCAAGAGTGGGAGGAGTTGCTGGACCTTTGCATGGTGATGGCGGAGGTGGCGCCCGAGCTTGCTGTATGGAGGAGGAGGTGCTGACCAGAGATTTGAAGTGGCGCTGCACGGTGGTGGCGGAGGTGCTGGCTGCACTTGCTGAGTGTATATATATATATACATATATATATCCAATGAAGGCAGTATGCGAGCCCTGTACGCGGCAGCGGGACAATGTACAAAAATCCCCCCAGGCTTGTCGTAATCCTACAAAAAAATAAAAATATAAGAATTAGAGCGTGAAATATTATTTTTACGAGATTTTTATAAATTACAACGAACACAAGTGATTATTTATTTGAATATTAACAAGGGATTCGCACAAAATGATGTCTAGTTTGCAAGTCATCACATTGCCATCCTCGTTCCCTTGAAATGACCTCCGTAAGGGGAGTTATGACATTTTTCTAGTATCTCTCTCATCTCCTCCTCGGGTATGCATCTCCGTACAATTCCATCAGCGCCAACTTTGAACAATAAGGGATCATCCCACATGTAAGACCTTATCTGATGTAAAAATCGCTTCTTTTGTTGGTAGGGTAGTTCAGGTGGCATAATATTGCTTGCCAAATAATTTACAAAGTCCGCATACTAGGGTGCTGAGCTTTCAGCTATGGCTAACAACCACTCATCGGGGAATTTCTCATTGATCTCAAGAGGTACCGGTTGGGTAGTGTTCTCAATCCTAGAAAGATGGACTGCAACCGGATTTTCCGTTCCTTTCCTATCTCTGATCTCCACATCAAACTCTTGTAGTAGAAGTACCCACCGAATCAATCGAGGTTTCACATCTCGTTTATCCATAAGATAACGAATTGCGGCATGATCGGTATATACTATAACCTTCGTGCATAGGAGATATGACCTAAACTTTTCAAACGCAAAGACTACTGCCAATAATTCTTTTTTTGTCGTAGTGTAGTTGACTTGGGCGTCAATGAGGGTCTTGCTAGCGTAGGATATTGTATGGAATATTTTCTCCCGCATTTGACCCAAAACAGCTCCCACCGCATAATCACTCGCATCGCACATCAAAACAAACGGCTCTTTCCAATTATGTGTCACAACAATAGGTGTCGTAGGTCAACGTTGTTTAAGCTCATTGAACGCTTCTAAACACTCATCACTGAAATAAAACTTCACATCTTTTTCTAATAACTCACTCAATAGCTTTGCTATCTTTGCGAAGTCTTTGATAAATCGATGATAGAAACCGGCGTGTCCTAAAAATTTCCTCAACATTTTTACATTCTTGGGTGGAGGTAACTGCTCTATCGCGTCTAATTTCGCCTTATCCAATCCTAGCCCTCTTCTAGAGACATGATGTCCCAACACCATCCCTTCACGGACCATGAAGTGGCATTTCTCCCAGTTCAATACTAAATTAGTCTCCACACACCGTGCGAGCACCTTATCTAAACAGATCAAGCAAACATCAAAAGACTTCCCAAAGATGGAGAAGTCATCCATGTAGACCTCGATCCCATAGTCTTTTGGGCCATCACCTTCTTCTAAAAAGTCCGCGATGAGCGCGATTACGTAGCGTTGGAAAGTAGCTGGTGCATTGCATAGGCCAAATGGAAGCATTCTAAATGCAAACGTCCCAAAGGGGCAAGTGAAGGTAGTCTTCTCTTGATCCTCCGGGTCTACCATAATCTGGTTGTACCCTGAGTAACCATCTAGAAAGCAGAAGAAGTCGATCCCCTCCAGTCTATCCAAGATTTGATCGATGAAAGGAAGGGGGAAATGATCCTTCCTGGTGGCTTTGTTCAGTTTCCTGTAGTCTATACAAATCCACCAACCAGTAACTGTTTTAGTAGATATTAACTCTCCCTTCTCATTCCTTACTACCGTCAGTCCTCCTTTCTTTAGGACACAATGCACTGGCGACACCCACGAGCTATCAGAAATAGGGTAGATGACGCCTGCGTCTAGCCATTTTATAATTTATTTCCTTACTACTTCCTTCATCGGTGGGCTTAGATGGCGTTGGGGCTCAATGGATCCCTTGCATGACTCCTCTAAGCGGATCTTATGCATGTACGGTGATGGGCTGATCCCTTTGATATCCGCTAGCGTCCAACCTATCGCCGACTTGTATCGTTTTAAAAGTTCAATAAGCTTCAGCAGTTATTCTGGTTCTAATTTGGAGTTAACAATAATCGGTAAAGTGTCGTTCTTGCCTAGGAACGAATACGAAAGATGCTCAGGAAGGGGTTTCAACTCGAGCAAAGGTGGCTTTACAATGGAAGGTTTTACTGAGACGGATTTCTCAGGTATTTCTAATGCTTCAGGATTTTGAACCCAAGCAATCTGCCTCTCAAATGCTTGTAAGCATTCTTGCATTTCTTCCTCCTCCTTAGATGAATCCTCCCCAGTCAATAAGTGAGTCAATAAAACTTCCCGTTCATTGGACAGTAGACGAGTCGATTCATAGTCATAAATGGACACGTGATTGACCACCTCCATGTTATCTTCCTCTCTATGGGGGGAATTTCATTGCCTTATGTAAGTTAAACGTTACTTGCTCGTCGTTCACCCTCATTGTCAATTCTCCCTTCTACACATCAATCAACGTCCTACCCGTGGCTAGAAATGGTCTCCCTACAATGATTGGTACCTCTTTGTCCTCCTCCATATCTAATACCGCAAAATCTACTGGGAAAATAAACTTATCCACCTTTACTAACACATCCTCAACTATCCCCTTCGGAAATGCTAGGATCCTATCGGCCAACTGTAGGGTTATGGAAGTCTTAGAGATTTCTCCTAAACCTAGCTTTCTATAAATCGATAATGGCATTAATTTTATGCTCGCCCCTAGATCACATAATGCCTTGCCCTCAAATTTGTATCCTATGGAACATGGAATCGTGAAACTCCCCGGATCTTTCAACTTGGGTGGGAGTCTTTTTTGGAGAATGGAGCTGCACTCTTGCGTGAGTGCTACCGGCTCATTCGTTCCAAATCTTTTCTTCTTCGATAGGATATCCTTCATGAATTTCACGTAGCTTGGCATCTGTTCAAACGCTTCCGCGAAATGGATATTGATTTGCAATTTCTTGAATATCTCCATAAACTTCTGAAATTGATGGTCTAATTTACTTTTCCTTAATCGTTGAGGGAATGGTGGTGGTGGATAGACAATCGCACTACTCTTCTTCTTTGAATTTTCAACGGTTGGCTCACGTTCCTTTTCTCCTAACACCTCCACTCCTTCGTTAGCATTCTCTTCTTGTCTCAACTCCTTACTAGGCACCTTAGGTCTAGCCTCCTCCAACTCATTTCCTTCATTATTCATCCTAGATTGTTCTTTCTCCGGTGCTCCCACCAACTCCTTTCCACTCCTTAAAGTGACGGCCTTACAATGAGGATTTTCTCCCTTCGGGTTTGGAATGGTATCCGTTGGGAGTGTTCCTTGGGGTCTAAGACTCAATGCACTCGCAATTTGCCCTAATTGCGTTTCAATTACCCGTAAGGAACCCTCTAAACTAGTGATGCGGGCATCACTCTTTTGGATTAATTCAACGATCATCTCTTCAGAATATTTTCTAGAAGCTCCTTGGTGATTATAGTTGTTGTTATGAGGTGGATTCGAGTGTGGATTTGAATTAAAACCGGGTGGATGTGCCAAACCGGTGTTGTTCTTCCACGAGAAGATTGGGTGATTACGCACTTCATGATTATAATGATTAAAAAATGTGTTGTTGTTATTATAATTATGATGATGAGGATGATTATACCTTGGTTTCCCTCCTATGTAATTAATCTCCTCATTATGACCAACAAGTTGTTCTACCGTAAGAGATGGGTTTATGGGAATCGAAGAGGCAACCATGCTATTGACCTGAGGGTGTGTTTGGGCTTGACTTAGGGTCAAGGCATCTAATCTCTTGTTCATAGAGTTGAACTGTGTCGACATTTGTACGGCGAATGAGGTCAACTGATCTACTTGGTAAAGACCACCTACCGAAGAAGAAGGGGCATATCAGTCGAACGACTGATAGTTATTTGAAGATAAATCTT
This sequence comes from Platanthera guangdongensis, assembly GCA_039583875.1. Lineage (NCBI taxonomy): Eukaryota > Viridiplantae > Streptophyta > Magnoliopsida > Asparagales > Orchidaceae > Platanthera > Platanthera guangdongensis. Next base: position 111,338,684 of record CM077151.1, read on the forward strand.
CTAGGATAGCGTATGCGTCCTCGGGGTACTTGTTCATGAGAGAACCTCCTGCAGCTCCATCTACCTGGATCATCGTAGATGTCTGGAGGCCATTATAAAATGTCCACACTTGTTGGTGCATCTGCAAACCGTGGTGAGGACACTTTCGTAGGAGTTCTTTGAACCGCTCCCATGTGTCATACAACGTTTCCCCATTCCCTTGCATAAATGTACTAATGTCTCGCATTAGTTTCGCTGTTTTTGCAGGTGGGAAGTACTTGGCTAAGAATAAGTCAACCACTTGCATCCAAGTGGTGAGACCGTGTTGGGAATCAAGCCACTCCTTCGCTCTACCTGACAGAGAGAATGGAAATAGACGGAGTTTAATCGCTTAATCCGACGCACCATTAATCTTGAATGTGTCGCACACATCTATGAAAGTCCGTAAATGGGAGTTTGGGTCCTCATGATTCAGTCCACAGAATTGCTTCTGCTGCACTAGGTTCATGGCCATGGAGTCAATTTTGAAGTTATTGGCTTCAATGACAGGCTTGATAATGCTATATTGCAGTCCACCCCTATAAGGCATATTGTACTCGCGACAAGTTCGCCTAACTTCAGCAGATTATCCATTCTGTTCTACCTGACCCTCTTGACCTAAGCCTTCCTGGTCAACTTCATTAGGAGCATTTTGATTATTAGGATTCATTGTTATTAGGTTATCACTTCCTAATCTAAACGTTCTCCTGTTCTGTCTACACGTCCGTTCGATCTCTAGGTTTAAAGGTAGTAGTTCAGGTGATCGATATCTGGACATAAAATAAGCACACCAATAATTGATAATTGACAAAAGACGAACAAGCAAAACAATCACAAAACACAACAGGAATAGTACTAAAAATAAAGAAAAACAAAACTTGATCTCTAATTACTAGGGATTCACTAATATTGCAAAATAAAATACTAAACTTTTCGTACCTCCCCGACAACGGCGCCAAAAACTTGATATGCCCGAAATGATCTACGTATTTAAACGCAAGTGCACGTGTCGTGTCAAGTAATAAAAGTGAGTAAGAATTATTTCCACAGAGAGGTGATTGGTTCAGTGATTGCAAATACTAGTTAGGCCTTTTCCTTAAATCCAAGTAAAATGATATAGGTGATTTTCTTGAATTACTAAAGATAATAATGCAAAATTCTAAATGAAACTACTATGAATCTTAGGAAAAATACTTTTCTTATCAAGGGAGAGATATAATCTTATATTATGATTTCCTAGGTTTAGTACGATGAATAAGTGAATGAGTCGTTGTGAAAATGCGTGGTGAGCGTGCCTTGCAACGATCTTAAAATAGAGAACCGTATCTCTCGATATCGGCAATCCCTAGTTCTATATTTCCCCTCGGGTGAAATAAGAACAGCTCAAAGAACAAAGACCTAAGTTGCTAACACCAAGAGGAAGTCTCCTTCTCTCTTCAAATGCTATATCAAAATTATGATATACTACCGTAACTCCTCTCTCGATTTATGAAGCGTAGCATAAATGTGAAACATTAGCCAAACATTTCAGAAATAAAGATCATAAAATTGATAAAGAACATTCACCAAGTATTCTCAACAAAATAAACTAGAAATTATCTATCAAACACAACCTAGTACTCTCATAATACAAGATTAAGGAAGAATTAGTTCATGGCGTTGGGGAAATCACGCAAAATATTGAAGTAGATCTTACAAAACATAGTGGTTCACGTTTAATCGCTGTAGGAATCTCTTCCTAGAGTTGCTTCTTTGATCCGCGCGAAGATCTTCTTCTTCTTCCTCTCACCGTCGCTCTCCAATGGAGGTTTTCTTCCCAAGCCAACCCTAGATGGTGCTCTTCCCTTTTGATCCGAAAATAAAATCAATCCCACCTCATTTGGTCAATTTTTGGCATTAAAACGTCCAACCTTGCTGAAGAGATGCATCCTTCCATAATTAAAAACAACGACAATTCAAATTTAAAATTTGAATTTCGGACATACAAATATTGCAGTTTTAGAATTGGATGTTGCAGTAACTGGTCCAGGCCGAAAATAAGAATTTTGCATTACTCTTCCAAGTTGATTTCCTCGACAAATCTTGCATAAAAACCATGGAATAAAACCAACTTAGTACCATAAACATTAAAACAATAATTAATCATATTTATTACCATTTAGGCTCCTTTTTACTAATTATGAAGTAGAAATACTTGGCGTAGATAACTTCATTTGAGAAGTTATCAGCACACCAGTACTTATTATCACACTCATTCATATAACAACATCAGAGGGTCTTTCCTGGGCACACCGGTACTTCCTGCTACTCCCTTCACAGGTACAACCCCACAATTATCACAAATGTCAAGGGTATTTTCCTGACTTACCATGCCAGTACTTCCTGCTACTCCCCTTCACAGGTACCACCCATGAACATCAAGCATTAGAAAGGGTATTTCCGGGGTACATCAGTACTTCCTACTACTCCCTTTCACAGGTAGAACCCAATAGTACAAACATCACAAGGGTATTTTTCCTGGACTACCACTCCAGTAGTTTCTGCTACTGCCGTTCACAGGTTTAACCCATCGACTCCTAAACTATACGTTTATCACGGAGTCTTCTCCGGTGCGTATATGCAACATCACCAATCCAGACCAACCTGTCCAGATGGGCTTCACACAGCATGTCTATTCCGTACTCCTTTTTCGGATCTATATGCCAAATGATTGGGGATTCCATGAATCAACCCAAAGGACTCCCACAACAAGCCACCCTCTGGTGGGGGAATCTTATGCACATGCCAAAAAGGAAGCCTTCACATGGCTAGGAATAAAAGTCGTTACCCTCGAAGATCGCTTCAGCATCATGAGTTCCTAGCTGGTTGGAAAGAACCGCAACGGCTTTTCCTCCGCAATGCTGTCCTCAGATCTCTCGTCGGAACTCCGCAGCACCACCAGTAGCCAACTCCTCTTCCTCCTCCTCCTTCTTCCTCTCTTTCTCTCTCTAGGATTTTAGAAAGATGAAGGTCAAAGCTCAAATGAGAATTTCCTTCTCATCCACGACCTTAAGGAAGCAGGGAGGAACCTCAGCCATTGGATCCCAGCTGAAGATTTGGACAGCCACGATTTTGCCATGAAATCATATTTTTTGCCTGACACGGCCTATGACACGCCCGTGTCTCATGCCGTGTACCTCAAGCGGTGCTCAACCGACTTATAAAGTCCAGTATACACCCATGTGACACGCCCGTGTCACGGGCCGTGTCACCTGACATGCCTTCAGACATGCCCATGTCTGTGGCCGTGTACATCAGGCTGTATAAAAATCAATCTAAACCCGACAGGGACACAGCCAATGACACGCCCGTGTCACAGGCCGTATACCCAAGATACAGCCGTGTCCTGCCCGTGTTACCAGGCCTCAATGCATTGGGCACATCCCGAAAAGGACACGACCCGTGACACGCCCGTGTCTCAGGACATGTGCCCATACACGGCACTAGACACGCCCCAGCTCCACTTCGTCGAGCTGAAATTCGTTGACCCACGAGGACACGCCCTGTGACACGCCCGTGTACTCTGCACTTGATAATCGTCGACCGAATTTTGTCGACCACTCGTCGACTGCTCACCTGAGAAGGACACGCCCTGGGACACGCCCGTGTCCCAGGCCGTGTCACCCAATTTTGCCAAATTCTGGGATTTGGGGTGTTACACCACTGCAGGTGCTGGACGGGGTCATCCTTCCCGGTATAATAAGCCATATCGGGCTCTCTGAACCCCTCGGGAACGGGAGCTGAGATGATCAGTTCGCTGAAGAGTGACCCCCTACGGGGTTGCCTCGCCACCTCTACTCGCGCAACCTGCTCGCTGAAAGGCTGACACTCGCTGGGCTAGAGAACAACTCCCGGCCGGTGAGGTCTTGCTCGGTCCCATCTCCCATCCTCTCCTTCCCGGGCCTTTTTCCTGGTGCACTTCCTTCTCCCCCTGCTGGGGTCATCTCATCCAGACCCCTGGGTGTCGACTCGTCGAGAGGGGGGGAGCTAGCTCCTGGGGGTTGGAGTGGAGCTGCCACCCCGAGGAGCAATACTTCGCAGCATCTCCATGATGCCTTAGATGGATGCCATGAACTCTTCTCATCCCACAAATGGTCCTGGGTTAGGGAGCTCGCCAAGATCACCACTACCGACTTGACCTCCAGCCATGACACTCTCCTGAGATCTTCTGTGTTGGTCACTCTCCACGCTCACCGCACCAAAATGTTGAAACCAAAAACTTGGTCTTTCGTGGAGTTCGGGGACCCTAGAAAGGGGTGACCTCACACCTACTACACTCAGGAGAACGTCACAGGCCAAAGGATGAAGAAGCTAGGAACAGACCCTCGTCTCTAGCGCGGAGGTCCCACCTAACAACCGGAAGATCTTGGAGATCTCCCCCTCCCTAGCCTTGAAGGAAGAAAGCAGGGGGATTTAAGTGGCTAAGAAGCAATGCTCTCCAAGGCACCCTCAAGGGTCTATTTATAGTTTTCTCAAGATTAGGGGCCAAAAGGTAAGTAATGCCCCTACGACAAATAGGCACCCTCAATGCTCTCCACTACGAACAATGTTAGATGAGTCTGAGATTTGTGATACGTTTCTGAAGGAATCCTTATTTGTATTATCTACTGATATAATTGTTGATTATCCATGGTTTGCCGACTATGCAAACTATCTTGTGGCTAAGGTCCTTCCAAAAGACTTTTCATATCTGCAGAAAATGAAATTTTTCTCTGACTTGAAATATTACTTTTGGGAGGACCCATATCTTTTTCGGATATGTGCAGATTCCACTATAGGTAGATGTATCTCAGCGGAGGAGTGCTGGAAAATCTTGGAGCAGTGTCATTCAGGTCCTACAGGTGGTCACTTTGGAGCAAATCGCTCAGCCAAAAAGGTTCTTGATTCCGGTTTTTATTGCCCCTTCTATTCAGGGTTCCCAAAGGTATGTGTTTTCATGTGATTCTTGTCAAAAATCAGGTAATATCTCTAAATATCATGAAATGCCTTAAAAGTTTATTCTTGAATGTGAAGTGTTTGATGTGTTGGGAATTGATTTTATTGGACCATTTCCAAGTTCTTATGGGAATAAATATATTTTTGTAGCTTTAGATTATGTATCTAAGTGGGTAGAGGCGCAAGCTTTTCCTACTAATGATAGTAGAGTATTAATTCAATTTTTGAAATCCTTATTCACATGATTTGGCACACCACGTGCAGTTATTAGAGATAGGGGTACACACTTTTGTAATCTACAGCTAGATAACGTATTACAAAAATATGAGGTCATACATAGGATAGCCACTCCTTATCATCGACAAACTAGTGGTCAAGTCGAAGTTTTAAATAGAGAGTTAAAGAGAATCATAGAAAAATCTATAGAAGGGAATAAGAAACAATGGTCTAAGAAAGTACACGATTGTTTGTGGGCATATAAGACCGCCTTCAAAACACCTATAGGGATCACTCCCTTTAGATTTGTCTATGGTAAGTCATGTCACCTGCCTATAGAATTAGAACACAAGTCGTACTGGGCAATACACTCTTTGAATTTTGACACTAATTCTATAGTGGAGAGACATAAACTTCAACTTAACGAGTTAGATGAGTGGAGAACCATGGCTTATAAAAACTCTAGGATTTATAAGGAGAAGACTAAATTATTCCATGATCGTCACCTTCACAAACCCAAGACATTCCAGAAAGGTGACCAAGTCCTCCTTTACAATTCCTGTCTTCGTTTATTCCCAGGGAAGTTAAGGTCTAAGTGGTCCGGACCCTTCCAAGTCAAAGAAGTTTTTCCCTATGGCACCATCGAACTTACCCACCCTGAGAAGGGAGATTTTAAAGTTAATGGGCTCCGACTAAAGCTTTATTATGGTGAGCTTCCTCAAGACTTCGCTCGCCAAGAATCTTGCATCCTGCAAGACTAGGATTAAGTGTTATGTTGTAATTTTTAATAGTTTATAAAATTTTTGACAAAATTCTAGTTAAATATTAGTATTAAAATAAATCAAAAAATCACTTAGGAGGAAATTCCAATTCAGAGGAGGACACGGGTAGGAACACGGCCATGTGCCAGGCCGTGTGCGTAACACATTTTCTCACCCAGTCGTGTTCAATTTGAAACATGAAGTAGGAAAGAGTCATCCCGAGAAGCACACGGGTTGACACACACCCGTGTGTGTTGCCGTGTCATTATAATGCCACTTTTCTCATAATCAGCGCGAGCATGACACGGGTTACAACACACCCGTGTTGTGGACCGTGTGCCATATGCTCAGATCGACGTTTCCCTCATCCCAAGAAGGACACGGCTACCTATACAGCCGTGTGTTAAGCCGTGTTCATATTTTGCGCTCGACGAACCATAGTGCCCGAGAAGGACGCGGGTCCACACACGCCCGTGTTATGGACAGTGTCCGCCTGATGCCCTGCTTTCCTGCCAGTTTGACCGCATGTATTTTTGAGCCCGTGTTCCACGGGGTTAAAGATTCTTGAATACAGGTACACACACGCCCGTGTGGCAACCCGTGTTCGACTATTATAAAAGATCGTGTCATCTTCTTCCTCTCCACCTCATATTTTCAGCCCTACCTTCCAGCACCCATTTCCTCCACGGCCATAGGTCGGGTTTGAAGCTTCTACCTCCAAACTTCACGGATTCGCCTCCTCCCTTCGCGATCTATCCTCCTAGGTAAAATTTTTTGGATTATGTCCTTTTCATTTGTAAAAAAAAATACTTCCACTTGGCTGCAAATCATGTCAATAGGGTGTGCACAAGGGGGATGCCCTTGTTGCTCAAATATTACAGCTTTATCAACAGAAAGGCGCGATGCTGCTGCGCCACAGGAGTTTATGGATCCGGCGCATATCAACCGTTATAATCGCCACCAGTCAAAAAAAATTTCAAGACGTTTGAACTATTGACTGGAGCGTGTTAGAGGAGATTCATTTAGCTACGAACGTTCGCGAGTTAATTTCTGTAACAGGGTAATTTTTAATATTGAGGTGTTGGGATTTAATGAGCTCCTGTTAGACTTCATGTCGTCCTTCTACTTAAACCTTAGGCCGATGTTCACTGAGCAGACCAACACACAAGAGGGGGTCATTTCATTTCGAGTAGCGGGTAATACTTATACCCTCTCTCTTCTCCAGTTCACAAATATTTAGGAGTGTTTGAGGACTCGTTCCTCTATAGTACCGCTTACTCCGACCTCCACTTTGACCTCCCTTCTCATGATCACTCCGCCAATATTTGGGCTTGGCTCTCTTTCGACATATCTCCATATGAGACCAAGATGTCTAAGGCATCAAAATTGAGTTCTCCCGCTCTCCATTACATACATCATCTACTGAGTCACACCTTGAGTGGCCGTGGCGAAAGCTCCGGTATCGTGAGTAGGCAGGACATGTTGTATCTCTATAGCATGTCATCGCGCTACCACATTCATCTGGGTTTTATGTTAGCGTAGTTCATTCTTCACCAGGCTAACAACTCATGTATTGGGTCTATTTGTGTAGCACCCTACATCACGCGCCTGACTAAGAACATGAACATCTTTTTATCCCTTCCCCCAATGACCATGGTAGCAAATATCTTCCCAATCACGATGGCTTCACTCCGATCTCCCCGCCTTTTCACTGCCCGTCAGAGTCGGGGTAGACCTATTTATTCCATTATGAGGCGCAGACCTTAGTCTGCTCATGATGATGATGACGCTGATGTCGATCAGGACCTCGATGAGGCTCTGGTCCCTCCATCCCGCTATACTTATACTCAGGGAGAGTCTTCTGCCACTCCTCCTTGATCGCGCTCGCAGTATTCGCGTGACTTCCAGCACTTTTATGAGACTGAGCTCTCACCGCACTTACAGCGTATCGAGGCTTCGCAGAAGCCGACAGAGGACGCCATCATTCAAATCAGGGACCACCTAGGGATCTCTTCTCCACCTCCGGTAGCTCCCGACTCCTCTCACCTCCCCGATGATCCTTCATATTCTACTTCACCAGCTTTTTATTTTTGATTTATCTGTATTTTTTTATATATCTAGTCATAACACTTCAGATGTTCTATGCTTTGATTTCATGTACTCATCTATGATGTAATTTTAAGGAGACTCTTTTACTTTATTGATAGCCAGTTCTTTATATATTGATGTCTTTGATTTCTCAGTTCTTTACATTGCATTGAGGACATTGCAAACTTTAAGTGTGGGGTGGATGTAGTTCAATTCTTATATTTCAGTGGTGGACATGATTACAATTCGTTATATTTTTTGCTAGCATAGTACTCATTATTGTTAACCACCCCAAATTAAAAAATTCTTTTTTGTTGCTTCTTTCTAAACTTTCATTAATTCACTCATTTGAGATTATAACTAGTTAATTTGCTTTCGCAAGCTAATTAAAATGAATTGAAGTAGACTCATTGAGTGGTCAAATTTGGTGTTTAGTAATTATGTATAGAAATTCTTTAGTTTAATTCTCTCTATATAACTTATTTTTAGGATTAGTCCTCTATATTATTAACTAATAATCACTGTATTTTAGAAAATATAATTATCTATAATAAAGCGAGTCGATGAGTGTAACAGTTTGATAATTTTATATTAGAAACTCAAAATGAAGAATACCCTTTATTGGTCTCCAAAACTTTCCCCTAGCGATCCTCAAAACATTCACATAAGTTAATTAGTTAGGGTGGAAATGACTTAGGCATCCCTTTGGATAGCTTGATCCTTGCTAGCCCAAAACCTTAAATATTATACCCTTACACACCCAATTTGGACCTACTCCCAATGACTTTTGATACTCTACTACTAAAATTTACCAAGGATAAAAATCCTTACCTTTTATCACATCTATCATTGAGACATTCATGGAATGATTTTGCTCATAGTGATAAGTGGCCTGAGTGTGTGTACACCCACTTGGAATGATCCATACTATGGACACTTGAAAAAAATATAGTGATATGTGGCCTGAGTGCATGTACACCCACTTGTAATGATCCCTACTATAGACCCTTGGATAAGAAAAAAACTAACAAAAATATAGAGTATCCATCAGAAAACGAAAGAAAAAATGTGGGAAGTATAATAATTGTAAAGTCTGGGGGTGATTTTATAGTACTGATGTATGTGAAGGTAATTACAAAAGAAGAGGGTCAATCATTTTATAGGTGCAATATGAGTTATCAAATTTATCTTTGATTATCCCACCCATAATCTTTTATCCTAAGACAAAAGGTTACATCATAATACAAGTACTAAGGATCCAACCTAGATAATCTTAACTAGTGTCGTGGAGAGGGTGCGAGAAGACAAGCTTATGGCTACCAGTATTGGTACTTATAAATTTTGAAACACTAATGCCTATCTTAATGAGATTGTTATTTTCTCCTCACATTTGTTATGGATTACTATAATTTTATTTCTAGGAAAGAGTGAAAAATAGTTAAGAGATATATGGTAGGAATTGTAAGATAAAGTTATATTTAGAGAAGTCTGCTATACTATTTCCTATACAATTACAACATCAAATTTTTCTTTGAATTCATAGCAACCAGCTTGCGGAAGAAAAATTAATTGTTGGTAACCCAAGTGTTTGAATTAGTTTGCTTAGGGACAAACAAACACTTAATTCTGGGGGTCTTTGATGAGTACAATTATATAAGCCATTTTTACTACCATATTTGTAATCATGTCCACTATTTTTTACCTCCAGGCGTTATAATTGTTCAAAAATAGTTAAGAATTCGAGGTATCATGAATAGAAGAGCATAGTATGGAGTTTCTTTTACTTCTTGTATTAAGCTATTTATTTATCCATTCATCTTCTTAATGCAGGTATTGCAAGTCCTTGGAAGTAAAAGTCTTGGAGCAAACAGAGGATTTCACGGATCTAACATGACTGAGGACAGGACTGGAATTGGGCACACACGGCTAGGAACATGCCCATGTCACTACCCATGTCCTTATTCGGAAATATCACGAGGATTGGAAGAGAAGTCAGAGCACTACACGGGTAGGCACACGACCGTGTCCCTACCCGTGTCCTTATCGGACCTGCTGCTGAACCAAGTCGTGTGTGGAACCATAAAGAACAACACGGCCGTGTTCTAGGCTGTGTCAAATGACACGGCCCACGACCAGGCACATCGTTTCAAGTAAAAGTGCCTTAGAACAGAACATACGGCCTGTGACACGGCCGTGTTGGAACCCGTGTTCGACCCTATTTCAAGGAGACTATAAAAACCTGCAGGAAAATTAGAATGGGGACTTTTGGATTGAAGAACTTGGAGAATTCCTGGAGGACGAAAGTGGAGCATTCGGTGGAGGGTAGATCGAAGGAGATAATTCGTATGGATTTAATCTTCATGTATCTCTTCTAATCTTCCCCTTCTCTAAGTGGATCTATCTTTATTTTTTACATTTCGCATGAGACTTATTCTTTTGAACAATTCGGTAATCATGTATGTTAGTTTTTATATCGGATTTGTGGCATTTTATTCGTATGTATGTTTTCTAACAATGAGATTGATATTAGACTTGAAATTAGAACTTGCTTTATTTGAATCCCAAACTTCTAGATTGAGAAATTGGATGTTTGTGATGATGTTTATATGTTCATGTTCTAATGTTCTTTATCTTTGTATTTCAAATTGCATGACCGAGAGATATGTTGTTTGGATAATGGTAATACGGATAATTGGAGTCATGGTATGGTAGTGATAGTATTTCATGAATTTATGTATTAGATAGGGTTTCTTATAATTAATGCAAATTTGAGTATTGTGAATTGTTCGAGAGAAAATTTATTCAACTTAAGTTTAGGTACTGAATTGCTCGAGAGAGATTTTGATAAATGTTTAACCCTTATAATACAACGAATTTGATAATCTTGTTATTACGTGATTACGTAGAATTGAATTAATGAGTAATTATTCTCATGTGATTATTCTTAGATTTTCTGCTTTTTACTATCCTTAATTCTCCAATGTATTTTTATAAAAGTAGTCCTAGTTAGGTTTATTTAGGGTAGCACTCAATTTTAATTATAGGTACAATAATAGAGTGAGAGTGAGTATGAGTACTTGAAAAGACCCTGTGGAATACGACACGAGATGTAGATTTCTCATATACTATGATCGATAGGTACACTTGCCTGAGATTAAAATCAATCTAGTTTATGCATGTCCACATATTTTTTACATAGAGAAAAACAATCACATCATGTAACATCTCTATTGGGATGCACTTCATTTTCAAGTACTCGAGCAATAGAAGAAAGGAAGGGTTGTTGATGTTCTACAAAGAAGAAATGAAAATTTTTCTGAAAAATTTCTAAGTATATTTCTCGAGAAATTGAATAATGTTTCTCGAGAAGTCTAAGTACATTTCTCAAGAAAGCAAAGCAGTTCTCGAGAAGTCATAAGACATCTCGGGAAATTGTCTGAAAATATTCTAAGTCTTTTCTCGAGGAAAGCCCTGAAGATTTCTCGAGAAACCAAGTTCAATTTTTGAGAAAGGAAAGTAGTTCTCGAGAAATAAAATGTGTTTCTCGAGAAGCCAAGAAAATTTCTCAAGACATCAAGTTATTTCAAGGGAAATAAGTCGTTAAGTTCATAGAATTTTCGTTAAGTAAATTTCTCGAGAAGGTCAGGCCATTTCAAGAGAAACCAATTCATTTCTCGAGAAATCATATCCTTCTCAAGATATCTGTCTTAAGTTCTAAATTTGTGCTAAGTACTTTTCTCGAGAAATCTGATCCTTCTCGAGAAATTAGGTTTTCACTTTAAATAATTTCGTTAAGTCTTTTCTCGAGAAAGCCATGTCTTTTCTCGAGAAAGCTAATGATTTCTCGAGAAACCTATTTCTCCTCGAGAAATGAAGTTACCAAAATTTCTTTTCAAATCTTCTGAAGGGATTTCAAATTAATCTAAGTTCCTCATGATTGATCCATGTGGATCTTTCCTTAATGACTTATGACCGTTAGAAGATGAACTATAAATAATACTTTCAGATGAATCGCTAACCATAATACAAAGGAGAATCATTACAGAAATCAGAATCGCATTCGCACTTTCGAAAATTCGGGAGAAGACGTACCATCTTGATCGCCATTCGTCTCTGCAGCTCATCTCTCGATCCAACGATTCAAAAGGAGAAACAATTTGATAGATCCAAGATTCAAAGATTATTCAACATCCACTTGATCATGTCGGATCCTAAGATTTCAGTTCAAGGTTTTTCGAGATTTCTTCCTCAACCTTCTTCAGCGAGCTTTTTAGTTTTCAGAGGGAAGATCCTTGAAGATTTCAGATCTAGAAGAGTAAAATCATTATTATTGTTGTAAAAATTGTTTTAACTTTTATAGGAGCTTTATGTCCGAGATTTGTAGATCCATTGGTGATTCGAGATTTGTAGATTTGTTTTTTGATCGAGTTTGTAGATCCAATTTGTGGATCGAGTCGTAGATCCGGTTGTGGATCGAGGTGTAGGATGTTATTTTTGAGGTGTAGGAGCGTTGCTCCGAGTTGTAAGATTTGATGAAATCTGAGAAATGTGAACTAGTTGAATCTTACCCTTCATGGTTGATAAGCGAGGCGGGATAGTGGACGTACCCAATATTGGGAACCATTATAAATCTCTGTGTTTGTGTGCTTGAATTTTTAGATAATTTTCATTCCACAAAAAGACACAAACATCACCTATTCACCCCGCTCTTGTTGATTTAGGTAGATGTTAGATACTTTCAATTGGTATCAAAGGTAGGTTTTATTCAATAAGGCTAACACCTTGAACACTATCCCTGATCTAGCATTCAGAGATTCGACATATTCACGATGGATCAAAGCAAAGATATGTCATCTATGAAGCTATCAGTGTGCACAAAGGAAAACTTTCCCATGTGGAAAGAATGAGTACTGTTTTTCATGGAAGCTGTTGATCCGAGAATTTTTCAGATAGTGCAAGAAGGAAGACACATCCCTACATAGGCTTGAACAATAAATTCAGCAATTATGATTCCCAAGAAAATGATGGATCTCACTAAGGATGAGATCTCCTTAGTCTCTATAGACAATAAGATAAAGAATATAATATCAAGTGTAGTGGACGATTCAATGCATCAGAACTTATTCCACTGCAAATCTGCCAAAGAAATGTTGGACTGTCTTGTTGTCCTAATGGAAGGTATTGAATAAGTGAGTGAAAATCGCAGATTTTTGTTGAACTAGGAGTATGAAGCCTTCAAGCAAGGTGCCAATGACTCTATTGCTGACAGCTTCGAAAATTTTTTCAAGATCTTCAACGGTATCAGTGTCTATGGTCGCACATTCACTAATTGATAACTCAATGACAAGTTTCTAAGATCCCTAACTAGGTAATGGGACACCAAGGTTGTTGCTATTAGAGAATTTGGGAAGCTGCCAGAGATAGACCCTCAGAAACTGTTCGGAAAGCTGCTCTCCTATGAGGTTCAAATAAATACATGTGAGAAGGAGGAGTAGAACAACAGAATGTCTAGCAGAGAAAGGTCTGTGGCTCTGAAGGCAAAGGGTCGATGAAATCTAAATCTATGTCACCTATAAGGACACGAGCTCCTGACACTCTAGAAGACTCTGAGCCAAGCATGTCTGGCTGCGAGCTATCGGATGAAGAATTTTCCCACATCTCCAAACAGTTCAAGAACATGCTGAGCAAGTGGAGATAAATGAAAAATAAGTCATCCTCTTCAGATTCCAGAAGATCACTTTATGGCTATGATCGAACGATGAAAGGCTACAACAAAGAGGATAGGTACAAATCCAAACCGAACAAACAGTTTTCCTCTGACATTGATTGCTACTGTTGTAATAAATCAGGTCACATGATTGTAGAGTGTCCTTACAAGAAGAAGGATAGATCCAGGAAGGACGAGAATAAATCCTTCAAAGGGAAACGAGAAAAAATCCCTCCCAAACGGGGCTAAACCGCAAAAGCCATCTACCCAAAAACCCTATCAATTCCCCGATCCCCATCACTGACCAGAAGGATTTTCAGCCACAACCTGTGATTTCTTCCTGTCGGCGATGGAGAAAAACCATCGTTCTATCATTCCTCGATCTCCATATCATTGGGTAAGTTGTTCTAACCAAGTCGCTAAATAAGATTGGGAAGGAGATGAGTTTGTCTCAGCTGACCTGAAGAAAACCGCTGAGAAAGCTGTATAGAAGAGAAGCTAAGAAAGTTGTGTAGTCTCAGCGGTTATGCTGAGAAGCAGGTAAATCCGCTGAGACAAAAGACTATCTCAGCCCATCCGCAGAGACAGAAGCCAGTATCAGTCCATCCGCTGAGACATGTTTAGAAGAAGAAAATCCACTGTGACAAAACCTTATCCCAGCGCATAACCTGAGACAAAGTCAAAATAGATACGTTGGCTCCTTCAACCCAATACAGGGAACCACTATAAATTTCTGTATTTGTGTGCTTAAATTTTTAGATAATTTTCATTCCACAAAAAGACACAAACATCACCTATTCAGCCTACTCTATGTGATTTAGGTAGACGCTAGATACTTTCAATCGGTATCTGAGAAGAAAAAAGCTTCATCGCCAAAAAGTTGAAGACTCTCAGCGACAGTGACTTGACTGAGTCGAGCTCTGAAAACGAAGAAGCTTAATTTGGGCTTATGGCTCAATCTAACGAGGATGTGCGTGACTCTAAGTTCATGGTAAGGTAAACTCGTACACTATTCTCTCAGAATCTAAAACGTCCACTAATGGTCTTGAGGAATATTCTTTTAATGAGGACGAATCAAAATTGATGGCTCAGTAAGGGAACTTATTAAAGGCTTTCGACAAATGTTGTATGGTTGTCCGAAAGCAGGTAAAAGAGATTGCCTCCCTCAAGGCAGTGGAAGCAAATCTGAAGGAAGAAATTGTATAATTACTTCTTCCCATAGATGAAGTCCACTCCTTGAAAGAGGAACTCAAGGGCTCCACTGAGACATTAAATCTAAAAGAAAAATATCTTGATGAGCTGGAAGAAAAGCTCATGGTAGAGAGAAAACTCGTTGATAGTTTCTTCAAGCCAAAGACTGTTCTCCATCTCATTGATGAGTTCTCAGCTCAGAAGAAGGGTAGTGGTCTTGGCCATGTCAGTAGAAAGGGTAAGGCTGCCAGGAAGGCTAGCAGCAAAGAAAAGGGAAAGGCACCTATATGTCAACCATCGTTTAGGAAGGTAATCTTACGAAAGAATTAGTTTGACCTTGAGTCATCTTATGGTCATCATGCAAGGCCTACTCATGTAGAGCCCAAGAATACATATCAGGGATGGACCCATCCCCGTCACTTTGGTTCCAGCATGTTCAAGGCACTGTTTGAGGAGATTCAAATGAGGAGTTATGGTCCATATGTATATGGCCATATTAATAAGAAGGCACCAAAAGCTAAATCTATTGTGCCTAAGGCTAAGGAGATAGGAAGCCCTTATATATGTTACAACCAGGAGGCCTCCATCTATAAGAATGCTAACCCTACTAGACCTCATGTTCAAAGGGAAAAGCAGGAGTTCAAAAGGAGGTACAACAGATTTGACAGTTGGTGCTGCGGCAAAATTGGTCACTTTGCCATAGATTGTTTATACAACCCTGCCAATTTTGTAACTCCACAAGTTAGATATGCTAGACCGACCACTCGCAAGGTTAATGTTGCATGTGGTGTTTAGCTGACTTGGAACCAAGGACCGAAATACATTTGGGTTCCTAAGGTAAAAGGATCTGTTTTTGCAGGAACATCCAAAGTCCAATAAAACTCCAATCTGGTATTTGGACAGTTAATCCTCTCAGCACTTGAACGGGACAAGAAGCCTTTTTGCGTGACTATAACCAAGTCAAAGACGGACCAAAAGTCATCTTTGGAGGTTCAGACAGGAGAACTACAAAAGTTTATGGTATGATTTCCAATGGTGTTGTGTCTTTCACAGACTTTGCTTATGTTGAAGGATTACACCATAATCTCATAAGCATAAGTCAACTATGTTACAAATGCTACATCGTTGAGTTCTGCAAGGACAAGTGTTTGATAAAGTCATCTGCAAATTTGGAGAAGGTCTTAACACGCACACAGAGCAGAAATATTTTCAGATTAAATTTTCTTTGTTTATACAATTCTACTCCAGTGTGTTTTATGGCAAAAGGTAGTGCGTCTCTATATGACCAATGGCAAAAGTGATTAGCACATATTAATTTCAAAACCTTAAATATGCTATTTTCTCACAACTTAGTGCATGATGCACCCAGTATTAATTGCCATAAAGAGATTCCATGTCACTCCCATCAAATGGGTAAACAGACACGGGCTGCCTTCGAGGGTATTGTTGAGAAAGATTCTTACCAAAGCTTATACTTGCTTCATATAGACTTACTCGGTCCTATGCCTATTCACAACTTACGATGTAAGGTCTATACGTTAGTAATTGTTGATTACTACTCGCGTTTCACTTGGGTGTTCTTTCTGAAACACAAGTCAGACACCTTCAATTCTATCACTAATTTTGTCCGGCAAATTCAGAACGAATTGGACTGCTCAGTGGTCTAAATCAGAAGTGACCACAGAATAGAGTTCGAGTCTGGTGCCATGACAAAATTCTGTGCAAGCCAAGGTATCGTTCATGAGTTTTACTCAATGCGCACTTCACAACAAAATAGAGTTGCTGAGAGAATAGAACCCTAATTGAAGCATGTACAACCATGTTTAATGACGCTTCACATCCTGAGTAATTCTAGGTTGAAGCTGTCAACACGGCTTGTCACGTGCAAAACAGATCACTCAACAACAAAAGCTATCATAAGACCACCTATGAGCTTCTGAAGGGCAGAAAACCGACCGTGTCCTACTTGAGAATCTTTAGAAGCAAATGTTTCGTACTTAATAATGGGAAGTATTACCGCACAAAGTTTTGTGAAAAGTGTTTTGTAGGTATTTTTATAGGATATAGTAGCTATGATAAGGCATATAGGTTTTTCAACAAGAACACTATAGTGGTAGAAAAGTCGATAAATATTGTATTTTATGAGACTAGCTTACTTCATAGCAGCTCGTCTAGTGTTATTGGTGCAGATGCAGGTACCAGGTTCAAGGAACTTAGCTTGGATGATGCTGTTAAGGAAGAAGATCCAAGTGCAATCAAAATCATTGATCAAGGCTTCGTGGATGAAGAACACATAGAGGTGGAATTGCCTCATCCTATAGAGGCGGCACCACATGTTGCAGAGCTTGCTGGACAGAGAGCAAGGAATCTAGGGTTGAGATAACTAAGAGATCATCCAGCAGATCAGATAATAGGAGAGCTAGGCGACGGTGTGAGAAACAGAAGAGGTACAACTAATGAGATTTTGCACCTCAGTTTTCTATCACAGGTTTAGCCAAAGAAATTCGAAGAGGCAAACAAGGATGCGTCTTCCATTTTATCAATGCAAGAGGAGCTCAACCAGTTTGAACATTACAAAGTCTAGGAGACGGTGTCCAAAATAAAGGGACAGAACGTGATCGACACCAAATGGATATTCAGAAACAAGATGGACGAACACAGAGTAATTATCAAGAACAAAGGCAGGCTTGTAGCATAAGGATACAGGCAAGAAGTGGGGATCGACTTCGACCAGATATTTGCTCCAGTGGCTCGGCTTGAGGCGATCAAGTTGTTTCTTAAGTATGTTTTCCTCAAAGGCTTCACTGTCTACCAAATGGACGTGAAGTCACCATTCCTCAACGAGAATCTAAAAGATATATGTAGCACAACCCCTAGGTTTTGTCAATTCTCAATTCCCTGACTATGTTTACTTCTTAAATAAAGCTCTATACAGTTTAAAACACGTTCACAAGTGGAAAATAGACAAGACATTATTTCTTAGGGAAGTTTAGGGCAAGATTTTGCTAGTGCGAATCTATATCGATGATATCATATTTGGCTCTACAAAAGACAACCATTGCAAAAAGTTTTCTAAACTTATGCAAGGGAAGTTTGAAATGAGCATTATAGTTGAGCTGATGCATTTCTTGGGACTTTAGTTGAAGCAATCTGAAGATGGAATTTTCATCTTTCAAATGAAGTTCACCAAGGAGCTTCTTAAGAAATTTGGAATGGAGAGCGCAACCACTATGAGGACTCTAATGGATTCAACTGTGTTACTGGACAAAGATGAGAAAGAGAAACCTTTTGATGAAACCAAGTACAAAAGCATAATTGGATCCTTGCTCTACTTGACTACCAGACAACAAGATATAATGTTCTCAACATATGTATTCGCTAGATATCATGTGAACACTAAGGCATCTCATTACATTGCTGCAAAGTGGATTTTAAGATACCTTAAGTGTCCACCCAATCTTAGCTTATGGTACCCAAGAAGTAATGATGTCGATCAAATTGGTTTTTCAGATGCTGACTTTGCAGGTAACAGAGATGATAGGGAAAGCACTTCCGAGACGTGCCAATTCCTCGGAAGACTGCTTATTTCATGAAGCAGTAAGAAGCAGAATTGTGTGGCAACTTCTAATGCCGAGACAAAGTATATCTTTGTGGGTAGTTGTTGTGCACTGCTTCTTTGGATAAGGAATCGACTTGAAGACTATAACTTGAAGTTCAGAGAAATTCTGAGGTATTGCGACTCATCTAGAGCAATTGCTATAGCAAACAATCTAGTTTCCCACATCCGGGCAAGCACATCGAGGTGCGCTACCATATCATACAGGAGTATGTGAAGAACAAGGACATATCCCTTAGCTATTTCCCAACGGACAAACAGGTTGCAGATATTTTCACGAAGCTGCTGAATGAGGCCAAGTTCTCGTTCTTGAAGATAGAACTTGTTATGTTCAACATGGAATCCTGAAAAGTTCATATTTGAACTCTAAGAGAAGATTAAACATCAGCCACTAAGAAGATTTCAAGAGAATTCTTACTCAGAAAAATCTCAAGCTCAAAAAGGGATTTCTCGGAAAACTAATTATATTTCTCAAGAACTTACTGGATTTCACGAAAGCTTCTGAATTTCTCGAGAAAAACTACTGGATTTCTCGGAACACTACTTATATTTCTTGAGAAATGCCTTATATTTCTCGGAAAGTCTAATGGATTTCTCGAGAGGCCTTATCTTTCTCGAGAAATGCCCAAATCCGACAGAATAAACTTCTTAAGAATTTGAACTTCCATTCCTAGGTACGATTTTCATAATTCTTCAAAAATTTTAATTTTATAAAAATAGAAGAATCCATAAAATATCAAAATCTGCAAATTTGAAAAACCTTTCCCGAGAAAGACTATTCAGTTCCGCCGAAGGCCTCTTCCATTCTTCACGTTAAATCAATTGATTCTTCTCCGAAAAGTCAGAAATTTTTCATTCTTCACAATTGATGGCACCTACTACAAAGATTGGCATGAGCAGTGAGTTCGTTCAATTAGGTATCGAAGAAATTTTAGAAGATTTCTGGAATGTTATTCTAATTATTGAATCTGCCGGCCTCACCTTCATCCTTGAGAATTGCGTGCAAAGTCTTGATAAAAGATGTTGAAGAGTTCTTCAGTAATGCGAAGCTTAAGAGGAGTGGGAAGTTGTTGAAAACTTTAGTAAGAGATATGAAAATTAAAATAAAGCCATCATCCTTGAGAGAGTTTCTGAGATTCACCTCTATAGATGAAGAGGACTACCTGGAAGAACTAGATAATTCTAGGGCCTTATCATTTTGTGTCCTATCTCAATCAACTACTTCCAATCACAGATAGAATATGAATGATGAGAGAAAACTACTAGCCGACATTCTAGCAAAATTCCTACTCTGCAAAATAAGATCTCTTGGATACATATCCTCTGATTTCATCTACATGTTGATAGCTATGATATGACGGAAGAAATTCTAATGGGTACATATGTTGTTTGAAAAGATTAAGGAAAGCATGAAGGCACCAAACTTTGAAAGAATTATTTCTCTCTATCTAAATCAAGTGCATCCTGAAATCTTTGACTTGACCAAAGGTGTGTTCATTCACCACGTCAATAAAGTCACCACCTCTTCCATAAACAGATGGTAAATTAGAATTCCCAAGCCAGTCCAAGCTCCTCTAGTACCAAGAATTATAGTTAATGAGGACAGGACCCTATCTCCACTACTTATTGACATAGTTGGCACATCTGGTGCAACTTTTGCGGGGGAGCCTGCTCCTTTAGTTCATGAAGCAGTTCAGCAAGCTGAGTTTCCAGAAATAGAGGTTTAGTCAGATGTTCCTATAGCTCAAGTTACATATCATGTTGTTGATGATAATGTTGCAGTTGAAGAAGACAACACTGCTCAGTCTGATAATGAGAAGAGCACCTCTATGCAAGATGGTGTCTCAGATGATATTGACAGACTGATAGAAAATCTATCTTCAGAAAAAACCTCTCTTCTTCTCTCCTGAAAAGATTCCTGAAAACATTCCAAAATAGATTCCTGAAGAGTTACTAGAAGATTCACATCCTAAGGAACAAGTTGAGGGGGTAGAATGTTAATGTGCTCTCTGATGATAATATAGTTACCCCAGGGCCTATAGACCCTCCTATGAGGAATTTATATTTCAATCTCCCTATTTTTCTGGGTGAGGAAGTGGATGTAATGATATCTGCCCCTAGAGGCAATAGTTCAGTTATTATTGAAGATATGTCAGTTTCGACAGCCCCATGACTACCTCCTCCACCTCCTATAGCTGAAATAATTCCTGATGATACCCTGTTGGGTAAGATAAAATCTATGTTGACAAAACAATGAGAGTACTTTGATAAGTCTCTCAAAAAATAACTGAAAAAGTAACTGCTCTTGAAAAATAAATGAGCAGAGGCTCTGCTGAAATTCAGAATAATACAGATGAATTTAAAAGACTGCTAAACATTGGTGGCATTGCCTTAGACCACACTATCACTAGTGTTGGTGAAGTTATGAATCAAGCAGACACTGTGGCCAACATCCAAATACTATTTCTGAAGAAGACTGAACACCAAAAATTCAAAACCTGTGAGGAGGTTGGCAAATTCAAGGAAGATGTTATAGAGATCCTATCTGTAGAAGTCAGAAAGGGGGAGGATAAAATAAAAGAAAATATAGACAAGAAAGTTCAAGAAATGAAAAATCAGTTGGGTGATTAACTACAAGAGATCAATACAACTGTAGAAATGCAAATTAAGCATGTAAATATCTATATTTATGAGACTGCTATCTGGATACATAATCAAATCTTTCCAGACTTTCAGGTTGACCCAAATGATTCTCCACCTCCTCATCTTGACCTAAATGCTTTCAAGCCTACTTTTTCTCCTAGACCTGAACAGTATGAATTTCCTCCTAAAAGTTATTCTCAAGTATGGACTCATGATCAACCAGAGATTCCTCAAGAACTACCTCCTGAAATGCCAGTGCATAATATAAGGAAATATGGTGATGGTGCTTCTCCTAACAGATCTATCCCTAGTCAAGGTGCTACCCGAAGCATTGAAAAAGAATTTGCTGATGTTTGGAGTCCAACTTCAAAGTCTCTTATTCTGGACACTCTGAAGTTGGTTGTGGAATTTAATGAAAATAAAGATGATCATTACAGCCACGAGGAGTGGGAGCTATACGAGAAGTCAACGATAAAAAGAAGGATTTATGATCGTGAATATGGTCATAATAATCCCAAAGCTCCTCCTCGACCTCCAATGTACAATCCAAAGCAACTCAGTTATTAGAAAAGACAACAAGAAAAGAAGGAAAGACAACATCAGCAACAACACAAGTGATGCATGATAATATATGTTATAGAATTTTGTTGACCTAGATATAATTTTGTTGACAATTTCTATATATATAAAATTTTGAAATTTGTTGATCTTATTATTTCTTACCTGTCATTACATACATTATTTTACTTGTTAGTTAATTCTTTAATTATCTTGAAATAATTCACCTTAGTGTAGAGGGTTCTGACTTCTACAAATAGGGGAAGATTGTTGGGTATTGTATCCACAGAAACCTATATTTGTGTGATGCAACCTTGAACTAAGATGAATTAAGTTTGTATTTGATGTTGTATTTTAGTTGAGTGTCTGCTTGTCATTATTGTTAAGTGTAGACCAATATCAGTTTACAATAAGTCACTAAACATAGGACCATGCAATGTAATCCCTCATTGTGTAATCCATGGTGTTGACTCATGCGTAACCTCTCTCTTGGGATGCACTTCATTTTCAAGTACTAGAGCAATAAAAGAAAGGAAGGGTTATTAATGTTCTACAAAAAAGAAAAGATAATTTTTTCTGAAAAATTTCTATGTACATTTCTCGAGATATTGAAGTCTGTTTCTCGAGAAGTCTAAGTACATTTCTCGAGAAAGCAAAGCTGTTCTCAAGAAACCACAAGACTTCTCGGGAAAGTATCTAAAAATATTCTATGTCTTTTCTCGAGAAAAGCCTTGAAGATTTCTCGAGAAACCAAGTTCATTTCTAGAGAAAGGAAAGTAGTTCTCGAGAAATCAAATGTGTTTATCGAGAAGACAAGCAAATTTCTTGAGACATCAGGTTTTTTTTCGAGGAATAAGTCATTAAGTTCACAGAATTTCCGTTAAGTAAATTTCTTGAGAAGGACAGGCCATTTCTGGAGAATGAAATTCATTTCTCGAGAAATCATATCCTTCTAGATAAATCTGTCTTCAATTCTAAATTTACGCTAAGTACTTTTCTCGAGAAATCCTATCCTAAATGAAAAATCAGGTTTTCACTTCAAAGAATTTCGTTCAGTATTTTCTCGAGAAAGCCATGTCTTTCTTCGAGAAAGCTAATGATTTCTTAAGAAACCTATTTCATCTATAGAAATGAAGTTACAACATTTTCTTTTTAAAACTTCTAACAGGATTTCAAAATAATCAAAGTTCCTCATGATTGATCCACGTGGATCTTTCCTTAATGAAATATGACTGTTAGAAGATGTTCTATAAATAATTCTTTCAGATGAATCGCTAACCCTAATCATAAGGAGAATCATTACAAAAATCAGAATCACATTTGCACTTTCCAAAATTCGGGAGAAGCCGCACCGTCTTCATCGCAGTTCTTCTCTACCGCTTATCTCTCGATCCAGCAATTTAAAAAGTGAAATGATTCGATAGATCCAAGATTCAAAGATTTTTCAACATCCACTTGATCGTTTCCGATCCTAAGTTTTCAGATCAATGTTTTTCGAGATTTCTTCCTCAACCTTCTTCACAGAACTTTTCAGTTTTCAGAAGGAAGATCCTTGAAAAATTCAGATCTGGAAGAGTAAAATCTTTATTATTATTGTAAAAATTGTATTAACTTTTGTAGATGCTTTGTCTACAAGATTTGTAGATCCGTTTGTGGATTGAGATTTGTAGATCCATTTGTGGATCGAGTTTGTAGATACGGTTTGTGGATCAAGTCGTAGATACGATTATGGATCGAGGTGCAGGAGTGTGTTATCTCCGAGGTGTAGGAGCATTGCTCCGAGTTGTAAGATTTGACGAAATCTGAGAAAGGTGAAGTAGCTGAATCTTACCCTTCATATTAGATAGGCGAGGCAGGACAGTGGACATACCCAATACGGGGAACCACTACAAATCTATGTGTTTGTGTGTTCGAATTTTTAAATAATTTTCATTCCGCAAAAATACACAAACATTACTTATTCACCCCCTCTAGGTGATTTAGGTAGACGCTAGATACTTTCAGCGGGTAAGAGCTATGAGATCTTCCATGTGTGTGGTGGGACCTCCATGCCGAGCCCTTGGGTCTATCCCCTATTCTTTTTCCTTAGTCTTTTGGCTCGAGAGAGAAAAGTAGGTGTGCGATCACCCCTTCCCCAAGGGTGAACTCCATAGAGATCGAGTTTTCAGTTTTAACACCCCATACAAATTACCTACTTATTAACACCCAAAGAAACACACCCCACACCTTGGAGAACCCTTACGTTGGGCATGGTATGGATTTAATCATTTTGTCCTAAACCCTCTTTTAAGAGCTCTTTTAACCAAATAATGGGAACACCCAATGGCCTAAGAATAAGGCCAACTAAAACACCAAAATGTGAATTTTGGTCAACATAAAGTCAACAAAAATAAGCAACAACCTAAGCTAAAAACCCACTTAAGAAAAATTTATCTAAAATTGTCAAATTCCATTTTAAGCGAACCTAAACTTTCTTTCCTCTTTTAGAGGGCTGGGGAAGCAACTAAAGTTCTTATACTCAAACCCCCAATGGCTACAAGGTGGCTAGGAGTACCAGCTAGGCCATAGCCTTGGACGACCATTGTGGCGATATAGGACAACTCGAAAACTCACCCCCTCAGCCTATAAAAACACCCCCAACCAAATCAAAAATGACACACCAATCCCAAGCAGTCGATACAAGCCAATAATTTGAGTGGAAGCCCTCTAGATTAGCCTATCCCATTCAGCAAGAAATACCATGGATGCTCTAACCCAAACCAGGAGATCACAATAATTTCCAGTTGGATTCCTCCCCCTTCCCAATCTATATGCGCCCTAGAATTTTTTTGAAATCAAATTGGGCTCAATTGGGCTTAGATTTTGAAAGATAGGGGATAGATCTGATTACTCTAGAGGGGGGTGAATAGTGTAATTTAAAACTTTTTGGCTATAGAAAATTTTATCAGGGAAATAAGTGATAATAGTAGTAGTATTAAAGGAAATGGAAACTATGCTAAACTACACTATTACAGCACAACAAAATAAAGCGAAAATGAACATCCAGACAACACAAGAATTTTATAGTGGTTCCCCAAACTGGGTACATCCACTCTTCTACCACCGTGGTAGGAATCAACTATTAGGTTTTTGATCAGGTGACTGCCACCACAAGATCTATTTACAGTGAAATCTCACAACAATTTAGGCTTTTGATCAGGTGCCCTAAAAGCAACAATAAACTTTTGAAGGGAGTTAATAAACCCTTTGTACAGGAGGTTGAGAGAGTTGATGGTGTCTTCTCTTTTATCTATTCAACAGAGAAGACTCAATGGATTGCTAATGTCAAAGCTCCTTCTGAAATGTTGAGATGTTTAGAAAGCCTGGAGCCTTGCTCAGGGTGTAGGTCGTCATCCTTGTCTTGTTGAAATCCAGGAACTTGTAGACAGATCTAGAGTTGTTGTCCTTTAGGATTCCTGGAGTAGAAGTTGAAGAAGACTCTTGATATAAGTTTGATGTTCTTCTTCTGTCTTCTGAAAGATCAAGGGGTAAAATAGAAAGTTTTCAGCACAGAGAAGAAGCATATGTTCTTATGTATCACTTCTTGTGTTCTGTATTCTGTGTATATCACTGTATATCTTCCTTCTTGCTTGCATCTATCACCTTTATGCTGTTGTCTGAAAGACAATTCTCTTATATATTCTGCTGTCAAATTCTCCTCTTGAATTTTGAATTCCAAGCATTAATTACTGACTAATTCTAGAGAATGAAATGGCTGGAATATATTCTTTAATGAGTTTCCCCAACTGTCCCATTAAAATAAGCAAGTAATTAACTCTGATGAAATCCATAATTATTGATGCCAAGAACGACTATATTCTTGAGAATATAAGCATTAATTACTCAGAGAATTACTGCTAAATAATATAAGAAATTGGGGACAAAAATAAGGAAAACTTATCAATCTGACTCGGGACAGAAATCGTCGACCTCTGGGTAGAATTCATCGACTGGAGTTCCAAGTTCGTCGAGCTGAGAAATCCTGTTCATCGACCTGAGCTCAGCGAACTACAAATGGGAAATAATTTGCCAATTCTGCACTCTAAGTTCGTCGAGTAGAGAATCTATCTTTGTCGACCTGAGTTCAGAGGAGATAAACTGGAAAGAATATGTCAAAGCTGAACTCCAGATTTCATCGATCAGAGAATCTGTCTTGAGGAAGAAATCATCGACATGAGCTCGAATATCATCGAGCTCATCCCAGAGAAAGATTTCTTAGTTCGTCGATATGCGATCAATGATCGTCGAGCTGAGTTCGAAGATCTTCGAACTAAGAGTCTGAACTCTGAATACTTCTAAGTCTTGAGTCTACTGAAGTCCTCTATAGGCTGGTCCATGAAGATTGATACTAATGACTAGCCTAAACTCTAGGAATAACAGACTTGACCCTAGATATACAAAGTGGGTCAAACATCCTAATTAGTGAACCTAGCCAAAATTTAAACTAGGGATCCAACAATCTCCCACTATTTGGGTGAGGTCACTAATACAAACAAAAGAAAACACTCATAAAGCAAAATAAAAGTTATCTGGCAGAAAATAAATATCTAGCAGATATATGTACAACATGTGCTTTATGATTAAACACAAAATAGTTCAGAAAACAAACTAAACAAAGAGTTATTTATTTTTCCTGGACTTCTCTTTCTCAGCTTTATCAGATGGTTGTCTGAAAATGATTTCTCTGTTAGGGTTTGCAACTTCTCTCTTAGACATGGTCATGTCAGATGCTCCAATAATATTGACAAAGGTTGCTCTTGGAACAACTGCCTCTGGATGTAAACTCATATATGCATCAACATTTAAGAATTGATTAGCTTTATCATACCTTTTTAATTATTCTTTTCTATATGAGGACATGGTGGAGTACTGAGATGGGTCCTTGCATTCTTCTTTTGCTTTATTAATCAGAGAAAGTCCAAATAATTCTTCGAATCTTGCCATTTTAGAAGTGGGTTCTTGTTTAGGATCTACAAAAGGAATTGGAGGGGATACTGGCCTTTTGGGACTGGTGTCCTTTGAATCATCAAGAGATGCTGGAGTACTTTTCTTTTATGATGCTAGAGGAGGTTTGCTTTTTGAAGATTGTTGTTGTTGTCCACTGCTGTCTTGAAAAATAGGCTTGGAGTGTCTTTGATAAGTCTTAGTGACTGGAGCTGATCTATGAGTGACACTTCCAGAGGCCCCGACTGATGGAGGAGGAGGAGGAGGGTCTTTCCTGAAGTGCTTGGGAGGAGACATGTACCTTCTTCTCTTCTTCCTTTCTTTCTGCTCATTCTTAGAGAACCACATCCATTGTGGCATCCCAGGAAAAGGTGTAATCTTTTGCAAAATGTAGTAGGGTGTGTCATGAGTTGGACTAGTCTTGGGAATAGCCTTGGGAACAGCTTTCCTTTTCTTAACTATCTTCTTCTTAGCTTTAGGATCATCAGAATTTTCAAAGTCATAATCATCATTATCTTCAGAGGACTCAGGAGGATTATCATACATATCATTAATCTCCTTCAAGGCTTCCTTAGAAATTGGCTTTTCAGCTTGAGGTAGCACTTGAGATTTTGAAACTTCTATTACCGCAATACTTTCAGAAACTGTTTGATTCTCTTCCTCTATATCTGTAAGTATGATATCAACCAGGTCTGGTATAAGACTATCATCAATTTTGTAGGTTGGAGGGGAGACAACCTTGGAAGCTAATTCTGTGAGTGGCTCAATGACTGCAAAACTTATCTTTAGTTGCTTAACAATCTCAGGGCTTATGGGGGACGTATAGCAAACTATAGCCATAGAATCGTCTAGACAAACTTCTGGTAAGCAATTTATATAATCAAAATCAAATGAATTCAATAAACTGAATAAATTTAATGTGGGTTTGACAAAGCAATCACCAACAGTCAAAATTTCTGGAAGATCTGCTGGCTCATCTATACAATTCAAATCAATCTCAACTTCCTCTACTTCTGTATCCATATATACAACTGCATCTGTTGTTATATACAACTGTACATCTGATGTTGCTGCTAGAGGAGAGAACACTAGAACATCTTCATTGGATATCTCCCCCTGCCTAGTTTCAGAGGGTCCTGAAGCCAGGCCCCCAGAAGAAAAAGGGACAGTGGGGCAACAATAATGAGAGCAAGGATAGAGGAAATCGAATTAACAAGAGGTTGAATAGACTCTGCTATGAAATTTCTGGGGAGAGGAGTGATGAGCTCCAAGAGAGTTGAGATGGAAGGGGAATCCAATTGTACAAACTCAGAGGGTGTCTGAGTGGGCACACATAGATGGATGGAAGAGGATGAAGGGATAGGTGTGTTGTTAGTCATAGGTTCATCTGTGGATGATGGTGTGTGGATGAGAGATGATGATAAGAGATCAAAAGATGGAGTGGATAGAAGGTTGGTGAGTGGTATGTCAACAAGGTGTTGTCCTAATAGGGATGAAGGGGGTGAGTTGTGCTCTGGAGATTGAATTGGTGTTGGGTGATGCACTGGTGAGACAGGTGGTGTTGGAGAATGAATTTGTGATGTTGATGGTTGTTGGTGGGGATTAGATGAAGGAATTTGAACTTGTGGAGAAGTAGGTGAAAGAAATTGTAGCCTATCACATAGAGGGGGGGGGGGTGAATAGGTGACCTTATCTTTTTTAAATTTTAGGCAGATTATATCACAGATTTATAAATAATTCTTCACAGCAATTCAGCACAGCAATCACAGAATCACACACACAGAGTACACATAGGTTTATAGTGGTTCCCCAAGGTCTGGGTACATTCACTTTCCCCCTTCGCCTATCTAGTAGTGTACTAGATTCGGCCAAACTCCTCCACTATTCCTCAGATCCTCAGATCTTACACTCAGAACCCCAACCAGGTTCCTACAGCTCAGAGTGATCCCACTCCTACAACTCAGGCTCAACAACCCTACCACTCAGTCTTCACAAAGACCTACACTCAGCCACAAGGCCTACACTCAGAGAAATGAATCTCCTACACTCAGGCACACATGCCCTACCACTCAGCCTTTATAATTTTAGGCTTACAACTCAGATCCCTAAGGATCCTACAAGAAATTAAGAATACAATGTATATAACTTCAACATAGAATAAGAGAGAAGAGTTGACAGGTTTCTTGATGAGTTCTTGGAAGAACTCTACTGAGATCAACCTCCCTTGACTTCCTTCAAAGCTTCTTGAGTGTAGAACACAGTAGGGTTGATACTCTATGCAGCTGATCTTCAATCACTGAAACTTAAGTTTCAGATCTCAATCTGAAACCTTCTTCACAGCCTGGTTCAATAGCTGTCTTCTTGGAAGGAGCTCTCTCTCTCCAACTACTTAGATCTTCACTTGACTTGATTCTTCAATGAAGTGCTTGATCTTCTTCTCAATCTTCTTTGATGTGTTAATCAATCAATTTCTGTTGACAGAATAAGCCTATATATAGGCCTTCTTCATGGTGACCGGCTGATCCGGTTCCTAACAACTTTCTGACATCTCTGACAGTTGCAGTAGACCGGATGGAATGGCAGCTGTCATGTCATCTAGTCACTTCTTGAATTTTCTATAACTGTCTGAAAGTGTCGAGACAGTCTGTCTTTAAGTGTCGACACTGATAGACTAAGTGTCGACACAAGTTGACTAAGTGTCGACACTAGCCTTCATGGTGTCGACACAACTCTTTGTGTTGTAGAATTTACTTCTCGACACATCTTCTTCATCATGTGTCTACACTGATAATGTGTGTCGACACAACTCCTTGTTCTTCAGTACTTTGTTGATTTCTTGTAAGTGTCGACACAACTCCTTTGTGTCGACACATCTTCTTGTGTTGAACTTGTTAAGTGTCGACACATCTTCTTGGTGTCGACACATGCCTTCAGTGTTGATACTTTTGCTGAGTGTCGACACATCTGCTTGGTGTCGACACTTGTACTTAGTCTTCATAGAAATTTGCTGAGTGTCGACACAGCCTCCTAGTGTCGACACTTTCTTCATGTGTTGTGACTTTTGCTGTGTGTCGACACATTCTTCATTATGTCGACACATTTTTCTTGTGTTGAGACTTTGGGTGAGTGTCGACACATCTCCTTTGTGTCGACACTCGTACTTAGAATTTGTTGAACTTTTGCTGAGTGTCGACACAGCCTCCATGTGTCGACACTTTCTTATGTCGACAAAGTTTCTCTGGGTGTCGAGACTGCCTTTAAGTGTCGACACTGCTTCTATGGACATTTCTTCATTGAGTGTCGACACAGCCTGTATGTGTCGACACTTTCCTTCTGGTGTCGACTCTGCATTCCTGGTGTTGACACAATTACTCCAAGTGTCGACACTGCTTCTCTGGGTGTCGACACAAGTCTTCTTAAGTGTCGACACTTTTCTTTTGGGTGTCGACACATGGACTTAGAAACTTTTCAGCTTTCCCTGCAAATACTTAACCTGCACAAGGTAACTCAAAATACATCAAATACATTTTGATGTATATCATTGAGTAGGGTGAGGCTTCTTCAAATCAGGTACATTTGTTCCAATGTACCCAACAATCTCCCCCTATTTGGAGAAGTCATAATCCTTAGTCAATGATATACACCATACATAATAAAATCACAGTATGATGTAAAACAGGATTATATAACAGGGAAAGTACATAAACATGTATAAACAAACATGTATACTCAAATATCATCTCAGAACAATAATGTAATAAATTTAACATATATCACATTGTTCTAGGAACTTCAACATTTTCATTATTCAAAAGTTTACAGAAAGTTTTAATACAAGTGATTACAACTATAAACTAAAGATAAATTCTATCATATTGCTGCTCAGTCTCCTTGATCACAATGCCCTTTCCAGATTGTATCTTTGCTTGGACAGGAGCTTCAGTATCATCATCAGCAGCAGGCTTCTTTCCTTTTAGATCCTTCTTTTTCTGCTCTTCAGCCTTGATCTTTTGTCTTTCAATGTAATGATATGGCTTTGGAAAGTACTTGCTAGGCTCCTGGGCAGTAGGAGGTAGCTTTCCCATCTTTGCCATTCTTCTATATTGCACAATTGCCTCTTGCCTGGACTCATGCTTCCTCCACTCCAGTTCAGAATACCACTTGTTTCTATCCTGGATATTGTCTTTGGCAGCCTTCCATGCAGTTAAGATAATATTCCTTGAAGTGGGGCTCCACTGTTCAAAGTCAGGCCTAAGTTCAGCTTGCTCTCTGAATCTCTTCTTAGACAATTGAGTCTCTTGTTCCTTCAGCAAAGCTTCTTATTTTTTCAGTATTGCCTCTGGCACTAGCTGAACTACTTTTTCTATGATGACCTTCTGATTTCCCTCAGGTGGGCTATACATTGACTGTATATCTACATGTATCATATCAAAGTCTTGTGGAGGGTAAATTACTTGAGCCACTTCAGCTTGCTCCCTTCCAATATATGCAGGATTAATCCCAGACTCTGCAACATTATCATCATCACATAATGGAGGATATCCAAGGGTGGCTTTAATGGAATTTGAAATCCATTTTGCATGATCAGAGCCGGCTTTGACTAACACCCTCTCCCCCTTTATGACTTCTCTAACAATGTGATCCCTCAGATCATCTTTCTGAAATCTTATTTGTGCATCCAAATAGTTTACTCCATCCTTAAAGAAAGGTTTCAACCTTTGGAGCTTGTCAGTTATAGCCTTTTGAGAGTCTACTATAGCAGTTTAATAGCAGTTAGGCTTTCTTGCAATGCTTTGTCAAATTCTTCTTTGGCAGTGGTCAGTGCTGCATTCTGGGCAGTTGCTATATTCTTTAGTTCTGTTACTATTACATTGTGTGAAGCAGTGAGATTATCATTCATTCTCAGCTGATTCTCCAAGACATAGCCTTGCTTCACTGCAATTTCATCCACTTGAGCTTTGATCTTCTCCTGATGAGTTGCTAGATAGACTACTGCATTTCCTCCCTTATGAAAGCAGTCAGTCATCTCTTTCTTATTTAGATTCATTTCAAATCTGATAGACTTGATGTCTTGGGCCAAATCAAATTGTAATGACTTATGCCCTTCATCCATATAAGATTGCAAAGCCAGTCTTTGCTCATCCATCTTTATTTGTAAAGCAACCATCAGAGAACTGAAGTCAGTAGATGGTGCTGGCTGGGGTGCAGGCTGTGGTGCAATTGTTTGTAAAGCTTTCTTCTAATTCTGGCTTCT
This sequence comes from Platanthera guangdongensis, assembly GCA_039583875.1. Classification (NCBI taxonomy): domain Eukaryota; kingdom Viridiplantae; phylum Streptophyta; class Magnoliopsida; order Asparagales; family Orchidaceae; genus Platanthera; species Platanthera guangdongensis. The sequence goes on from CM077151.1 coordinate 111,370,693, forward strand.
TCTTTTGAAAACTTTAAATTTTCTTTTCTTGGCTCTTACAACCCCTTCATCTTCAGAAGCAGATGTGCTTGCAATATCGACCCTGTCCTTAGGACTTGGAGGTAACTCCTTCTCAGTCCTTTGTATCCCTTCAGCATATTTTGGCACCTCAGTCTCTTTGCCTGCAGTTTTCTCTATAGTCTCCACTTGCGCCCCCTCAATAATTACTTTCTCCCCCCTCAGCAGCAGCACTTTCTTTCTCAAAGTCAGTTTGTAGAAGATCTAGGAATAGCTCTTCTAGGGTAAATTCTTGTCGAGGATGGGGTGGAGATTCTCTTATTTCATCAACCACTTGATCAGATACCACTTGAGAAGCAACAGATGTGTCTTCCATGACAACATCTTGGGGTTGACTAGGAATCTGAGGTTGCTTATTAACATCAGACAATCTGTCAGTTATATCTTCATTTTCAATAGAGAAATCTAATTGGTTGATGTCAGTTATTACCTCAAATATGGTTTGGGTAGCTTGTTCACTCTCTAGTGGAGTTGACTCATCCACCAGTAGAGGCTCCCCCTGAACTGATTCCAGGTGTACTGGGCTAGCTTGTGGTAGCTCCCCCTGCCTTGGGGCATCTTCTTGTCTAGCTGGAGATCGTCCAGCATTTCTAGTTTCTTCTTCATCTGGTGTGAACACTACATGTTCTTCAGAGCTGCTTGATGAGTCTTGAGCCACAGGGGCTGTCTTTTTCTTCTTCTTCAGAGGTGTTTCCTTCTCAGGTATTTGGCATTTCCTTGGTCAAGACTCTATCCCACCTAGAGAAGATTCTTAAATTCATTCTCCTCATGTGGTTGATCTTAGATCCAGATGCTTGACTTATTACCTCTAGTATACTACCATCTAGGTATAGACTTATTATTCTACCCAAATTGGGCTTCTTCAAACTCTCTTTTATCTTCTTAAACACTACTACAGACCAATCAGTTTCTAGTTTGAAAATAATCCTTGTCATGAGGCTAAACATGTGAGCAGAGATTCTGTCATGGCCTCTAGGCTTGCTCAAGATAACTTTGCCAACAATTTCAGATAGAAATTTGCCTTGCATGTTCATTCCCTTCCTGTTGAAAACAGAACCTATTTTCAGGTTGGAGTCCAATCCACACCATGTTAGTGCTTCCCTAGTTTTAGAAGCAGAAGCATCATCTTCTTCCTTTGTCCTTGGTAGTTGTAGTACCTTTCTCAGACTCTTAGAAGTGACTTTTACCTTATCCCCATGAACTCTAGACTTAATCTTGAGTCCTGATTCATCTAGGGTTGCTCCATTCAGAAATTCCAGAACTTCTTTCTTACATATCTTGGTCGGGTCTGAAACAAGAAATTCTAATCCTGTCTCTTCTATTAGGGTTATCATGCTTTTGATCTCAGGTTCTGCGCCATCAAAAGCATGCCGCACGAGTTCATAACCTTCATACACATTCTCTTCGAGCTTGGGCGCTATTAGGGTTTGAAGAAATTTGAATCTAGAGAAGAGAGGTGTCGACACATAAGTTTGGTCTCGAAACTTTGGTGAGCGTGTCGACAAACAATGGTGGAACCCTATTTATACCTTTCTAGAATCGAAGATGAAAGGGCGCGTCAAAATACTCAAATTGTGTCGATACTATTGAAAAGTGTCGACACAGACTTGTAATGTCTCGATAACTATGTGTCGACACAAGTATAGTCGACAGAATATATGTGTCGACACTTTTTTATGTGTCGACACCACTTAGCTCGACACTTACTCGAGACTTTACTAGACCAATGTTGAGTAAATCCTAAGTGTCGACACCACCTTGGGTGTGTCGACACCTACTATTTATGTGTCGACACTAATTCTCTTAAGTGTCGACACAGATTGTCTAGATGTGTCGACACCATTTCTCTGAAATGTCGACACCACTTTTCTGTGTCGACACAGACAATTCTGTGTGTCGACAGCATTTTACTTAGCCAATTTTGAAAACTTATTCTAAGTTTATCATACCTAATTCAATTTTGAACCTATTGAATTTGGTTTCATCTAAGGGCTTAGTATACATGTCAGCTAGTTGATTATCTGTATTTATATATTCTAAGGAAATATCTCCTTTTTCTACATGTTCTCTTAGAAAATGGTATTTTATTTCTATGTGCTTAGTCCTACTATGGGAGACAGGATTGTTTGCAATAGAAAAAACACTAGTAGAATCACAAAATAGAGGTGTTCTACTTACTTGTATATCATAGTCTTCTAGCTGATGTTGTATCCATAGAAGTTGAGCACAACAACTTCCTGCAGCAACATATTCTGATTCTGCTGTGCAGATAGCCACACTTGTTTGCTTCTTGCTACTCCATGATATCAGTCTTCCACCTAGGAATTGACAGGTACCTATTGTACTTTTCCTATCTTCCTTGCAGCCTGCAAATTCTGCATCTGAATAACCTGTCAGTTCAATGTCTCCATTCCTAGGGTACCAAAGGCCTAAATAAGGAGTGCCCTTAAGATATCTCAGTATTCTTTTGACTGCTATCAAATGAGATTCTTTAGGGCAAGCTTGCTACCTAGCCAGACACATGTAGCATACATGATATCTGTTCTACTAGCAGTCAAATACAATAGGGAGCCAACTATCCCTCTATACAAAGTCTCATCTACAGGTTTCCCTGCATCATCTTTACTAAGAGACATACTTGACCCCATAGGAGTTTTCATGGTACTGGATGATTCCATACCATACTTCCTTATCAATTCTAGAGTGAACTTAGACTGGCATATGGATAAACCGTTCTCAGTCTGTCTAACTTGGAGACCCAAGAAGAACTTAAGTTCCCCCATACTGCTCATTTCAAATTATCCTTGCATTAGTTTTGCAAACCTTTTGCAAAGACTACTTTCAGTAGACCCAAATATGATGTCATCTACATATATTTGGACTAGTATGATCTTGCCTCTGGATTCCCTAAGGAATAGAGTCTTGTCTATTTTCCCCCTTGTGAATTTATTCTCAATGAGGAAACTAGACAGGGTTTCATACCAAGCCCTAGGGGCTTGTTTTAACCCATACAAAGCCTTCCTAAGTCTATAAACATAATTAGGTTTAGTTGAATCAACAAAACTTGATGGCTGTTCCACATAGACTTCTTCCTTTAGATTTCCATTTAGAAAAGCTGACTTGACATCCATTTGGTATACTTTAAACCCTTGATAGGTTGCATAGGCCAAGAACATCCTTATAGCCTCCAGTCTGGCTACTGGAGCAAAGGTTTGATCAAAGTCAATACCTTCTTCCTTCCTATATCCCTTAGCAACCAATCTAGCTTTGTTCTTTATAATCACTCCATGTTCATCCATTTTGTTCCTAAAGATCCACTTAGTCCCAATTATGTTGTGGTCTTTTGGTTTAGGAACAAGCTCCAAGACATTGCATCTCTTGAACTGGTTCAGCTCCTCTTGTATTGCCTCAATCCAATGAGGGTCTAGGATGGCTTCTTCAAATTTCTTTGGCTCTACTTGGGATAGAAAACTGGAGTAGAGTACTTAACTTAGAGTTCTGCTCCTTGTTTGTACCCCTTGACTTAGATCACCAATAATTTGATTAGCTGGATGATCTTTCAGATGTCTATTAGATGGAGGCAGCCTGGCTTCAGGTTGAACTCCTTCAGCTTCTTCAACTTGCTGCACTCCTTGATCTTCTTCCGCATCAGGTGCATCTAGTACTCCCTATGGACAACATCCACTATCATCCACTTGCTTTCTTGCAGTAGAACTTTCTTCAATAGTAAGCTTGTCCTTCTTCTTAGTCACCCTGTGGAGCTGCAAATACTTCTAGACAATTCATAGTTAATGAGTCTAGCTTCATCAAATACTACATGTACTGATTCTTCTATAATTTGAGTAGTCAAATTATAGACCCTATAAGCCTTACTATTATTGTTGTACCCAACAAAGATCCCCTCTTGGGATTTGGCAGCAAACTTGGTTAAGTAAGACTTACCATTGTTAAGTATATAGCATTTACAACCAAAGATCCTGAAATAGGATAGGTTTGGTTTTCTGCCTTTCACAATCTCATAGGGGGTCTTATTGTGGATCTTGGTGATAGTAGCCCTATTAATTACATGGCATGCAGTGTTTACTGCCTCAGCCCAGAAATATTCTGGGAGAGATGTGTCACTTAATAGGGTTCTACCAGCCTCTATCAAGGTTCTATTTTTCCTTTCAGCAATGCCATTTTGCTGAGGTGTTCTTGGTGAAGAAAATTCCTGAAATATCCCAAATTCTTCACATAGCTTTGTCATACTGTCAGACTGGAATTCAGTACCATGGTCACTTCATATTTTGACCACTGTACTGTCTAACTCATTCTGAATTTGTTTGACAAAACTATAGAAGATACTATGTATTTCAGATTTCTGTCTAAGGAAGAACACCTAGGAAAACCTTGAGTAGTCATCTAGAACTACAAATGTGTAGACCTTCCTACCTAGGCTGTGAACTGGCATAGGACCAAAAAGATCCATATGCAAGAGGTATAAACACCTCACAGCATCTTTATTCTCAATGCTAATAAAGGTGGATCTAGTCTGCTTGCCCTTTTGACAAGCTGAACATATCCCATCTTTAATACACTTAACCTGAGGACCATTCCTCACTAACTCTTTGCTATAGAGTTGGCCAATTGTCTTGTAGTTAAGATGGGCTAGTCTCTTGTGCCATTTGACACAATGAGAGACTTTCTCATCAGCTACAAGACACACTGGAGAAACATTGTTCTCACACATAATGTCTAGACAATAGACATTTCTCTTTCTGTAACCAGTCAGAATGATCTCTTGATCATTTGATCTCCTGATATGACAACCATCTTTGACAAATGAGATGTCATATCCTAAATCACTCAACTGACTTATACTAATGAGGTTGTGTTTCAAACCTTTAACATAAGCCACTTGAGTAATAGTTATAAGGTTGCTAGAAATGTTACCAAAACCTTTGATGATTCCTTTTTCAGAACCACCAAAGGTGACTTTAGGACCATCCTTGATTGGTGTGTAGTCCTTTAGCAATCCCCTAGTTCCAGTCAGGTGCCTGGAACATCCACTGTCCAAGTATCATATTGGGGCATGGTCACTTGGACTCACCTGCAAAATAGATTAGTTAACCTTAGAACCCAAAGAATTCTTGGGTCCTTGGTGCTGGTTAGTTTGCCTCTTAACAAAACTACCTGTAGCTTTTCTAGCAGGTAGATTGCTACTCACTTTGGCACTTGAATTGTGCCAACAGTCTATGGCAAAGTGGCCTATCTTGCCACAACAACAGCACTCAAATCTGTTGTACCTTTGCTTAGGTATAACCCTAGCTGTTTTATCTACAGCAGGCTTGTTGAGTACTGGGGCTTTGCCCTTAGACTTTGACTTTACAGTCCTAGCAGGTTGTGTAAACCCTAATCCAGTTTTACCCTTTTGATGTACAAATTCATCTATCAAAGGTAAAATAGATTTTGGTTTAGAATACCTTGCAACTATATCTCTCTACTTCTGAAGACTAATCTCCAGATATCTGATTTGATCATTTTTAAATGTTATAGTCCCCATCTGAATAACAGTTATGTTCTTCAGCCTGGCTATTTCATTTAATTTTTGATCAATCTCCTTATCAAAATTTGTTGCAGCAACTTTAAGTTTAGCAATCTCCTTAGCCTGACTCTTGGCCAAGGATTTGCTTTTCTTTAAAGCTTGCAACACTACTCTATATTCATCAATCAATTGATGAATGTCTCCTTCATATTCAGATTCACTCCCATCACTTGATGTTGATGAATCTGATTCTGATCCAGCACTAGAAATTGAACTTGAAGAACAATTTTGTACCTGACTTGGTTCAGGCTGCTCCTGGATTTTGTCTCCTTCAGATAAGGCCATCAGTCCCTGACACTGATTGTCCTCTTGCTCATATATAGAATTCATTAACTGGATGAACTCCTCTTCTTCTTCTTCTTCTTCAGCAAACAGTCCAATGTAAGCTTCAGCTTCTGAATCAGTTTCTGAAGAAGACATATCTGACAGACTTTTGTCCTTCTTTGCAACAAAGGACCTTTCCTTTTTGCCCTTTATCTGAGTCTTCTTCTTCTCAGTAGACTCTATCCTTTTCTCTGGACAGTCAGCAACAACATGTCCTTGTTTGTTACAAAAATAATAGACTATCTTTGAAGATGTAGTTCTACTTGTCTTGGGCTTTCTCCTGTCATTCTTTGATGACTTCTGTGAAGTGGAAGGCTTAGACCTCCACTGTTTCTTCTTAAGAAATTTCTGAAAATGTCTTGTGAAAGCTACAAAGTCCTCATCACTCTCACTGCTTTCAGAATTCCTGCTTTCTGATTCATCTGACTCAGTCCCAGCATCTTTTGGGGGTGGAGATGGAGACTTACTTCTATATTTCTTAGTGGCTTCTATCTTGAATGCCACTGCTCTTTCTTTGTGCTCAATTGTTGTAGTCTTCTCCTCTTCTTTCCTAACCATTAGCTGCATTTCATAGGACAACAACTTTCCAAACAATGTTGGAGGAGGAATATCTGCTAACTTGGCCATTTCCCTTATGACACAAATCTTGGTATCCCTGTCTTTAGTTAGGGATCTCAAGAACTTATCATTCAGCTCATAATTACTGAATTATCTTCCATAGGACATCAACTCATTGACAATCCTATAGAATTTCTTGTAGCATTCTGTTATACTATCAGACCTGCCTTGTCTGAAGCTCTCATACTCTTGGTTTAATAATGACTTTCTATCCTGTCTAACTTCTTCAGAGCCCTCCATATATACTATCAGTGTATCCCACATTTCCTTTGATGTTTTACAGTGTATCAAATTCTGGAATGTGGCATCATCTATTGCACTTACAATTATATTCTGAGCTGTCTTGTCCATTGTGGTCAGAATAATCTCATCTTTTGTCATCTCTAAAAAGTCTTTTGGAGTTCTCTGATTTGCATCCAGCACAGATACCTTCATTGGCACATATGACCCTTCTTTGACTGTGATATATATTCTAAGGTCAGAGGTTTCCATAAATAGTCTAACCCTTTCTTTCCAGATGCCAAAAATCTCCTTTCTGCAAATTGGCAACTTCATGGATCCAAGTTCTTTGTGATTCTCTGTTGAACCCATTTTCTTGATTTTCTTGATTCTGTACTTGAGTATACCGAATCTGCCAACAGGATCTACTTAGACAGTTATGTCCTTTTTGAGTAACCTCCCTCTAATACCACTTGAAAGAAATTGTACCCTATCACCTAGAGGGGGGGGGGGGTGAATAGGTGACCTTACTTTTTTAAAATTTTAGGCAGATTATATCACAGATTTATAAATAATTCTTCACAGCAATTCAGCACAGCAATCACAGAATCACACACACAGAGTACACACAGTTTTATAGTGGTTCCCCAAGGTCTGGGTACATCCACTTTCCCCCTTCGCCTATCTAGTAGTGTACTAGATTCGGGCAAACTCCTCCACTATTCCTCAGATCCTCAGATCTTACACCCAGAACCCCAACCAGGTTCCTACAGCTCAGAGTGATCCCACTCCTACAACTCAGGCTCAACAGCCCTACAACTCAGTCTTCACAAAGACCTACACTCAGCCACAAGGCCTACACTCAGAGAAATGAATCTTCTACACTCAGGCACACAGGCCCTACCACTCAGCCTTTATAATTTCAGGCTTACAACTCAGATCCCTAAGGATCCTACAATAAATTAAGAATACAATGTATATAACCTCAACTCAGAATAAGAGAGAAGAGTTGACAGGTTTCTTGATGAGTTCTTGGAAGAACTCTGCTGAGATCAACCTCCCTTGGCTTCCTTCAAATCTTCTTGAATGCAGAATACAGTATGGTTGATACTCTATGCAGCTGATCTTCAATCACTGCAACTTAAGTTTCAGATCTCAATCTGAAACCTTCTTCACAACCTGGTTCAATAGCTATTTTCTTGGAAGGAGCTCTCTCTCTCCAACTACTTAGATCTTCACTTGACTTGATTCTTCAATGAAGTGCTTGATCTTCTTCTCAATCTTCTTTGATGTGTTAATCAATCAATTTCTGTTGACAAAATAAGCCTATATATAGGCCTTCTTCATGGTGACCGGCTAATCCGGTTCCTAATAACTTTCTGACATCTCTGACAGTTGTAGTAGACCGGCTGGAATGGCAGCTGTCATGTCATCCAGTCACTTCTTGAATTTTCTGTAACTGTCTGAAAGTGTCGAGACAGTCTGTCTTTAAGTGTCGACACTGATAGACTAAGTGTCGACACAAGTTGACTAAGTGTCGACACTAGCCTTCATGGTGTCGACACAACTCCTTGTGTTGTAGAATTTACTTCTCGACACAGCTTCTTCATCATGTGTCGACACTGATAATGTGTGTCGACACAACTCCTTGTTCTTCAGTACTTTGTTGATTTCTTGTAAGTGTCGACACAACTCCTTTGTGTCGACACATCTTCTTGTGTTGAACTTGTTAAGTGTCGACACATCTTCTTGTTGTCGACACATGGCTTCAGTGTTGATACTTTTTTTGAGTGTCGACACATCTGATTTGTGTCGACACTTGTACTTAGTCTTCATAGAAATTTGCTGAGTGTCGACACAGCCTCCTAGTGTCGACACTTTCTTCATGTGTTGTGACTTTTGCTGTGTGTCGACACATTCTTCATTATGTCGACACATTCTTCTTGTGTTGAGACTTTGGCTGAGTGTCGACACATCCCCTTTGTGTCGACACTTGTACTTAGAATTTGTTGAACTTTTGCTGAGTGTCGACACAGCCTCCAAGTGTCGACACTTTCTGATGTCGACAGAGTTTCTCTGGGTGTCGACACTGCTTTTAAGTGTCGACACTGCTTCTCTGGACATTTCTTCATTGAGTGTCGACACAGCCTGTATGTGTCGACACTTTCCTTCTAGTGTCGACTCTGCATTCCTGGTGTCGACATAATTACTCCAAGTGTCGACACTGCTTCTCTGGGTGTCGACACAAGTATTCTTAAGTGTCGACACTTTTCTTCTGGGTGTCAACACATGGACTTAGAAACTTTTCAGTTTCCCAGCAAATACTTAACCTGCACAAGGTAACTCAAAATACATCAAATACATTTTGATGTATATCATTGAGTAGGGTGAGGCTTCTTCAAATCAGGTACATTTGTTCCAATGTACCCAACAGTAGGTTATTATTGGGATGGAAGAGAGGTAATCTGGATGGAGGGAATGATATTTTCTGGAGGTGGGGGATTAGCTGTAATAGCTCTTGTATCCACAGTGGTTCTGGAAGATGTTGAAGCCTTAGATGGCTTAGAGATGGTTCTCTCCCATCTTCCAAACAAGGCACATGTTAGCCTTTTGGAAGCATATATGAGTATGGTCTGGGAGACCAGGGATTCAGATGTTTTTCCTGAAGAAAAATTTCAAGAATTCTTCCAAAACAAACTTCATTCTTACTATTCTTCTTTCTTATCAAATCAAATAAAATCCTTGCCCAATTCACTGCTTTCTTATTCACCACTTCACACATTACCAGAAACTGGTGCCTGGTAATGTAGTCATGGGAAATATGCTGCCTAGCAAGACTTCCCACAACATCGGCTAAAAACTTATATTCAGCAGATAAGTTTTTCTTTAACAATTTGTTAGGGTTCTAACAAGTATGACCCATTTTATTTAACATATCATCAAAGTCAGCACTATCCATCTCAATATCTTCATCACCATTAACTAAACCAAAAATTTCAGTCAGAACTGCGGGAGTTAGAGAGACTTGATTGCCAGAGATTGTGCATGTCATTGAGTCGGCGTCTGGAGTAGTGGAAGTAAACACCCATTCTCTAATCTCAGTCGCGACTATCTTTATCCTGGTAGACATGAATTTCTTCAACTGTTTCCTCAAACAACTGCAGTATGTCGATGAATATCTGATCCGAATGTTGAAATGATTCAAAGTCGATATCAAATCCTGTGTCAAATTTTATTCCGAAAAGAGAACTCTCTAGAATCGCTATTGTTTCCTGCAAAAACGAAAATAGATATCAAGTGCAAAGGAAACAGAAAGTGCGGGATGGAGCTTGAAGAAAACCTAGTTATATGGTTTTTAGAATATGAAGCGTCAGACTCCGTCTTACGAAATAAACAAAATTCTTCGATCGGAGTTCGACGAAATATTTTATTGACAAAAGAGTTCGTCGATCTCAGTCTAAAGAAGGGAAAAGTTTTTGTCATTCTCTGGTCGATGAAATTTTCTGAAGCAGTATCGTCGATCTCTATTCGACAAATAAGACTTCAGACAGAGATTTCGTCGATCTCTGGTCGACAAATTTCTCAAGAACTTTTATAAGTTTGTCATCTCAGTTCGACGAACTGTGACAAAATCTTCGACCTCAGACAGAAAGTTAAATTAATGCTTATCCATTTATCATACCTAGCTGATTCAGAAAGATCAGTTGTTTCTTTTCATCTAAAGGTTTGGTGAAGATGTCTGCCTTTTGTAAATTAGTAGAGACAAAGGTAAGATTAATTTTCTTTTTGTCTACACACACTCTAATGAAATGAATCCTTACATCTACATGCTTAGTTCTACTATGATGCGTTGGATTCTGTGCAATGGAAATTGCACTAGTATTATTAAAAAGCAGAGTTGAATTATTTAAGTTGACACAATAATCTAGGAGTTGGTTCTGAATCCACAATATCTGTGAACAAAAACTGCCAGCTGCTATATACTCAGCTTCTGCTGTTGAAGTAGACACAGATGTTTGCTTCTTGCAAAACCAGGACACTAGCCTATCACCAAGGAACTGACATGTCCCTGATGTGCTCTTTCTATCCACTCTACATCCAGCAAAGTAAGCATCTGAGTATCCAGTCAACTCAAGTTCTATCTCAATTGGATACGAGGGTCCTAAATATGGGCAACTCTTTATATATCTCAACATTCTTTTTAAGAGAATAAGGTGAGATTCTTTAAGGTTCACCTGGAACATAGCACAAAGACATGTAACAAACATGATGGCTGGTCTACTTACTTTGAGATACAACAAGGACCCAACAATAGCCCTATATAGTTTCTGATCAATAGGTTTCCATGTTCATCAGAGTCAATCACAGCATTAGCAGACATATGTCTTCTCTTAGCTGAGACATCAGTCATCCCAAACCTTTTTACTAGCTCCTTAGCATATTTGGACAGGGATAAGAAGATGCCATCGGGTGACTGCTTCACTAGGAGACCAGGGAAGTAGGAGATTTCACTCATGCTACTCATTTCAAACTTGTAATGCATATGGTCAGAGAACATTTTGCATACTTTGGCTTCAGTAGAACCAAAGATAATGACATCTACATATATTTGTATTAAGAAGATTTTATCATGATGATGCTTTATGAATAAAGTCCTGTCTACAATGCCTCTAAAAAAATTATGCTCTAAGAGAAAGCTAGCTAAGGTTTCATACCAAGCTCTTGGAGCTTGCTTTAGACCATAGAGAGCCTTATGCAATCTAAAAACATAAGTGGGATGAGATGGAGAGATAAAACCTGGTGATTGTTCCTCATAAACCTCTTCTGTAAGTTCACCATTAAGGAATGCACTCTTGACATCCATTTGGTATACTGTGAACTTCTTGTAGGCTGCATAAGCTAGAAATATTCTGATAGCTTCAATCCTTGTAATAGCGTCAAATGTCTGATCATAATCAATGTCGTCCCTTGTCTATAGCCTTATGTTACTAGCCTTGCCTTATTCCTGATGATAAGAGCTTGAGCATCTAGTTTGTTTCTAAATACCCATTTAGTTCCAATGACTGGGTAGTCTTTGGGTATTGGAACTAAATCCCAAACTCTATATCTCTAAAACTGGTTGAGCTCCTCTTACATTGCAATGATCCTGTGTGGATCTTGCTCAACATCTTTTATAGATTGGGGCTCAGTTTGAGATATGAATCAGGCATGCGTCATGTCCTAGTGGAGTTGATGTCTTGTCTACAAACCCACTAATATGTCTCCAATCACTTGAGATATAGGGTGAACTTTAAGTGTGACTAATTTAGTAGGAGGAGTTGGTTCAGCAACAGCTGGGGGAATTAATTCCTCTTGTGGAATTATGGTAGCTGTTGTTGGCTCTTCACTGTGTTTAGTGACATCATCTTCACTATCTTCAATAACATGTGGAGAAGGATGTGCAACAACCTCATTGGTAAGGGTCAAATCATCCAACTTCTCACATAGATGTGGTTCTTGCAAAGTCTCACTGGTAGAAGGAATCTTCTCATTGTAAAACATGTTAATTTCATCAAAAGAAATGTGAATAGATTATTCCATTTTCATAGTTGATTTATTATAAACCCTATAAGCCTTGCTGATTTGGGAATATCCAAGAAAAATTCCTATTTCAGCTTTGGCTTCAAACTTTCTAATGTATCTCTTGTCAATATTATGAATGTAGCAAATACAACCAAATATTCTAAAATAATCTACTTTAGGTTTCTTCCCTTTGAGTAGTTCATAGGGGGTCTTGCCCTTAAGCTTGTGAATCAAACTTCTATTCAGTACATTGTTTTATGTGCTTACAGCCTCTGCCTAAAAGGACAGGGGCAAGTAAGCATCTACAAGTAATGTGTCGCAGCTTCAATTAGGGTCCTGTTTTTTTCCTTTCAGCTACCCCATTTTGTTGAGGAGTTCTAGGAGCAGAGAAGCAATGCTTCATACCTTCCTTCTCACAGAATTTTTGCATGGGAAGAGACTCAAACTCAATACCATGATCACTTCTGCTCAATGTAGCTGGAGTAGAATTCTCAATCCTTATGCTCTTAAGAAAGTCTGTAAGAACCATGAAGTTATCAGACTTGTTTCTGAAGAAGAACACCCAAGTGAACCTAGAGAATTCATCAACTATCACTAAGGTATAAGACTTCCCTCCTAGTCCATGTACAACAATTGGTCCAAAGAGATCCATATGGAGCAAATACAAAATCCTAGTTGAATCACTCTTATTAAGTGACTTAAGCAATTTTTAGTTTGCTTGCCTAATTGACAAGCACTGCAAAGGCTTTCCTTCTTGTAGGGGCAAGAGGGCAATCCTCTAACAAGGTTGTCCCTAGAGAGTTTAGCAATGTTTTTGAGGTTGACATGTCCTAATCTCTTATGCCAGAGCTCATTATTATTGCATGTCTGATTAAATATACATATTTAAGTTTTAGCAGATTTAAAGTTAACTAGATAGAGGTTTCCTTCTCTATTTCCTGTTAAAATAACTTGGTTATCTACTGAGGTAATAATACATGAGGTTTTATTAAATGATATCTGAAACATTTCATCACATAATTGACTTATGGATATCATGTTGTGCTTCAGTCCACTTACATATGCTACCTTCCTGAAAAATGACAGCTCTAATTTTGACCTTTCCACAGCCTTCAGTTTTGCCATAATTGGATTCACCAAATATTACTTTTGATCCTAGCTTGGACTTGTAGTTGATTAGATTGTCCTTGCTTCCAGTCATATGTATTTAACAGCCACTATCCAGATACCATTGTTGCTCTGTGGTGGGATAGTATTTCACCTGTAATGAAACGGCTTAGCTATTCTTGACACAGGTTACCTTGGGTCCTTATTTATTTACATAATTAAAATTGGAGATATAACAGTATTCAGGTTGATTTTTATAACCTAGGGGATGGTACCTTCTTGGTGGAATTATCCACTGGGTGAATGAATTAACATATTCTCTTGGTTGATTAAATGATCTGTAGGAATTAAGAGTTCTATTATTTTGAACTGGGGTCGATGAATTCTGGTAGGTTCGTCGAGCTGAGGTCGACGAATTGGGATGAGTTCGTCGAACCCCGCTTAGAGAATGGAAGTAATCATTCTCTATGCCCCAATATCGTCGATCTCCATTCGACAAACCGTACTGGTTTCGTCAATCGTAGTTCAACGAATAATTATAATCAAAGTTTGCGTTCGAAGTTCGTCGACTTGAGTTCGACGAACTTTACACATTTCGTCGATCTGAGTTCGACAAAATCTGCTGAACATAGTTATAGTTATACTTCTTCTTGTTCTTTCTCTTTTTCTTATTTTTTGCTTCAATTCTATTGGCTTAATATCATCTACTTTCTCTTTACCTTTTTCAAAAACGAATTTAATTGCAGTTGTTAGTATGTTTTTCTGAATTAATGGGGGTTGGCTTGATGTAGCACCTAAGCTCAGCTTGCCATTAAGTCTAGCATTCACTGTGCTTGTGATGTCCATCAACTTGATGGTTCTCCCATTTAGGGATTCTTCAAGTTGCCTTGCCTCAGTCAATTCAGTTCGTAATGAGATGATTTGTTCATTGGCTAAAGTTAATTCATCTTTCAGTTTAATGTTTTCAAAAATGAAATTACCTTGTTCAGTCAGTTTTTATCTAAGTGTTTTAATTTCTTTCTCAGATTTTATTAGATCAATACATAATGATTTAAATTCAGTTGTAAAACTATCTGAATTGAAATCAAAAGAGGACAGTACCTGATTTGCCTCAGTATCAGATGGTTCTTCATTGTCTGACTGCTCAGCTTCTGATAGGATGCCTGATATATCAATATCCATCAGGCAAATATCCTTTGCTTTAGCCTCTTCTTCATCTTCACTGGAGCTAGAAGATGAGGATCCATCTTTAGTTTCACTCCAGGTTTCTACCACAAAGCCTTTCTCCTTCCTTTTATGCTTGCTGGAGGAGGGCTTACTATAGTGCTGCTTCCTGGGCTCCTTTTCTCTTCTTCTCACCTACTTTTGGTTCTCTAGACACTCTGATATGAATTGTCCTGGCTTCCTGCAACCAAAGTAGATAATTTATTTAGTTGGTGTTTTATCATACCTTAGCTTGTCATCTGGTCTAGATGACTTCTTCTGAAATCCTTCTTGGTCATCTTGCAGAATCTCTTGGCTAAGGGACTCAGAAGTTCTTCACTAGCTGATGGAGCTTCTATTTTTTCTGAAACTTTGAATGCTATGTTTTGCTCCTTTCTAGATGACGAGGTAGTCTTATACTCAACAGCTTCTCTAGTCCTCATTAACTGCTCATATGACTTGAGATTTCCTAATAGAGATTCAGTGGAGATCTCTTTTAGACTTCTAGCCTCCTTGATTGGCCAGATTCTGGAATCCCATGAGTTGGGGAAGCACATGCGGATTTTATCATTGACCTTAGTGAGTGTTATGTCCTTATCTAGGATTTTCAACTCATTGATGATTGAGTTGAGTCTATTGTACATCTCACTCACTGACTCTAACTCTTCTTTCTTAAAGTTCTCATATTGAGAGATGAGATTTGATCTTTTGTCTTTCCTCTCATCTGCAGATCCAGGAACCAACCGTGTCACAACCCGCATTTTCACCGCATAATATGATTTATCAGAGTAAGGAAAAATGCGCGTCATGATGCCACGTCAGCAGGGGATAACTGCATATGCTTAGGCAGACATCTACCTAAATATGAAGAAAGATTCTTTAAGTTATTTTAAGGAAAACATCAGTTAAGTGCAGTAGTTAGTCGTATCCCTCGGCTTAGTGGCTCATCTAGTTCACGAATCAAAATATAATTATATGCTACGGAAACATAATTATTTAGATTGACTCCAACATCCTACATGAGTATAAACTTCCTCAAAGTACAACTCATGTTATGCAAGACTCTAAATTTACAATAGTAGTAAGGATAGCTTTTACGGTTCCTAAATATAACAAGTTAGAGTTTTTAAAATGATTCAGTGCATGAAGTAATAGTAGTAGATTGAATTTTAAAAATACCTAACATGCATTCCTAGCATAAATCCTCCCAGAGAGCAAGTAATCCACATCCACATATAGAGAAATAAGCAGCTAGCAAGTATCTAAAAGTAACAATTCTGTGGGCGCCAACAAACTGAAACGAACCGACAGACAGAAAAGTAGTCTGAACCAGTAACTAAATAAACAACAAACTACCTCGCTGAGACGAGGGAACAACCACGGCCAACACTACCACCCAGAAACTCCAAAACTAGCTCTGCTATCTGTTACTGCTCTGAACCTGAGGCATTCCAAAGACAGAACACCTCAGTAAGAAAGCACAAATGGTGGCAGAGATTAATAAGCCAAAATAAACAAAGGTCAAAGGGGTACCAACCCAAGACCAACAATACTGAAATAAAGCACAAAAAGAGGGACAAGTCATCATCGGGAAAAAACAACTCTTACGTGATTCGTCACGTACAATAATAGTACACCAGACACACGAGGCAATAAGGTGACAACATGAATAATTCATAAGGAAGAAATACAAAACCTTTATTAGGCACGTGTGGTTGACTCTACCCAAAAACACGGGCGATGTTGTCACTCGTGGACACACCCTCACAAATATAAAATTTGTCTAACTGCGAGGGAGTCTCATACTATCCACCATTCACCGCAGACGCACAAAAACCTGGTAAACTTCCACAAGGTACTAATAATGGCATCAAACATTGTGGAGGTGGTATCGTCAACTAACTCCCGTAATCAAGAAACCCAAAGAAACCACAACACATATATCTCGAGATTTGGCTCGACAGATTCTACTTGACATTACTAAATTCAAGACGCGGGTGATCAACCGTTACGGACGATTTACAATCTTAGATAAACTATAATACGTTTGATAACGATAAATAAGGCAATTAAAGCCAATACTAAAAACATTTTATCAAACATATATAAAGTTACCCGATTCAGTTAACAAAACAAGATATAGAAATTTTCAAGTGATCGAAAGATTAGACATAGCTATAACTTGGAAGGAAGATAAAGGAAAAAAAAACTCATTCATTACCATCAAATCGGACAAGGAGAAACGAGGGGAAACCACCACTTGCCATGGTTTAACCGGAAAAGTCCTCCGAATCACTCCACGTTATAGATCGGGGCAAAAGGATGCAGGAGGATTTGAAATCTGAACAAGAACAGCCGAAAAAGAGGTTAGGGACGAAAAACCCAAACGCGAAATCTCAAGAAACGGGGAAGATATTACCACGATGACGTAGCTTTCGGCGAGAGCTTTCCGGATCTATGTTCGGATGAAGATTTCGAGCACCGGAGCACCGTCGGCGGCCTCCAGAAGGTTCACGAAATATTTTCTCCCTCTCGCTCGCTGCTCTGGTTAGGGAGGAAAAGATCGGAGAAGATGAAGGAATTTTCTGTGATATAAATATGTATATATATATACATACATATATATGTATATATATACACACATATATATGTATATATACACACATATATATGTACACACACACATATATATATATATATATATATATATATATATATATATATATATATATATATATATATATATGTTCTTTCCAAAAATGGAGTATTTACGCCTGGGTGCGAGGAAGACGAAAATAAAGATTTAGGATGCCTTCAAATCGAAAAGTGGCCAACATGAATGTTGTATATCTCGTCGAGACGCACAAATTTCTTGTTATCCATTTTTTAAATACGACATCGTTTTTGTAAGACCCCCCCACCCCCTCCTGGATCCCAAAACACGGCACGAAGGGGGAGTCTTATGCCCGGAACAGCCGTCTTGCGGTAGCATTAGCACACGGGCTAACATGTACCATAAGACGCCTATTCCGCCGGCTACAACAATATCAATAGAACATGCCAACCCAAACAAATACAATTAGCAAGAGAAGTCAAAATACACAGTAAGTATAAATGTCCAAAACATCAATAATGAGAAGCTAAACATCCTTCTACATATATATCAGAGTACAGCTAAACATTGCCCAAACGGCCTACATCAGAGTATCAAACACTAACATCAGTAACCGACGGTATCGACGACACCGTCACTTCAGGCCCTGTTGTCCTGGCCTGGCTGTCCTGCTGCGTAGTCTGCGGCTGCTCTACCAGCGGCATGACCTCCTAAAAAGGAAGGCGTAGCAACCGTTAGTCGAAACGACTAAGTGGTTTCACATCTGCTCCCCCGGGGACTCCTCGGCACTGGGAGGAGAAAAGGAACAAGGGTAACATATATATATGCAAGTAAAAGAGGTACAAGCAGGTGACAATAGAGTAAGAGTATAGTATCATAATCAGCAGTTATTTAAGAGCTATACTAAACTAACAAGTATAAGTAACAGCAGGAAAGTAACTTAGCTTATAAGAATGCCCATAAAAACTTATAAGTTAAGGATCGGGTTACATAAAGGTAACTCATCGTATAAGAGTGCCCATACGAACTTATATAATGAGGATCTTGTTGTGCAATGTTATGAAATGCTATGAATGCTATGCAATGACTCACCCATGATCACACCCATGCAATTGCTATGTCGACACAGACTATAGTTCCCACTTTTCGAGCAGGTAGCTAACCTCTCAAGCATCAGCCGTCGTGGCCAGGCGGTGACAGTAGAACGGGCTCTTCTACTACTAGGCAGGTATCCACACTACTTCACCTAGGCCTCTGTATGCCTCAACGCTAAGAACACAACAACGGAGCCCATGCGTACTATGGCCCAGCGGGGTCTTGGGTAGATGTGCACCAAGAACACAGCCCGAACTGGCCTTGTGTGACCCGGAAGGGGCCTCAGAAGTAAGCACGAGGACACAGCCCAACCGTTCACTTGGCACGGAAGGGGCCCCGGGACGTGAACACCGAGGACACAGCCCAACCGCCCAAAGTCTAACTGTCGACTCCCGTCGGTGTGACGACTGGCGAGCCCGTAGACCTGCCACACTATCCTTAACCCAGGATTACGACACCGCGTGTCGACTCACACCACATGTAAATGCCACATCAACATAACAAGGAAGGGGTCTCGGAAGTAAGCACGAGGACACAACCCAACCATCCATCCATACCTCATCACAACTCAACAAAACAAGTGACGGTCAACACCGCACCTACATCCCTTCACAATACTACCCGTAGGGAGACGACGCTCTAAGTATTGGACTACTAAACTCAATTCATTAATCAACCTTACTCATGGCCATAATTTATTCCTCTACATGACTTTCCAAATAAAGACAACGTAATATAAACATGATGCACATATAAAGATCTATCACACCTTCCAAATGATAATGACATATTATAAACATGATGCGCACAAATATCAATCTTTCAATTCCTATCAAGTCAAATCGTTTAAACAAGATTGCTTCACAATTTGATTATATGAAATCGATTTAATAAGCTACATCAATCATGCAACAAATGATTAATCATAAGAGTTCATCCAAGCCAAGTAACTTGCAATATAAATTCCACTGAATCCAAATCCATCTTTTATAAGCCCAGAATTTAGGTGCAGTTTGAATCTGGACAGCAACTTCGACCGGAGATTCCTGAAGCTACATGAATCCGGTGAAGACGTGTAACCCCACGATGGAAAGGTCTATCCGTGGTCTGCAACTTCCGTATTAAGACCTCAACCCAGGCTTGATATTATCCTATTTGAAATCGGACTTGAAGTCCGCTGCATACAGAACACAATTTCTGCATGCAGGATTTGTTGAACACCATTTTCGTTTAGATTTTTCCGTGGCTACAGACTTTGCCTGAAGTCGTGCAACCATTCGTTGGAAAGGTATTTTCAAGGGCTTCAACTCTAATGTTTAGCCGAAAGCCCAGATCTGGCCATATCATGCTTAAAAATGTCCACGAAGTTCGCTGCGCGCAGAATACAGACTCTACACGCATCATAAGGCGGAATGAACGGCATCGGTTCATCTTCCTCCTCAAGGCCATCTTCCCAAATCATTCCAGAATTTCCTCCACCCTTATTCAACCTCATGAGGCCAATACTCTTCACGAAACCATCACCCATCATCACATAGAAGAAGAGAGTGGTTGAAGAGATCTAAAACCTAGAACACAAGTCCTAGCATGGCCAAACCTAGAAGACTTCTTCTCTCCATCAAGACTCTATTGAGCCGATGTCTCTCCTAGGAAAATAACTATAGATCTAGCACCAAGGGATAGGGTAGGAAACTCACATCGATTCCAGCAGTTCCTCCATTTCCAGCCATGGATCTCGTAATTCTCCTGGGCAGCATCTTCTCCTTCACAGTGATGGAGGATTTTCTCCTGTAGAACTTGCTCCAGCAGTTTTCTCTCTCACCAGGAGTTCTCACAGGAAATAGGGAATGAAATGAGCATGAAAACGGCCAGGGTTTTCTCTCATCCTTATATATGAAAAGTGACACGGGTAGGGACACGGTCGTGTCCTTACCCGTGTCCTGCCTGGGCGAAGCGACAATGACAGTTTCCATGTCGGTTCAATAGTTGACACGGGTAAGGACATGCCCGTGTCCCGACCCGTGTCCACATGATACGGCCGTGTGCCCTGACCGTGTCCTTCTCGGGATGCATTTCGATGATATCAACATTTCGTCGATCTCGATCAAAATCGTTGACTGGAGAACACGGGTAGGGACACGCCCGTGTCTCTACCCGTGTCATGTTAATTCGTCGAAGTCGACGCACAGTTCGTCGATCTTGACACCTCTCATCGAGTGTAACTCGACATATACGGGTAGTGACACGCCCGTGTCGCTACCCGTGTCACATGGTGTCGACACAGCTCGTCAGTCTCGACACATCCTATCGAGTGTAACTCGATACACACGGGTAGGGACACTCCCGTGTCGCTACCCATGTCACATGGTGTCGACACAGCTCGTCAGTCTCGACATGCCCTGTCGGGTGTAACTCGATACACACGGGTAGGGACACGCCCGTGTCGCTACCCGTGTCACATGGTGTCGACACCGCTCGCCGATCTCGACATGCCTCGTCGAGTTCAGCTCGACGCACACACGCACACGGGTAGGGACACGCCCGTGTCTCTACCCGTGTCCCTTCACAACACTGATTTCTCTACTCCTCCACAAGTGCAGTCCAATTCCATGCACGTCTCAGGACTCGAGTGGACCCTCCTGACTCCAAAACACACACTAAGGGCCTAGAGCGATTCGGGATGTTACAAATCCTATAAACAAAATAAAAGATTTCGTCCCCGAAATCAGGCTTAGGCTGTGGGAAGAAAAGCATAACAGACAAATTAACATATGCTTTTAAATAAAATTACCTTGAGCACACAACTTCAGGTAGCGTTGCTGTATCAAATCCATTGGCTACCATGTGTACTCCTCTTTCCCATGATTCGACCATAGCGCCTTCACTGAGGGAACACTTTTGCGGCGCAATGTTCTTGTCTCGCTGTCAACAATCCGTACCGGCTCTAGTCGCACAGACTTATCTGACGCCACTGCACCATCAGTAGTGGGAATATATTGGTCGAGCCGCAACAGTGCTTTTCGAAGCGACGACACATGGAACACATCGTGGAGATTCTCTAGTTCTGGTGGTAACTCCAACCGATAGGCCAACGGGCCGATCCTTTCCAGTATAGTATAAGGCCCAACATACCTTGGGCTGAGCTTTTTCACCCCACGCACCCGCGACACTCCATGCATCAGCCGAATCTTGAGGAACACTTTATCGCCCACTTGGAACTCCACCATTAGGTGCTTTTTATTGTAATATTTTGCCTGTCGACTTTGAGCCTCCAACATGCAATCCCGTATCAATCTGACCACCGCATCAGTATCATCTATATATTCATTTCCCAATGCCTTCGGATCTTCATCCTGCACCCAAGACAAGGGGGTCCTGCACCTTTTTTCGTAAAGGGCTTCATGGGGCGCCATACCGATGCTCGCCGGACGGCTATTATTGTAGGAAAATTCCACCAGGGGCAAGAGCCTTTCCCATGGCTCTCCTTTGTCCAACACACATAATCTCAGCAGATCCTCCAATGTCCTAATGGTCCTTTCAGACTGTACGTCCGTCTGAGGGTGAAATGTAGTACCAAAAGTTAGGCGCGAGCCCAAATACGCCTGTACCGCCTTCCACTCCTTGGATGTAAACCGACCATCCCGATCCGAAATAATTGTCTTGGGCACGCCATGATACCATACAAATTGCTCCACAAAAAGGCGTACCAAAACATCCACGTGTGCTTCCTTCTTCATTGGAATGAACCGGGCCACCTTTGTCAGTCGATCGACAATAACCCACACTGAATCATTCCCGGAGCGGGAACGAGGTAACCCATGGACAAAGTCCATGGAGATATCCTCGAACTTCCATTCGGGTATCTGCAACAACTGCAACAAACCATCGGGACTCCTGCATTCAGCCTTCACTCTTTGACAAGCTTCGCAATGTGTAACATTGTAACGAACATCCTTCTTCATTCCTGGCCAGCACATGGTCTTCCGTAAGCTGGCGTACATCTTGGCAATACCCGGGTGTACAGAATATTGAGAGCAATGTGCCTCTCTCAAGATATCCTCCCGGATTTTGCCGCCCTTGGGAATGTAGAGTCGGCCACGAAAATAAACGAGGTCGTCTTTTAATGTGTACTCATCGGTGGTCCCATCTTCAATTGCCTTGATTGCCGGGGCCAAGGTCGCATCTATTTCTTGCAACACCCGAATTCGGTCCCGGATATCACAAATTATGCTCATGCTGGGCCAAATACTCCGCATACTCTACCGAAGGAGCCTTGAATACCAGAGTAATTTCCATCTCCTCAATCATCCGAGCCAACTCCATACTCATCAACCGAGACTCTGGGCTAGAGCCTGGCACTTTTTTACTCAATGCATCGGCTACCGAGTTCGCTTTCCCGGGGTGGTAGTTTATGGTGAACTCATAGTCGCATAGAAATTCCAACCACCGCCGTTGTCTCAGGTTCAACTCCTTCTGCGTGTGGACATACTTCAAGTTTTTGTGATCGGAAAAGATCTCGCAGTGGACGCCATATAGATAATGCCTCAAGACCTTCAAAGCGAACACCACTGCTCCCAACTCCAAATCATGGACCGGGTAATTAATTTCATATTTCTTTAACTGTCTTGAAGCATATAAGATCACGTGCCTGTGCTGCATCAGTACCGCTCCCATCCCTTGATACGATGCGTCAGTGTAAACCTGAAATCCTTCCTTCCCAGATGGAAGTGCAAGGATGGGGGCAGAGGTAAGCCTATTCTTCACCTCTTGGAATGCCGCTTCACATTGTGGTGTCCACTCAAATGGCACACCCTTCTTTGTCAAGGAGGTAAGAGGAAGGTCAATCTTGGAAAATCCTTCACGAACTTGCGGTAGTACCCGGCAAGTCCAAGGAAACTCCTCACATCGGCCGCCGATTTCAAAGGCGACCACTCCTTTACGGCTCGCACCTTTGCTGGATCCACTGCTAATCCTGCTCCACTGATCACATGCCCCAAAAATGCAACCTCCTTAAGCCAGAATTCACACTTGTTAAACTTGTCGTACAAGGCGTGCTCCTTCAATTTCTTCAAAACCAAGGTCAGGTGTGTTGAAACCGAAACTCGGCTCCCTGTGGAGCTCGCCCTTAGGGAAGGGGGTGGTCTCGCGCCTACTTCGTTCCTGCAAGAAAAACGACGAAAGCAAGGAGAAACAGACCCAAGAGCTCGGCAGGGAGGTCCTACCACAAACCCGGAAGATCTCAGAGCGCTTCCCCTCCTTAGCCTGAAGCCGAGCTAAGGTACCCTCAGAAAGCACTTAGAGATTTTGGGGAGAGGAGCACAGGGAGAACCTGCCTTCTGGGGTACCCCTTGGGTCCTATTTATAGCTTTTGAAATCCGGACTGCCAATAACCAAAATAACTGACCTGAAATTACCAGAAAACCCTTGGCTGGGCCTGCCAATAGCCAAACTCCGCTGTTTTGAAGGGCTATGGGCAGACCAGCAGGGGTAAAACAGTAAAAAGTACCTCTGCCCCCAGGCGAGCTGGGACCCCTGGCCACCTCGGCATGCTCTGCTCGCCCGCTGCTGCTGAGCTCCACTGCGATGGCGCGAGCCGTAGCGAGCTCGGCGAATGCCGAGCTCGGGGTCGCCGATCGACGATCTCTGGCCGTCGGATGCCGAGCTCAGCCTCGCCCCTGCCGCTGCCGAGCTCGCCTGCTGATGCCGAGCTCCCCTGTGACCTTGCTCGCCGGATACGGGGTTGTACACAATCCCCGCTCTTTTCGAGCTTGTGAAAAAGCTCGGAAAGAAACATCCAACCCGAAGTGTGTGGCAAGCTCTGGCTGGCGAGCTGGAGGGAATCTTCTGGTGGGGGCCACCTGCGGCTATATATATGCACCTGCTCTGCTGCCTGGCTCTTGCCATTCCACCTGTTGCCTTGCCAAGATGCCCCTTCCCAAGGAGATTCAAGAGCGCATAGACCGAGCCCGCCAGGCTTCCGCGGCTCGCGTCGCCGCACTGACGGCGGTCCCCGCGAAAGTTCCTCAAATTGACCCCGTCGAGCCGAGCTCCAAGAGGACAAAGCCGTTCCCTGAGGCGGCCGAGCCCATCTTCCACGACCTGAGGGCCACGCTGGCTCGCGAGACCGGCTCTTCTACTCGAACTATTCTGGAGAATGATAGGGAGGTCGTTGTTGTCGACGACGATCAGGGCGGCCTACCAGATGACGAGGGCGACGCGCCGCGGGTCCCTATGCCGCGAGGCGAGGTCACGCTTGCCACTTCGCGACTCTCGGCACCGGACAGCCATCCCCGGGATCCGCCGCTCCTCTTCGGGATCCTGCCTGGGAGCTCGCAGAGGCCAGCTTCACCATAGGGCTCCCCTCCTCGGCAAATTGATGCGGCCGCCGGGGGAGGCCTGGGGTCCATTCCTGTCCCGGGCTTCGAGCTCATCTCGCCGGGGGCTCGCGGCCCAGGTCGCGGGAAGGGATCTGAGGTTCATCCCTCTTCGCGTTTCCTTTGAGCCGCCGAGCTCTTCAGGTCTGCCTTGCTCAACTCTGTGCTTCACTAGCTTTTGCTTCGCTGACGTTTGCCCTTACAGCCCTTCCCAGTCAATCGGCTGCCGAGGAGTCCTCGCGGGCAGCCCACCATTCTCCCCTCCCGTCTCCGAGCTCACTGGACTCTTACTTGGGTCCGGAGGTGGATCAGGGCGAGCTGTCGAGGAGGGAGGTCAAGCTCCTCAAGAAGCTGGTGTGCGGACTGCGCGAGGTGCAAGGAGTCAACGAGACGCTGCAGCGCGACTATGCGCATCTTGCCGAGGAGGTGCGCCTCGGCCGACCTGGCTAGTTGATGTCTCCCTCCCGACTCCTGGATGAGATAGACGACGGTCTCTTGGTTGCGCAAAGGAATTCTGGAAGGATCCGCGGGCTACTCCGCGGGCGGAAGCTTGGGGGGCGGGGGTCGCGAGGCCGGGGTAGGTAAGTTTGCGGGCTCCTCTGCCGAGCCGACCGTCGCTCGCGTCCCGATGCCCTCCCTATTCGCGCGCCTCCTTTTCTGTTTTGAACTTTCCCCTTCTGTGATGAACAACTCTTAGAACATTCTTAATTATGTTATTTAAATAAAAAGCCGTAATGTTTTGACTTAGCCTCAGTTGGGATGCGCCGGAAGTCGGCGAGCTGGGGTGGCGAGCTGGGGTGGCGAGCTGGGGCGGCGAGCTGCGCCGATGTGACAGCCTGCCTCAGATTCCTTTTCCTATAAATAGCCCCCCCCCCCCCCCCCCTTCACCTACCCCCGTACTGTCTTTATTGCTTTGCTTTCCCTTCCTTTCTTTTTTCCTTTTTCTGCTCGCGCAGTGCTTCGCTTCTTCTCTGCGATCATGGGCAAGACCAACCCGGACGCCGATGGCCGCTCCAAATGCGCGCAGCACTTCGCGGATTACTGCTTCTTTGAAGACCACACCAGCGAGGAGGAGCTCGCAGAATTCATAGCCCTGTATGTGCCGCCGGGCTTTGAGGCGCGCAGGCCGGGGCCGGGAGAGGCCATCAACACGTTCTATGAGAACGAGCTCGCATTCCCCATCTCGCACTTCGAGGTGGGGCTGCGACTTCCCTTGTGGCCGGAGATCCGGCAGATCCTAAAATACTACGGGGCCGTCCCCGCGCAGCTGTACTCAAACGCCATCGCCATGATGGTGGCTTTCGCGAGCTACCTCCGGCGGGAGAGGATCGAGTTCAACCTGACGGTGTTCAGGAAACTCTTCTCCTATAAGGCGACGACGGACGGGGTCGCCTACTTCGGCGGCTCCTTGATCAAAGTTCGCGAGATCGCAAACAAGCACCATACCTTGATGACCAAGATCGGCTTCATCAAGGGCGATCTCGGCAACATCCCCTACTCGCCGCAACAGAAAGGCGAGGAGGTGTACCGCCCGCCGGCCGTGTCCGGCAACGACGCCGAGCTCCACAAATTCTTCCTCCACAAAGATTTCGAGGTCGCATTCCTGCGGAGGGGCCTCGACGCGCTCCCCCCGATTCTGCCCGGCGAAGGTATGCTCTCCTCATTTTGTCGAGCTCGCCTACTCGCGAGCTCGGCACATCATCATATCTGAATTTTCTAACCTTTCTAAGTATTTTCCTGCAGGGGAGCAAATAATCCCCGCGAACCCGCCTTTTGCGGACCCGAGGCTTGATACCGACCCTCTTGCTCGCGAGAGGGCGGCGGCAGCGGCCTGCCGAGACGAGGCGGCCCTCTCGCAGCCCTCTTCCGGCAAGAGGCGATCTGAGGACGCGGGGTCGAACCCGTCATCCGGCCCCCGTCAGATGAAAAAGATGCGGAGAGCCCTGCTAGCTCCGCGGGGGCAACAACATCAACATCAGCCCAGCCCCAAGTACATCAGCTCGTCGGAGACTCCTCCCGACGCGTCACCTGGGAGCCCGCTGAAGGAGACGACCAGCAAGGGCCGAAAGGGTGGCAAGGGCCCTTCCACCTCGGCGGCGGTCTCCCCTCCTCCTTCGGCGAAGAGGACTGCCCGCGAGCGCGCGCCGCCGAAGCAGCACCACCTCTTCAACTTCGGCGCGCGCTGGAAGGATTCCGCGGGCGAGCCCATGCTGCAGTGGGACGAGCTCGCTCATCAAGTCTCCGTCTCCACTCTGCACCCATCCTGGCACAATCGCGAGCCCGCCACCGGTCACGCCTACGCCCTCGGCTTCGGCCTTTATGGCCGGGAGGATGCCGAGGCCTACAAGAGGACGACCCTCTGGCAGCTCGGCCATGAGGGTCTGCAGTCCCACCTGCGGACTTTGGAGCTGCACCACATGTTGGCGTGACGCAGCTTTGCCATTAGCCACCAGCTCGAAAAGGCCGAGCAGGCTCGCGACCTCGCCAAGGAGCAGGTTGCCGATCAGGCGAGGCGGCTCGGCATCGCGGATAGTCTTCTCGCCCAGACTGCTGGCGGGCTGGTAAGTGTTACGCACCGCTCTCTTTTACTCAGAAAGCTTTGAGCTGCTGCTAAGTGGGCTTTTTTCCAGGATGCCAAGGCGGCGGGCGAGCTCCAGGCTCGCAACACTGAGCTGGGGGAGGAGAACGGCCGCCTGCGTGCGCAACTGGCCGCGGATGCCGACGCTGCTGGCGAGCTCCAGGCTCGCAATGCCGAGCTCGGGGAGGAGAACGGCCGCCTACGCGCGCGCCTTGGAGAGCTGGAGGGCGGGAACGCGAAGTTGAAGGGGGAGAACCAGCACCTTCTCGGCGAGGTTCGTCGCCAGGCGGAGATCTTCTTCCCGTCGCACGACATCGATCCCACACTCCCCTACAAGAGCCCGCGCATCTTCGGCAAGGCCGACCTCGTCGAGAGACTGCGGATCAACTCAATCCAGACCGCCGAGTGCACCCTCGCGATGATGAAGGACTCCGGGGTGCTGGTGGAAGGATGCAGGGAGATCTCTGCTCGGGACCTGATGCCGAGTCTGTTTCCGACGACGCCGCCCAGCGAGAAGGAAGATAGCCTGGACGCGATGTTCGGGAAGAGCCTCCAGGACCGTTCGGGAGACGGCGAGGACCAGTCCGGCGGAGGGGGCGAGGCCAGCTGACAGCCTTGTATTTTTCTTTTTTCTTTCTTTCCTTTTTTGACTACTCGCCGTGGCGAGCTCCCTGGACATTTGTGAATAATCAATGAAAGTTTTTTGATCATACCGGTGCTCCTTTACTATGCTTGTTGTGTTATGAAGGTATGCGAGTGCTTCCTCCCGCGACCTCGCAGGGACAGGTTCCGCGAGTAGAGTGATTATGAGAGCGCGCACGCGAGCGAGATGCGCTTGGGGTGTTCGCCGAGCCCCAAACAATTTCGCGGCGAGTTGCTCTCCGCCCTTATCACGCCACTATTACTCGCACGCGGCTTCCACCCTTCCATCCGCCTACCCTTACTCGCATGCGAGCCATCCAGGATGTGCCCGTCGAAGAAGAAACTTTTCAAGTGTAATGGGCCAGGGAGGCGAGGTCCCCTGGTCCGGCTTGCCTTCCTTTGGCGAGGCCCTGGCTTGCGATCTACTCGCCAATGCCGAGCTGGAGATGACGAGCCCAAACACGCCCATGCAGAGCCCTTCAGCCCGGCCTGCCTTCTTGATTATGCCGAGCTGAGTTCGCCGGGCCCGAGCTCGCCCTGACAGAACCCTTCCCCTTTGCTTCCTGCCACAGACTTTGACCTGCACCTGATATTTTTAAGGCCGACATCATCGAGTGACTCCCAGCCCTGCCAGCTAGGTGAGAGCCTGACGATGGGATCTATTCGGGGTCCATCACTACCGCCATCGAGTGACTTCCAGCCCTGCCAGCTAGGTGGGAGCCTGACAGCGGGATCTGCTCGAGGCCAAGGATGACACCGAGTGACTTCCAGCCCTGGCAGCTAGGTGAGAGCCTGACAGCGGGATCTGCTCGGGGTCCAAAACTACCGCCATCGAGTGACTTCCAGCCCTGCCAGCTAGTTGAGAGCCTGACAGCGGGATCTGCTCGAGGCCAAGGATGACACCGAGTGACTTCCAGCCCTGCCAGCTAGGTGAGAGCCTGACAGCGGGATCTGCTCGGGGTCCAAAACTACTGCCATCGAGTGACTTCCAGCCCTGCCAGCTAGGTGGGAGCCTGACAGCGGGATCTGCTCGAGGCCAAGGATGACACCGAGTGACTTCCAGCCCTGCCAGCTAGGTGAGAGCCTGACAGCGGGATCTGCTCGGGGTCTAAAACTACCACCATCGAGTGACTTCCAGCCCTGCCAGCTAGGTGGGAGCCTGACAGCGGGATCTGCTCGAGGCCAAGGATGACACCGAGTGACTTCCAGCCCTGCCAGCTAGGTGAGAGCCTGACAGCGGGATCTGCTCGGGGTCCAAAACTACCGCCATCGAGTGACTTCCAGCCCTGCCAGCTAGTTGAGAGCCTGACAGCGGGATCTGCTCGAGGCCATGGATGACACCGAGTGACTTCCAGCCCTGCCAGCTAGGTGAGAGCCTGACATCGGGATCTGCTCGGGGTCCAAAACTACCGCCATAGAGTGACTTCCAGCCCTGCCAACTAGTTGTGAGCCTGACAGCGGGATCTGCTCGAGGCCAAGGATGACAACGAGTGACTTCCAGCCCTGCCAGCTAGGTGAGAGCCTGACAGCGGGATCTGCTCGGGGTCCGTTATACATCTCATTCTACCATGCAGGCTAGTTACAACATTAACAGAGAGCTTGAAGGAATTTATTACAATCAAAGTGTTGCTTACATGTTTTAGGGGAAAAATCGCTTGAGGTCGTCACCATTCCAGGTGAGACTCAGGGTCTCGCCCTCTACATTTTGGAGTCGGTAGCCCGCTGACCCCAAGGCTACCTTTACAATGAATGGTCCCTCCCAGCTGGGGTTGAGCTTCCCTACGGATGCTGACCTCCCTGTCGCATCTACTTTCTTTAGCACCAAGTCCCCTTCCACGAACTGCTTGACCCTGACGTGCTTGTCAAAGTACTTGGCCATTCTTCTTTTTACCTCCTCCTGTCGGATAGCGGAAAGGTCTCTCACCTCTTCCACCATGTCAAGGGAAAGCCTCAGTTCCTTCTCATTCTCTGCTTGCCATTCCTCACGACCTTCTTTTGCTGCCACGACTCGCGGTGTTTGGACTTCGAATTCAATGGGGAGCACGGCCTCGCACCCGTGGGAGAGTTTGAAGTGGGTCTCTCCTGTAGCCGTGTTGGGGGTGGTTCTCAGGGCCCAAAGAACCGCGGGAAGCTGCTCCACCCAACTCCCTTTCAGGTTCTCCACCTTCTTTTTGAGGAGGTTGACGATGATCTTGTTTGCGGCCTCCACCTGCCCGTTACTCCTGGGGTGATGGACCGAGGCGAACCTAAGGTCGATCCCAAGCTCCTCGCAGAAGCTGGTGAACTCGGCACTAGCGAACTGGGGCCCATTGTCTGTGACGATGTCCTGGGGCAGCCCATGGCGACAGATGATCTCCCCCCAAACAAAGTTCCTGATCACCTGGGAGGTCATCTTGGCCAATGCCTTCACCTCCATCCACTTTGAGAAGTAGTCTATCATCACCAGGAGGAACCTTCTCTGGCCGCTGGCTTGGGGGAACGGCCCAACTAAATCCATTCCCCAAATTGCGAAGGGCCATGGGGCCGTGATACTTCGGAGCCGCTGGGCCGGCTGCAGCTGGATAGGGGCAAACAGCTGGCACTTGTGACATCTTCTTGCGAATTCTGCAGCGTCCTGGCCTAGGGTGGGCCAGAAATAACCTTGCCTGACTATCCTCCCTTCCAGGGTCCGACTCCCGGAGTGACTCCCACATTCCCCGGAGTGGACCTCCTCCAAGATCCTTCGCGCTTCTCCCCCGGTTACGCAGCGGGCCAGCATCCCTGAGAGGGTCTTTCTGTATAGCTGCCCGTCCTGGAGGAGGTAGTATGCTGACTTGTGCCTCAGCTTCTTCTTGTCCACCCCCTCCGGATACTCTCCTGTGGAGAGAAAAACAATCACTGGATCCATCCATGAAACTTGCTGATCGATTTCCATGAGCTCTCCTTCTTCGATGGAGGGGCGAAACAGGTCGGTGATGGTGCCCCCCACCTGGGGACCATGCTTAGCCAATTGATCGGCTTGTTCATTCTCTTCCCTGGGCACGTGTCGGATGGTGAAAGTTTGAAAAGTGCCAATGACCCCCTTCACCTTGGCCAAGTACGATCGCAGGGTGGGCTCCCTTGCCTCAAACTCCCCGTTAATCTGAGAAGCCACTACCATGGAGTCGTTAAGGACCTCCACATCTGATACCCCCAGCTCCCTGGCCAGGCACAGCCCTGCTATCACGGCCTCGTACTCGGCCTGGTTGATGGTAATGGGAAAGTGCACCACCACCGTCTGCTCGATCCGGGTCCCTTGAGGGCTTTCTAGGATCATCCCTACTCCTAAGGAATGCCTTCCCGAGGCTCCATCCACTCTCACCTTCCAAGGAGCCGGGTGAGTGAGTTCTTCCTCCGCCACTTCAACCACGTAGTCGGCTAGGAAGTCGGCCATCGCCTGAGCCTTGATCGAGAGCCGCGGAATGAAAGAGATGTCGAACTCGCTCAGCTGCACCGACCACTTAGCCAACCTGCCTGAATGCTCCACCCCCTCGAAGATGTTGCGGAGGGGATGGTCGGTCACCACTCGGATTGAGTGTGCCTGGAAGTAAGGCCACAGTCTCCGAGCCGAGATGATTAGGGCGAACGCAAGCTTCTCCAAGATCGGATACCGGAGCTCGGCCTTTCTCAGGACCCGGCTGACATAATAGATAGGGAGTTGTCTCTTTCCCTCTTCCCGAACCAAGACGGAGCTCAGTGCCTCTGCCCCGACCCCGAGATATAAGAACAAATCCTCCCCCTCCTTCGGCCCTTGGAGCAGCGGAGCCTGTGTCAACTGCATCTTGAGGGCCTGAAACGCCTCCTCGCATTCCTTGGTCCATTCGAACCTCTGACCCCCCCTCAGTGTTTTGAAGAAGGGGGAGCATTTCTCCCCTGCCCGAGAAAGGAAGCGACTCAGCCCTGCTAGCTTCCCTGTCAACCGCTGGACCTCCTTTGCACTCCGCAGGGACCCCAGCTCTAGGATAGCTTTGACCTTGTCTGGATTCGGCTCGACCCCTGCGGGGGTGAGGAGATGCCCTAAGAACTTTCCTCGGCTGGCCCCGAAGACACACTTAAGGGGATTCAACCGCATTTTGTATCTGCGTAGGGTGGCGAAGGTTTCCTCCAGGTCCCGGAGGTGGGCATCAACATCCCGGCTCTCGATCATGAGGTCGTCCACGTACACCTCCAAGTTCCTCCCCCTTTGCTCCTTGAAGACCCTGTCCATCATCTTCTGGTAGGTAGCCCCAGCATTTTTCAGCCCAAAGGGCATCATCTTGTAGTAGTAGCATCCATCCCCGGTGATGAATGAGACATCCTTGATGTCTGGGCGGTGCATCCTGATCTGATGGTAACCTGAAAAAGCATCCAAAAAACTCATTACAGAAAAACCGACGGCTGAGTCAACCAGCGCGTCGATCCGAGGCAAGGGGTAACAATCCTTAGGACAAGCTTTATTAAGTAAGGAAAAGTCGATACACATCCTCCATCGGCCATGCCCTTTTTTAACCATAACCATGTTGGAGACCCAGCCGGGGTACTGAATCTCAGACACGAAGCCTGCCTTGAGGAGTTTCGCCACCTCCTCCCGGATGGGTTCTGCCAGCTTGTCCGCGGTGGACCTCTTCTTCTGCTGAACGGGGCGTGTTCCCGGGTCCAGGTTGAGGCGGTGGCAAGCCACATCCGCGTCGACCCCCGGCATCTCCGCGGCGTTCCAGGCGAAGATGTCCACGTTCTTCTGGATGCACTCCAGCATCCTGCCCTGGTCCTCCGGGGTCAGCCCCCCGCTGACGCGGATCTTCTCCACCCTTCCTCCTCGGGTGAGCACCTCCAGCTCCACCACCTCCTCTGCTGCCTCCAGCCTGGATCGCTCTGCCCATCCTTCGGCATCCCCTTCCTCCAGAACGGGGACCCCTACCTCCAGCTCTCCTCCAACGGCCCTCACTTCGGCCACCTCCTCCAGATCTCCTCCTGCCGCCTCCTCTGCGCAGCTCTTCTCTCCCAGCTCCTCCCTTCCTGCTTCCTGGCCGACCTCCTCCAGCGTTCGCCCCATCTCCTCGGCTCCCTCCTGCCAGGAGATGGTATTCACCGCAGTGACATAACACTCCCGCGCCACCTTTGGGTCTCCCCTAACCCTGACTTGGATCCCCTCGGCGTTGAACTTCAAGCATTGATGAAAAGATGAGGGGACGCAGCGGAAGGAGCTGATCAGGGGCCTCCCAAAGATGGTGCTGTAGATGCTGGGGGCGTCCACGATGACGAACTTACAGTTTCGGGACTGCCCCCCCAAGGTGACATGGAGTCCAACTCCTCCCTCCACTTCCTTCCTTTCTCCTGAAAATCCGAACAAGGGGCCATCTGAGGCCAGCACCATCTTTGCCTCCACCTTCATCGCGTCGAACGCCTTTTTGAAGACGACGTTGACGGAGCTCCCGTTGTCCACGAGGATCCGAGAGACGGTGAAGTTCTCGATGGCCGCCTTGATGACCAGCGCATCACAGAACGGATCCTCGTGGTCTGGCAGATCACTCCTGGAGAAGGTGATCCTCTCCTCCGGCGGCGGGGTTTGGGATGTAGAGGCGACGCTCCGCCGGTACATGGTGTGGAGGCTTGCCTTGCAGGAAGCCTCGATCCCTGCTCCCCCATGGATCATCCCGATTCCCCCTCGGGTCCCCACATCCACCCGGTCTTCACACCGATCCTCCTCCGCCCGAGGCAGGACCTCCTCAATCCTCACCTCCTGTCGCACCTCCTGCTGCTGCTGCTGCCGCTCCCTGTTCCTTCTCATCTCGAGGAATTCCGGACAGGTGGCCGTGGCGTGCCCCTCTTCCTGGTGGAAGTCGCAATAGGGCAGCTCCACCCTGACCTCTCTTCTTCTCCTTCTCCATGCTCCCCTCCTTGCTCCCAGGGCTATGGCCATGGCCTCCTCTTGATCGGGGAGCCGGGGCCTCTGGCCCTGCCTCCAGCCCGGGGGGTGGAATTGGTCTTGCCTCCCCTGAAAGTGACCCCTTCCGAAGTTCCCCCTCTACGGCCCATGCCCCTGCCACTCTGGCCTCCAACCTAACCGATGATCGGGATCCTGACGCCCCCACCCCGGCTGCTGCGGCCCTTGGAGCTGCCTCTGCTCCCTCTGCCTCGGTTCCCCTCTTCTCACCTCCTGTGCCTTTACTCCTCTCGACTCTTTCTCCTCCTCTGTGGCCCACCTGGCCAGTTTCCTTGCAAATTCTGGGTTCGACGCCTCCCCGTCGACCTCTCTCGCCGCCCTCTCCATCAGCTCCTCGTAGGAGAGGGGGGAACCCTCTTCAGCTCCATCCGGAAGAAACCCTGCTGCAGGCCCAGGGTAAAGGCCATCATCAGACTATGGCCCGGCATCTCCAGGACTTGAGTAACTTCCTCCTGGAATCGGTCCACATAGCTTCCCAACGTCTCGTTCACCCCCTGCTTAATGTGAAACAAAGACTCAGACTCCTTCTTCCTCTTCTTCGAAGTGGTGAATCTCAGCATGAATCCTCGGCGCAGATCCTCGAAGCAGTAGATGGAGCTGGTCGGTAGCTGATTGAACCACTCCCTTGCCATCTCTCGGAGGGTGATGGCGAAGAGCCGGCACTTGAATCCGTCCGACATCTGACGGATGGAGACCACGTCCTCGAACCATTGGACATGCTGTACGGGTCTCCCTTCCCAGTGTAATAGGACATCTCGGGCTCCCTGAACCCATCTGGAACTGGAGCTGAAGAGACCAGCTCGCTGAAAGGGCTCCCTCCCCCCACTGGGCGAGTTGGCGAGTCTCGCGAGCCCAGCTCGCCGAAGCGACCTCGGCCTGCCGAGCCGGGGAATATCTCGCGCCCGGGGAGCTCGCGCCCTCGGCCTTCCTCGGCCACTTCCTTCCCAGCTTGCCTGCCGGGAGCGTCCTCGCCCAATGAGGGGGCGGCCGCGATCTGGTTTGCCGGAGTCGAGCACTCGGCCCGCGTGCCGAGTGCGAACTTGACCAGATTCAGCACCTCGTTTCTGAAGTCTTCGAACATTCCCACCGTTGCGAGAGGCGGGGGGGGGGGGGGGCGGCGAGCTCGGCCCGTCGGATCCTTGTCCCGTCATCGAGCTCGCGGAAACTTTTCTGCGCTGACCACTGTCCACGCTCACCGCACCAAAAATGTTGAAACCAAAACTCGCCTCCCTGTGGAGCTCGCCCTTGGGGAAGGGGGTGGTCTCGCGCCTACTTCGTTCCTACAAGAAAAACGACGAAAGCAAGGAGAAACAGACCCAAGAGCTCGGCAGGGATGTCCCACCACAAACCCGTAAGATCTCAGAGCGCTTCCCCTCCTTAGCCTGAAGCCGAGCTAAGGTACCCTCAGAAAGCACTTAGAGATTTTGGGGAGAGGAGCACAGGGAGAACCTGCCTTCTGGGGTACCCCTTGGGTCCTATTTATAGCTTTTGAAATCCGGACTGCCAATAACCAAAATAACTGACCTGAAATTACCAGAAAACCCTTGGTTGGGCCTGCCAACAGCCAAACTTCGCTGTTTTGAAGGGCTATGGGCAGACCAGCAGGGGTAAAACAGTAAAAAGTACCTCTGCCCCCCAGGCTAGCTGGGACCCCTGGCCACCTCGGCATGCTCTGCTCGCCCGCTGCTGCTGAGCTCCACTGCGAGGGCGCGAGCCGTAGCGAGCTCGGCGAATGCCGAGCTCGGGCTCGCCGATCGACGATCTCTGGCCGTCGGATGTCGAGCTCAGCCTCGCCCCTGCCGCTGCCGAGCTCGCCTGCTGATGCCGAGCTCCCCTGTGACCTTGCTCGCCGGACACGGGGTTGTACAAGGTGCTCGACATGCTCCTCCTCCGTCTTTGAGTAGACCAAGATGTCGTCGATGAAAACAATGACGAAGATGTCCAAATATGGTTCAAACACCTTGTTCATCAGGCTCATGAAGGCCGAAGGGGCATTTATGAGCCCAAACGGCATTACCGTGAACTCATACAAACCATATCTTGAACTGAAGGCTGTTTTCTGAATGTCCCCTTCTTGTATCCTCAACTGATAGTATCCAGAGCGCAAATCCAGTTTAGAGAACCAATGCGCTCCCACTAGCTGATCGAACAACTCGTCGATCCGAGGTTGCGGATAGGTGTTCCGCACCGTCAACCGATTGAGTTCGCGATAATATATGCACAAATGCAGGGTTCCATCCTTCTTCTTCACGAACAGCACAGGGGCTCCCCAGGGTGATGAACTAGGGCGAACGAACCCTGACGCCACCAGTTCTTGCAATTGAACTCTAAACTCCGCGAGTTCTTTCGGGGCCATTCTGTACGGAGCCTTGGATACAGGCTTGGCACCTGGTACTAGATTAATCTGGAAGTCAACCTCTCTATGTGGGGGCAATCCTGGTAGCTTCTCAGGAAATACCTCGGGAAAATCCCTCACAACCCGTACATCCTTTAATTCTAATGCTTCTTCCTTCAACTCGAACCAGATCATGAAGACCGCATCCCCCTTCATATGAGCTTTTACAACCTGGACGGAAGATAACATCATGTGAGGCGCGAAGCCAATACCTTGGAAGATGACGTCAGAGTCTCCATGTCTCAAATAGATCCGCTTCTCCGCGCAGTCGATCCTCGCGAAGTGCCAGTCCAACCATGCCATGCCCAAAATGATGTCAAACTCCGGCATTCTCAGAACCGTGGCCAGCGTATCAAAGGCATTCCCATCTATAAATAACTCCAGCTCGCACTTGGCAGTAGCGATCATCTCCGAGCCGTTCGGAAGGCGTACTCGTCGGGCTATGCCAGTGAAGTCATGCACACCCTCCACGTCTTTTATGAAATTCTCGGACACAAAGGAGTGTGAGGCACCGGTATCGAATAGCGCATAGGTCATCTTCCCGCCAATAATCACGGTGCCTAAGTTCCTACAACCAAAACTTATTGCTAGGTGTCTAGTAAGTCTTAATCAATTCAAGTTAGACCATGAAAATATGTTAATTAATTAAATCATACCTGCAATCACATCTTGTGGGTTCCGTTCCTACGCCATGTCAAGCACGTACACCTGATCCCTAGCAGGGCCGGGGTTACCTCCTCGCAGTCCTCGTCCTCGACCACGCATGTATGCCCGTCCTCGTGGGGCTGCTGGAGGGAGAGCAGGAGGGAGAGCAGGAGGGACGTTCCCAAATAACCGCGGGCAGTAACGTCGGATGTGGCCCGGCTGGTTGCATTCGAAGCACAGCAGACCACGACGCCCTTCAGGTTGTTGAAATTGCTGAGGCTGTGGTAGTGGAGGCAACGCAGGCGGCTGCGGAATCGGATGCTCCACCCTATAGTTACGGTGGACATGCCCTCCACCTCTTTGATAACCTCTTCCTCCTCTGAAGTCCCGCCTCCTTCTATTGCTTGGGTCGGCTTCCATCACGTCCTCTGCAGGCCTCTTACTACATCCCAGGTGGTTTGCCCCAATCTTTTCGCCATATCAATGATCTCCGCCAAGCTACCATCCGCTATAAACAAAAGGGAATTCCTTAGGGGATCTCGCAGCCCTTTGTAGAAGCGCTTGGCATAACCTCTGTCATCCAACTCGTAAGAATCCGCAAACCTTGCGAGATGCTGGAATTCCCGCTGGTATTCCGTAACCGACTTTGATCCCTGCTTTAGTAGAAGGAACCTCTGGTCAAGCTCATCTCGGGACGATGTAGGGATAAAGTGCTCCAAGAAAACACCCGAGAATTCACTCCAACTTATCTCTGTGTAGATCCGGCCTTGGAAGGTAGAGCCCATGAGGGACTTCCACCACCTCTTAGCATGTAAGTCCAAGACGGACACCGCCAATATCACTGCCATATTGGTCGGGCAACGGATACCAACCAACTACTCCTGTACCGTGTCTAGCCATTCCTCTGTACGTATGGCTGACTCTGTCCCAAGGTAGGCGGGAGGGGAGAGAGCCCGGAAGGTGCTCATCCAGTTGGAGCTCGGGTCCTGTTGTTGCATCGGGGGCTACTGCGCCCTAAAAGCATCAAGAATGGCATTGAGCGTCTGCCCCAACTCAGACTGTTGGAACTGAGTGGGTATGGGAGGGGTAGGAGTACCCCCCATCGGCTCAACATGCAGTGGAACCTACACGTACATGACAAACTTGTGGTCAGGTTGGCTAAACTTAAGGTCAAAGTTGGACAAACTTAATGTGAATTACATATGGGCACAATACTACTTCCGCTAAGTCGGTTTGTCCCCAAACTGACTAATCAAACGGGGGTGGCACCATTGTTGAATGACTTTTATAGTTGAGGATCGTGGAAAACTGATACCATTTGTAAGACCCCCCCCCCTCCCGAATCCCAAAACACGGCACGAAGGGGGAGTCTTATGCCCGGAACAACCGCCTTGTGGTAGCATTAGCACACGGGCTAACCTGTACCACAAGACGCCTATTCCGCCGGCTACAACAATATCAATAGAACATGCCAGCCCAACCAAATACAATAAGCAATAAAAGTCAAAATCCACACTAAGTATAAATGTCCAAAACATCAATAATGAGAAGATAAACATGCTTCTACATATATATAAGAGTACAACTAAATATTGCCCAAACGGCCTACATCAGAGTATCAAACACTAACATCAGTAACCGACAGTATCGACGGCAATGTCACTTCAGGCCCTGTCGTCCTGGACTGGCTGTCCTGCTGCGTAGTCTGCGGCTGCTCTACCTGCGGCGTGACCTCCTAAAAAGGAAGACGTAGCAACCGTTAGTCGAAACGACTAAGTGGTTTCACATCCGCTCCCCTGGCAACTCCTCGGCACCGGGCGGAGAAAAGGAACAAGGGTAACATATATATATGCAAGTAAAAGAGGTACAAGCAGGTGACAATAGAGTAAGAGTACAGTATCATAATCAACAGTTATTTAAGAGCTATACTAAACTAACAAATATAAGTAACAGCAGGAAAGTAACTTAACTTACAAGAATGCCGATATAAACTTGTAAGTTAAGGATCGGGTTATATAAAGGTAACTCATCGTATAAGAGTGCCCATACGAACTTATACGATGAGGATCTTATTGTGCAATATTATGAAATGCTATGAATGCTATGCAATGACTCACCCATGATCACACCCATGTAATTGCTATGTCGACACAGACTATAGTTCCCACATTTCGAGCTGGTAGCTAACCTCTCAGGCATCAGCCGCCGTGGCCATGCGGTGATAGCAGAACGGGCTCTTTTACTACTAGGCGGGTATCCACACTACTTCACCTAGGCCTCCGTACGCCTCAACGCTTAGAACAAAATAGCGGAGCCCTGCGTACTATGGCCCAGCGGGGTCTTGGGTAGATGTGCACCAAGAACACAGCCCGAACTTGCCTTGTGTGACCTGAAAGGGGCCCCGGAAGTAAGCACGAAGACACTTCCCAACCGTTCACTTGGCACGGTAGGGGCCCCGGGACGTGAACACTGAGTACACAGCCCAACCGCCCAAAGTCTAACTGTCGACTCCCATCGGTGTGACGACTGGCGAGCCCGTAGACCTGCCACACTATCCTTAACCCAGGATTACGACACCGCGTGTCGACTCACAACACATGCAAATGCCACATCAACATAACAAGGAAGGGGCCTCGGAAGTAAGAACGATGACACAACCCAACCGTCCATCCATACCTCATCACAACTCAACAAAATAAGTGACGGTCAACACCGCACCTACATCCCTTCACAATACTACCCGTAAGGAGACGACGCTCTAAGTATTGGACTACTAAACTCAATTCATTAATCTACCTTACTCATGGTCATAATTTATTCCTCTACATGTCTTTCCAAATAAAGACAACGTAATATAAACATGATGCGCATATAAAGATCTATCACACCTTCCAAATGATAATGACATATTATAAACATGATGCACACAAATATCAATCTTTCAATTCCTATCAAGTCAAATCGTTTAAACAAGATTGCTTCACAATTTGATTATGTGAAATCGGCTTAATAAGCTACATCAATCATGCAACAAATGATTAATCATAAGAGTTCATCCAAGCCAAGTAACTTGCAATATAAATTCCACTGAATCCATCTTTTATAAGCCCAGATTTTAGGTGCAGTTTGAATCTGGACAGCAACTTCGACAGGAGATTCCTGAAGCTACAAGAATCCGATGAAGACGTGTAATCCCACGATGGAAAAGTCTTTCTGTGGTCTACAACTTCTGTATTCAGACCTTAACCCAGATTTGATATTATCCTATTTGAAATCGGACTTGAAGTCTGCTGCGTACAGAACACAATTTCTGCATGCAGGATTTGTTGAACACCATTTTCGTTTAGACTTTCCCATTGCTACAAACTTCGCCTGAAGTCATGCAACCATTCGTTGGAAAGGTATTTTCAAGGGCTTCAACTCTCGTGCTTAGCTGAAAGCCAAGATCTTGCCATATCATGCTTAAAAATGGCCACGAAGTTCGCTGCGCGCAGAATACAGATTCTGCACGCATCTTAAGGCGGAATGAACGGCATCGGTTCATCTTCCTCCTCAAGGCGATCTTCCCAAATCATTCCAGAATTTCCTCCACCCTTATTCAACCTCATGAGGCCAATACTCTTCACGAAACCATCACCCATCATCACATAGAAGAAGAGAGTGGTTGAAGAGATCTAAAACCTACAACACAAGTCCTAGCATGGCCAAACCTAGAAGACTTCTTCTCTCCATCAAGACTCTCTTGAGTCGATGTCTCTCATAGGAAAATAAATATAGATCTAGCACCAAGGGAGAGGGTAGGAAACTCACATCGATTCCAGCGGTTCCTCCATTTCCAGCCATGGATCTCGTAATTCTCCTTGGCGGCATCTTCTCCTTCACAGTGATGGCGGATTTTCTCCTGT
Source organism: Platanthera guangdongensis (assembly GCA_039583875.1). Classification (NCBI taxonomy): domain Eukaryota; kingdom Viridiplantae; phylum Streptophyta; class Magnoliopsida; order Asparagales; family Orchidaceae; genus Platanthera; species Platanthera guangdongensis. The sequence goes on from CM077151.1 coordinate 111,411,556, forward strand.
AGAACTTGCTCCAGGAGTTTTCTCTCTCACCAGGAGTTTTCACAAGAAATAGGGAATGAAATGAGCATGAAAATGGCTAGGGTTTTCTCTCACCCTTATATATGAAAAGTGACACGGGTAGGGACACGGCCGTGTCCTTACCCGTGTCCTGCCTGGGCGAAGCGGCAACGACAGTAGCCATGTCGGTTCAATAGTTGACACGGGTAGGGACACGCCCGTGTCCCGACCCGTGTACCGACCCGTGTCCACATGGCACGGCCGTGTGCCCCGGCCGTGTCCTTCTCGGGATGCATTTCGACGATCTCAACATTTCGTCAATCTCGATCAAAATCATCGACTGGAGAACACGGGTAGGGACACGCCTGTGTCTCTACCCGGGTCATTTTAATTCGTCGAAGTCGACGCGCAGTTTGTCGAAGTCGACGCACAGTTCGTCGATCTCGACACCTCTCGTCGAGTGTAACTCGACACACACGGGTAGTGACATGCCCGTGTCGCTACCCGTGTCACATGGTGTCGACACAACTCGTCAGTCTCGACACATCCTGTCGAGTGTAACTCGACACACACGGGTAGGGACACGCCCGTATCGCTACCCGTGTCACATGGTGTCGACACAGCTCGTCAGTCTCGACACGCCCTGTCGGGTGTAACTCGACACACATGGGTAGGGACATGCCCGTGTCGCTACCCGTGTCACATGGTGTCGACACAGCTCGCTGATCTCGACATGCCTCGTCGAGTTCAACTCGACGCACACACGCACACGGGTAGGGACACGACCGTGTCTCTACCCGTGTCCCTTCACAGCACTGATTTCTCTACTCCTCCACAAGTGTAGTCTAATTCCCTGCACGTCCCAGGACTCGAGTCAACCCTCCTGACTCAAAAACACACACTAGGGGCCTAGAGCGATTCGGGATGTTACAGTTTTGACGCTCAAAAAGGCTCCCGAACGCAAACTGCAACAGACTATAGGAGAACAAGCTTACGGGTACTCGAGAGGTAGAAAACGGCTACTCGAGTCGGCAGAAATACTCACTCGAGTAAATATAAAAAGTACTCGAGTATAACAAAAGTACTCGAGTATAACAAAAAAGGTACTCGTGAGGTAGGAAAAATCACTCGAGTAGGAGAATAATCACTTGTGTAGGTCCAGAAAGATCACTCGAGAAGCAGATAAATCACTCTAGTAGGTCCAGAAAAATTACTCGAGTAGGGAAATAATCACTCGTGTAGGTATAAGAAAAATCGTTCAAGTAATTATAAAAAAATCACTCGAGTAAATAAATAGGCACTCGAGAGGTTGAACAGTACTCGAGTAAAAAAAAGGCAGCACTCGAGTATACAGAAGGCATCACTCGAGAGGCATATGAGGTACTCGAGTAAAAAAAAATAAAAATTTAAAAAGAAGCACTCGAGCAAGAAGGAATCAGCACACGAGTACTCCGATAGAAGTACTCGAGAGGCATAACAGTTACTCGAGTGAGATTACTGTAGATCAAAAAAGAATTTGCATAAGGAACAATTTTTTTACAAATATATCTTTTTGATCAAACTATATGAATGAATAGTAAAAGACATTTTTGAATAGTACTTTAATAATAAAATATTCATTTTTATATATTTTTGAATAAGGAAACTACGAGATCAAAACGGAGAACCAAACGCGCGCCGAATTGAACGAAACACACGTCATAGGCTAATAACGACGCTACGAACACAACGACGAAGTCAAAACCAGAATCTGACGAGCCATTCCCGAGATATTAATCTTCAAAGTATACGACGAACATAAACAATCCAAAACTTCAATCGCACGCCGAGACTCCAAAAATGCTCGGATTGCGACGAAACTTGACGAGCAAGTCCAATATCACTTAACTTAAATTCCAAATGCAAAAGTTTCCCATTACAACAAGAATTCGGCCGACTCGACCGCACGGACACGAAAATGCCTTAACAGCATTGCGCCGTCAACTTGACGTTAAAAGTAACGTCATGACGTCATAAATATGACGTTGCCCATTCAAATAAAATCATCAAAAAAAATCGGGGGCGTTACGTCACTTCCCCTAAAAGGAAGTTTCGTCCCGAAACTTAACATAACTCCAAAACCAAATCAATACGATAAAATCAAACATAACTGAAAACATAACGACATGCCCGAAACTAAGAGAATAGGTGCGGATGAGATTCTCTCATTGTGATTCCAATTCCCACGTCGCGCTCTCGATGTCTTGATTTCTCCAAAGAATCTTAACCATAGGGATGGTCTTTCTTCGCAACACACGCTCTTGAGAATCCAGAATACGAATAGGTTCTTCCACATACGTAAGGTTGGGCTGAATCTGGGGCATCAAGTCGAGGACTTGACGATCATTACGAACACACTTCCGCAACTTGCTCACATGGAACACATCATGGACTCCAGGGAAGGTAGCATGCAACTCCAGCCTATAAGCTGACACTCTGATGTGCTCAAGAATTTGGAAAGGTCCCACATACCGGGGGTCTAACTTGTGATTCCTTCCAAACCTTTTAATGCCAGACATCGAAGAAACCTTTAGAAAAACTGATGTAGTAGCCCCGAGCCGACCCCTCTCGGTTGGCCTAGCCAGAGGACCACGTTCTGGCGACCACTACCGGGCTGCAGCCTATGCACCCCACCCATGAATGCGCCTATTCTCAGCGCGGTGGGATGTTGGGGCGAGGTCTCGAACCCAGCCCCCTTGATAAAGAGTTTTCCTAACAGCTCTCATCACCAACTGAGCTACAGCTCAGTTGGTGATGAGAGCTGTTAGGAAAGCTCTTTATCAAGGGGGCTGGGTTCGAGACCTCGCCCCAACATCCCGCCGCGCTGAGAATAGGCGCGGTCATGGGTGGGGTGCTTGGGCTGCAGCCCGGTAGTGGTCGCCAGAACGTGGTCCTCTGACTAGGCCAACTGAGAGTGGTCGGCTCGGGGCTACTGCATCAAAAAAAGTGCACTTTTTTGATGTAGTGGCCTGCCTCTTATACGGTGGCCCACTACCGGGCTGCAGCCCAAGCACCCCACCTATGACCGCACCTATTTTCAGTGCGGCGGGATGTTGATACGAGGTCTCGAACCCACAACCCCCTTGATAAAGAGCTTTCCTAACAGCTCCTATCACCAACTGAGCTGCAACTCAGTTGGTGATGTGAGCTGTTAGGAAAGCTCTCTATCAAGGGGGCTGGGTTCGAGACCTCGCCCCAACATCCCGCCGCGCTGAGAATAGGCGATGTCATGGGTGGGGTGCTTGGGCTGCAGCCCGGTAGTGGTCTCCAGAATGTGGTCCTCTGGCTAGGCCAACCGAGAGGGGTCGGCTTGGGGCTACTGCATCAAAAAGTGCACTTTTTGATGCAGTAGCCCCCAGCCGACCCCTCTCGGTTGGCCTAGCCAGAGGACCACGTTCTGGCGAACACTACCGGGCTGCAGCCCAAGCACCGCACACATGACCGCGCCTATTCTCAGCGCGGCGGGATGTTGGGGCGAGGTCTCGAACCCAGCCCCCTAGATAAAGAGCTTTCCTAACAGCTCTCATCACCAACTGAGCAGCTCAGTTGGTGATGAGAGCTGTTAGGAAAGCTCTTTATCTAGGGGCTGGGTTCAAGACCTCGCCCCAACATCCCGCCGCACTGAGAATAGGCGCGGTCATGGGTGGCGTGCTTGGGATGCAGCCCGGTAGTGGTCGCCAGAACGTGGTCCTCTGGCTAGGCCAACTGAGAGGGGTTGGCTCGGGGATACTGCATCAAAAACCAAGTCTCCAACGGAAAACTCCAGATCAACCCTTCGTTGATTAGCATACTTCTCATAGCGCTCTTGAGCCACACGGAGCTTTTCTCGAATATGAGTCACAGCACAATTCATCTCCTCAAGGGCTTCCGGACCTAGCAACGGTCTCTCACCGACTTCAGCCCAAAACAAAGGAGTTCTACAATGTCTCCCATATAAGACCTCAAACGGGGCCATCTGCAGACTCTCTTGATAACTATTATTGTATCCAAACTCCATGAGTCTGAGACGCTCATCCCAAGCACTACCATGATTTAAAATATAACACCTAATCATATCTTCTACAATCTGATTTACCCTTTCCATCTGACCATTCGTCTGTGGATGATAGACAGTGGAATACCTTAAATCGATACCCAACCCCTCCTGTAAACTCTTCCAAAAGCGAGACGTAAATCTTGAGTCCCGATCTGATACATTGCTAACAGGCACTCCATGTAACCTGATGACCTCTTCAAGATATAGCTCAGCTATCTTCTTCATCGAATACCCAATCTTAAACGGAACAAAGTGAGCACACTCCGTCAATCTGTCAACTATCACCCAAACAGAGTCGTGCCCACGGGGAGATTTTGGTAGACCGGTGATAAAATCCATTGAAATACTCTCCCATTTCCAACTTGGAATATCAAGCGATGTCAATTTACCACCAGGCTTCTATGATCAGCCTTCATACGCTGACATGTATAACATTTCGATACAAACTTTGCGATGTCATTCTTCATCCCTGACCACCAAATAATTTGCTTTAGATCTTTATACATCTTAGTGGAACCAGGGTGGTAGGCTACACTGGAACCATGAGCTTCAGCACAGATCTTAGCTCGAATATCGCCAAATGCGGGAATACAAAATCTACCCCGATACCTCAAGGTATCCAACTCATCCAAGGAGAAATCAGGTAGCTCCCCCATCACAGTTCTATTCCGGAGGTGCAATAAATCAGGATCATCCATCTGGTCTGCTCGAGTAAGGGAAATCCAAGAGGGTTCTTCCGCTTCCAAACTAGAAGGCACAGTACGACTCCCAACCTCAATATCCATCAACAAGAATTCTTCTACCAAGGACTGTACCGATAGATTAAAAAATTTTGCTGTCTTTCTACTCAAAGCATCGACTACTACATTAGCCTTTCCTGGATGATAAAGAATTTCCACTTCATAATCCACCACATATTCTAACCACCGATGTTGGGGCAGATTTAGTTCCTCCTGAGTGAAGACGTACTTCAAACTCTTATGGTCCGTATAGATTTTGCACAGCGCGCCAAACAATAAGTGTCACTACAGCTTCAGCGCATAAATTACGGCAGCAAACTCCAAATCGTGCATAGGATAGTTTCTCTCGTGAATCTTTAGTTGCCTCGATCCATACACGATCACCTTACCATCTTGCATTAAAACACAACCAAGTCCAATGTGTGATGCATCAACATACACATCATACTCAACTCCTTCAGTAGGTAAGGTTAAAATTGGAGCAGTACATAATCTCTTCTTCAGTTCTTAGAAAGCTTCTTCACAGTTATCACTCCAAATGAATGCAGTATTCTTCTGAGTAAGTCTAGTTAGAGGAGCAGACAACAACGAAAAACCATCCACGAATCTTCTATAATAGCCAGCTAGGCCTAAGAATCTCCTAATCTGCTTAGGTGTAGAAGGTCTCTCCCATTCCATCACAACAAAAATCTTGGTCGGATCTACAGAAATACGGTCCTTGCTTACAACATGACCCAGAAAGGACACTCGAGGTAGCCAGAACTCACATTTGCTCAACTTCGCATATAACTTATGCTCCCTCAGGGTCGATAAAACCAAAGTCAAATGCTGAGTATGCTCCTCAACATTGCGGGAATACACCAAGACATCATCTATAAACACAATAACGAATCGGTCCAACAAATCCTTAAACACCCAATTCATCAAATCCATGAAAGCAGAGGGTGCATTGGTTAAACCGAAAGACAACACCAAAAACTCATAATGTCCATGCTGCGAACGGAAAGCAGTTCGGGGAATGTTTGCCTCACGAATTCTCAACTGGTGGTATCCTGAGCGAAGATCGATCTTTAAAAATACCGAGCTACCACACAACCGGTCGAACAAATCATCAATCCTTGGCAGGAGATATCTATTCTTAATGGTTACCTTGTTCAATTCCCTATAATCGATGTAAAGCCTCATCAATCCATCAACCTTCTTGACGAACAAAACAGGAGCACCCCACGGAGAAGAACTTGGTCTAATAAAACCACACCTCAGCAACTCATCGAGCTGAATACGCAAATCACCGAATCACCGGAAGGAAGCTTGTCATTGAAGGAGTCTCCTAATTAATCCACATCCATGCGATGTTTATCAAAAAACCTCCGGGCCACAAAGGAATGGGTGGCACCCGAATCGAAAAGAACATGCGCCCACCTATTCCTTACCTTAAACTCCCCTAAAACCGTAACATACATAACTAAACGAACGATAACTAGGGAAACAATGATAAATAATAAGGATATTTTAAACTTGGTCTAACCTGATATCACTTGCGTAGAGGTTTGAGCTTCCTCGCTGGTCATCACGTTCACCTTTCTTTTTTCCTTTATACAGGTTTGGTGGCGGCGGCAGAGCGCAAAGCGGGGCAGGTTGTAGTGGGGGCTGAGCCTAGTGGCACGAAGACTTCTGTTGTCCCTTCTGCCCGCACTGGTAACAAATCTTTTCTTTCATCCAACAACGACTCACATCATGACCTTTCCTTGCACAGTACGGGCATACTATCTCTCCTTTGGGTGCACCTTGGATTGCGTGCACCTGCTGCTGCTTCAGGGTGGCAGTCCTCTTGAAACAACTTTTGTAAGTGTGGCCAGGATGACCATAGAAGCTACACACTTCCTTACATTTCTTTTTCGAAGAAGGGCAAGATGCCCTGGACCTCCCATCCTCAACACCCTTCCTTTTCTCTTCCCTCGCCGCAGCACCTCGATTCTTGGCGTTTTCAATCGCCTCAACTTTTAGTGTGGCTTCCACTGCCTCAGCAAAGTTCTCTGCTCTATAAGTGCATGCCAACTGCTGGACATCACTTCTTAGTCCTCTAAGGAATTGCTTCACTTTACCCTCCTCCGAAGTTATCATGTCGGGGGCAATTCTGCCCAACTTACTAAACTCAATCTCGTACTCGCTCACGGTGAGCTGTCTCTGCTTCAGATGCAGGAAGTTATTCATCAGGATGTCCTGCTCGATCGTTGGTAGAAACTTCTTCAGCAACATCTTCTTAAAAGATTCCCAGGAACAGCCTTCCTTCAGACTCTCACTTTCCCGAATCCACCAACTCTTTGTCAGGCCTTTTAACTGATAGGCTGCAATCATCACCTTCTGAACTTCTAGAATTCGGGAATACAACTCCTCGGCATCAGGCAGAGAAAGGAACAAGGGTACAATATATATAAGTAGAACAGAAGTACAAACAGGTGGTATAGGGTGAATAATATAAATATATATAAGCAGCACAAAAAATGAGTAAACCATCTACTCTAGCAGTTCTAACATCTACAGCAGTATAAAAATATAGAGGTACAAAAGAAAGAAACTCAACTTATATGAATGCCCATACAGAAATATAAGTTGAGGATCGACTCAACATTATAGTAACTCATCGTGTAAGAGTGGCCATACAAACTTATACGATAAGTATCTTGTGTATGCAATGTAATGCAATGATATGAATGCAATGCAATGACTCACCCATGATCACGCACATGCAATTGCTATGCCGGCACAGACTTGTAGTTCCCACTTTTTGAGCAGGTAGCTAACCTCTCAGGCGTCAACCGTCGTGTCCAGGCGGTGACAGTGGAGCGGGCTTCTCCACTACTAGGCGGAACCCACACTACCAAGCCAAGGCCTCCGTACGCCTCAACACTAAGAACAGAACAGCGGAGCTCCCATGCGTATTACGGCTCAACGGGAGTCTCGCGTAGATGTGCACCTAGAACCAAGCCCCAAACTGGCCTATGTTGTGACCCGGAAGGAGCCTTGGAAAAAGCACGAGGACCAAGTTCAACCGTCCACTTGGCACAAAAGTAGCCCCGAGAATGAGCACCGAGGACCAAGCCCAACTTCCCAAAATCTATCTGTCAACTCCCGTTGTTGTGACGACTGGCGAGCCCGTAGACCTGCCACACTATCCTTAACCCGGGAATACGACACCGCGTGTCGACTCACACTGCATGCAATTTCACGTCATCGTGGCACGGAAGGATCCTCGAGAATGAACACCGAGGACCAAGCCCAAACGTCCACTTACATCTCTTCTCAACATTACCAAACCATTGCGATCAAAACCCCTGCACTTACAACCTTTTACAACAGCGTGCCCCAAGGTACTTAAGGGTTCATTATCTGTGTAAGGGTACTTCACACATCCATCATATAAGACCACAACCATTTGTTTGTAACAGGTATTAGCAATTATATATAACATGTTCAAGCCAAACTCGTCATTATTCAACACATTTCCACAGTCAAGTACTTCCTCATTATTTAAATCATTCTCTAACCTCCATCAAATCACCTCGGTTGAGTATACCTTACTACACCATTTGTTCATTAAGGATATAACCAACAAATGTCCTTAACATATTTCACCCCAATCATTTATAGTCTAAATTCCACAAACACTAAGGTTACTGTTCTATGATCTCTTTACCAATACAAAACAAACACGAGATTTACATGTGCAGAAATGATTACTGTACAACAACTTCAAACGGGGATTCCGGAGGCTACAGGAATCCGGTGAAGGCATTTGACCACTTGTTGGAAAGGTATTTCCAAGGGCTGCGACTTTTGTGTTTAGTCAAAAGCCTAGATCTAGACATATAGTGACTGAAAATGGCCTCGAAGGCTGCTGCGCGCAGAAAATAGATTTCTGTGCGCATCTTAAAGCAGATCAGACGACATCAGTTCGTCTTCTTCCTCCCTTATTCACCCTTGTAAGGCCACTTCTCTTCACGAAACTAGTCCATAAACTACAATCGAAATGAGGGAAAAGTTGAAGACTCTAATTCCTCGGACACAAGTCCTAGCATGGCCTTTCCTAGAAACCATCTTCTCACGAATCAAGACCCTTTTGATTCAATATCTCTCCTAGAAATGGCTAAAAATCTAGCACCAATGGAGAGGGTAGGAAGCTAACCTCATTTGCGGCATTTCCACCATTTCCAACCATGGATCTTGTCACTCTTCTTGGCGGCATCTTCTTCTCGCTGGTTGGTGTTCGTCCTTCACAGGAAGAAAATCGGCTCTAGCACCATCTTCCTCTCCAGTAATTTCCTACAACACGGCTTGGGAAAGAAGACTAGAAACAGCTAGGGTTTTCTCCCCTTTTCATGTGAGAAGTTGGGCAACTGTATAGCCCCATGTCGGCCTATCATTGGACCACCAATCAACTCAGTAAATGAGCCCCTTCGAAATGACGTGGCCGGAAAATTCGCCAAAACCAGAAATTGAACTACACGGGTAGGGACACGCCCGTGTCACTACCCGTGTCCTGCTCGGGAGGAACGTGGTCGACAAATCATCAAGCTGCTGCTTGGTCCACACGGGTAGGGATACGCCCGTGTCACTACCAGTGTCCTGCTCAGGTCTGGTTGAAGATGTTCGTCGAGCTCAGTTCAACGAATCGTCGAGCTCAGCTCGACGAATTGTCGAGCTCAGCACACGGGTAGGGACACGCCCGTGTCACTACCCGTATCCTGCTCTGGAAACAACAAATATTGCGCGCAGTTGCCAGAGAACCACATAGGTATGGACACATCCGTGTCACTACCCGTGTCCTTCTCTACAAATCTCACAAAGAAGATGCAAAGGCACCAGAGTACCACATGGGTATGGACACGCCCGTGTCACTACCCGTGTCCTACTCTGGACCAACGTCTCCTCCCATACTCGAGTGAAAGCCTAACTGCCAGCACTCCCTGAGCCCAAGACAACTCTCCTGACTTAAAAGTGCGAACGAGGGCCCTAACGTGAATTGTGAAGTTACAAATCCTATAAACAAAATAAGAGATTTCGTCCCCGAAATAAAGCTACGGCTATGGGGAGAGAATTTCACGAAATAAATTAAAATATGCTTTTAAAATTACCTTGATGAAACAACTCTGGGAAGTGCTTTTGCATCAAGTCAACCAGCTCCCATGTAAACTACTCCTTCCCATGGTTAGACCACAACACCTTTACCAAAGGAACACTCTTGCGACGCAAACTCCTTGTCTCATTGTCTACTATCCGCACCGGCTCTAGTCGTACAGATCTATTGGTTGGTACTGAACCATCAATGGTGGGAATATGTTGATCGGGCCGCAACAGTGCCTTCCGGAGAGACGACACATGGAATACGTCATGAAGGTTCTCCAGCTATGGTGGTAACTCTAACCGGTAGGCCAAAGGGCCAATCTTTTCTAATATGGTGTAAGGTCCAACATACCTTGGGATGAGCTTCTTCACACCACGTACTCGTGACACTCCATGCATTGGCCGTATTTTCAGGAACTATTTGTCACCCACCTAAAATTCTATCATCCGGTGCTTTGCATTATAATATTTAGCCTGCCGACTTTGAGCCTCAAGCATGCGGTCTCGTATTAGTCTAACAACTGCATCAGTATCATCGATGTACTCAATTCCTAAAACCTTCAGGTCTTCATCTTGCAGCCATGATAAGGGGGTTCTACACATTCTTCCGTAAAGGGCTTCATGGGGTACCATCTCGATGCTGGCTTGGTGAATGTTGTTATAGGATAATTCCACGAGGGGTAAGAGCCTTTCCCATGGCTCTCCTTTATCCAACACACACAGTCTCAATAGGTCTTCCAATGTTCTGATGGTCCTCTCAGACTTCCCATCCGTCTGAGGATGAAATGTTATGCTAAAGGTAAGGCGCGAACACAAATACGCCTATACGACCTTCCATTCTTTAGAAGTAAAACAACCATCCCGGTCAAAAATGATTATCTTTGGCACACCATGGTACCATACAAACTGCTCCACAAAGAGGCGTACCAAAACATCCACATGAGCCTCTTTCTTCATAGGGATGAACCTGGCTACTTTTGTCAGGCGATCAATGATTACCCAAACCGAATCATTCCCTGAGCGTGAGCGTGGTAACCCATGGACAAAGTCCATGGAGATATCCTCAAACTTCCACTCGGGGATGGGCAATGATTGTAATAATCCACCGGGGCTCTTGCATTCTGCCTTCACCCTTTGACAGGCCTCGCAATGTGTAAGAAAATATCTGACGTCTTTCTTCATTCTCAGCCAACACATTGTCTTCCGCATGTCAGCGTACATCTTGGCAACCCTAGGATCTACTGAATACTGAGTGAAATGTGCATCTCTCAAGATATCTTCCCGAATTTTACCGCCTTTGGGAATGTAGAGCGGCCTCGAAAATAAACGACACCGTCTTTTAGTGTGTAATCTTCGGTGGATCCACCCTCAACTGACTAAATCACGAGGGCCAGAGCATCATCTTTTCCTTGCTCCGCCCGGATTCGGTCCCGAATATCACAGACTATACTCATGGTCGCTAAGTACTCCGTATACGTTTCCGAAGGGACCTTATAGACCAAAGTGATCTCCATTTCCTCTAGCATTCGAGCTAATTCCATACTCATCAACCGAGACTCAGGGCTCGAGTCCGGTACTTTTCCGCTAAATGCATCAGCCACCGAGTTTGCTTTTTCGGGGTGGTAGTTCAAGATGATCTCATAATTGCACAAAAACTACAACCAGCGCCGCTGCCTAAAATTCAGTTCCTTCTGAGTGTGAACATACTTTAGATTTTTGTGGTCCGAAAATATCTCGCAATGGACTCCATATAGGTAGTGTATCCAAAATTTCAGGGCGAATACCACGGCCCCCAATTCTAAATCGTGAACTAGATAGTTGAGTTCATGCTTCTTCAGTTGCCTTGAGGCATAAGCAATCACATGATCGTGATGCATCAGTACCGCTCCCATCCCTTGATAAGATGCATCAGTGTACACATGAAATCCTTCCTTCCCAGACAGAAGTGTTAGGATGGGGGCAGAGGTAAGTCTATCTTTCAGTTATTGGAGCGCAGCTTTGCACTGGGGTGTCCACTCGTATGGCACACCTTTCTTCATCAGGGTTGTAAGAGGAAGGGCAATCTTTGACAACCCTTTTACAAACTTGCGAAAATACCAGCAAGGCCAAGGAAATTCCGCACATCGATCGCTGACTTCAAGGGCGACCACTCCCTCACGGTACGCACTTTGGCCGGTTCTACCGCTAGTCCAGTCCTACTGATCACATGGCCCAAGAAGGCAACCTCTTCGAGCCAGAATTCGCACTTACTGAACTTGGAAAACAAGGCATGCTCTTTTATCTTCCTCAGTACCAAGGTCATATGTTAGACATACTCTTCCTCTATCTTTGAGTAGACCAAAATGTCATCGATGAAAACGTTGACGAAGATATCTAGATAGGGCTCGAACACCTTGTTCATCATACTCATGAAAGCTGAAGGGGCATTTGTGAGCCCAAACGACATCACAGTGAACTTGTACAAACCATACCTTGAGCTGAAAGCTATTTTCTGAATGTCCTCCTCTTGTATCCTCAACTGATAATACCCCGAGCGCAAATCCAACTTGGAAAACCAATGGGCTCCTACCACTTGATCGAACAACTCGTCGATCTGGGGTAGTGGATAAGTGTTTCGCACCATCAGTCTATTGAGCTCCCGATAGTCTATGCATAATCACAAGGTTCCATACTTCTTTATAACGAACATAACAGGGGCTCCCCAAGGTGATGAGCTGGGGCGAACAAACCCTGATTCCACCAGTTCTTGCAACTGAACTCTAAAGACTGCGAGTTCATTTGTGGCCATTCAGTAAGGGTTCCTGGAGACGGGCTTGGCACCCGATACTAGCTTAATTTGAAAATCCACCTCTCTATGAGGGGGTAATCCTGGTTTTCTCAGGAAATACCTCGGGAAAGTCCCGCACTACTCGCACATCCTTCATATCTATTTCATCTCCTTCAGTTCAAAACATATCATGCATACTTCTTCCCCCATCATGTGAGCTTTCAAGGCCTAAATCGAAGATAATAACAAACGAGGTGCGAATTTTATACCTTGAAAGATGACATCAGTGTCCCCATGTCTCAAGTAAATTTGCTTCTCCATGCAGTCAATTCTTGTGTAGTGCCAATCCAACCACGCCATGCCCAGAATGAGATTGAATTCTGGCATTCTCAAAACTATGGCAGGGGTATCAAAGGTCTTTCCCCCAATGAGTATATCCAATTTGCACTTGGCGGTTGCGGTCATCTCAGAGCCGTCTGGGAGGCATACACGTCAAGTAATACTAGTGAAGTATTTCACTCCTTCTAGGTCTTTAATGAAGTCCGAAAACACAAACGAGTGTGAGGCACCGGTATCGAATAACGTATAGGTCGGTTTCCCGCCGACCACCATGGTTCATAAGTACCAATAGCAATACTCAAAGCTAGATCTCTAGTATATCTTAAGCAACTTATAGTTAATAATGACGATGTGATAAATAACTGTAATGGTATGAAAAAATTCGCAAAGATAATATAAACCGAACTAGCAATCCAACGAGGCAAGTATACCTATCGAAATGCAGCTAGGGGATAGAAGTGTCGTATTAAAATCCGGGAACAATCGCGTAATCTTACTCACACGAAAACGATTATCTTATCGAAGATTGTTTTAGGGTTTAAGAGAAAGCTAAATGCGATTAAGAAGAGAAATATTATGATAAAAAGAGAAATGCTTGCGATTAAATAGAGAGCTATTAAGCAATTACAACATGGGGTTATGACGATGATAAAGAAGAGCAGTCGATCGTGAATCACCTCGGCTAAAGTTGATTAAAAATTGCGATAATAAGCCCTAACTTAATAAGGTAAAAAAAACTTGACCGTGGAGGTTCCATAAGCATGAACAACTTCTCTCGAAGTTGTGCCTACCTGAGTTTAGGAAGGTCCGACCAAACTCACATCCAAATTGGAGACCTAAAGCTCGCTTTACGTTGTGAACCCCTCTATTGGATTTCACTCCAATCCAGGATATTTAACGCCTGCCTTTCTCGAGGGGTGCATGCAACGCTCTTTACTCTTGAGTGTTCACTTCAAACTACGAGCCTCTCAGCTAGCTAAGAATGAAAACAAATATGGAAATTATATATCGATGATATAACTCCAAACATGATTTTTTCAAGAGTAAATCAAAAGTCTAAGCCTTACAAAGATAGAGCGAACTAAAGCATCATAACTTAATCAACTCGAACCTCGGATCATCAAGATCTAGTACAAGGAGCATTAGTTACTCATGGTGAACTGGAGAAAGAGAGATGAGTAGAAATTCATTAAGAAAACAAAGAAAAAGGGCACAGTTTTTATTAACACTGAAAGAGAGCTACATCTTGAAAATAGAAGATTACAAGTGCTGGAAATGAAAACTTATGCTAGCATTAACATTTAGCTACTAAGTAATTACAACAACTAATACAAAAAGAGTAAACTAAGCTAGATTAAAAAGTTTAAAATGAGGAGGGAGAGGAGAATCATGGAAAATTACAAGAACTATTACAAGAAAAGTAAAGGGTAGGACCTCCCCTCTCACTCCAAAACTGCTCTGAACCCTTGGAGATGGGCTCAATTTATAGATTTTTTTTCGGAATGGGTCACACCCCACTTACATGGCCGGTTCGGGCGTGTCCCTAGGGCGTGACACATTCGGTGCGACCATTTTTGCTGAACTTAAATGCTGGAGGTGAAGGGCGGCATCGTAGAATTACACGCCCATATGTCATGCCCGACCCGGGCGTGTAAGGGGGGCGTGACCCATGCAGTGCGACTTTGGAGAGGGAAAAAGATCGTGATGCGGCGATACCTCGGAACTTGGGGACACGCCTATGGAACACGCCCGTGTAGGTGTTACACGAGCATGAAAGTGGGCGTGTACACTGAGTTTTCAAGGAATGCAGTTTCAGACCGGTAGCTTCATTCCCCTAGGTTACACGCCCTAGGTACATGCCTGGGTAGGGCGTGACCTTGGCGCGGGTAACAGGAAAAATTGGCTGAAAGCCATGAAAACCTGGAAAAAGAAAAAAACGCATTAGTGATAATAATATGTACAAAAGGAGGTCAATATAAGCACTTACAAGACATGAATTGTGCTTTAAAAAACCGAAAATATCCTAATATTTTTGACTGCAAAATGTATTATCAAATTTCCCCAAGCTTAAGCTATGCTTGTCCCCAAGCAAAAACATAAAAACTAGCTAATCATAAAAAATGACTAATCCAAAAAGTTTTAATGATGCTTACATAAGTACTATGCAAAATTCCAAGTATGGAGAATGTAAAATGTAAACCTAAAGCAGTTACTTTGGCATGGTTTAACAATTTATAAACTTTACTAACGAAAATAAATCATCCAAAATTTTAAGAAAATTCTTTAAATAAATTTAAGTAATGCAACAAAATGAAAAAGAGCATTGAGTTGTTACTAGATCCAAGAGACATATTTTAACTACATCAATCAAATAACAAAAATATAAATTAAAATCCAAAACTTTACTAATGTACTTTTCTTCTTTACTTAGCTAATAAATAAGATTCAAAAATAATGAATCAAAAGGGCTTATTAGGACCGAAACGTTTTGTTTAGGATTATGATTAGGAGTGGATTTCAAAGATAAACAAGAAGGCTTTAAAATCACACTAAACCAAAATAAAGAGTTTTAAAAATTTATCATCAATTAAATATTTTTCTTTCTTTTTTTTCATTTTATTTCCAATTTTTTTTTCTTTCTTTCTTCTTTTTTTTTCAAAACAAAATAAAAGCCAAAAATAATTTTCTTTTCAATTTGAAACTGGCCAAACAAGAGTAAATACATCTTTTGAGCATACATTTTTCAAAAAGTTCTCAAAAAAATAAATCTCAAAAATAACCCTATCATAATCATGAAAATTTTTGATGAAACTCAAAAAGGCTAGTGTGATTAGATAGGTTGGAATATTTAAGCTTTGGTGAAAATGAAATGATAAGTGAAGCTAATCAACTGAAAAAGAAAAAAGCTCAAAAGCTGCTAACTAGGGGTAGAAAAATTTTTAGGTTGGCAAGAAGGATCAAACGAAAACAAAAACGGCCTAAATCATTTTCATGCTTCTAAATTTATTTAAAGGATTAGATTTGAAAAATTTCAAAAAGCAAGTCCTAGATAATAAATAAAGACTAATGAAATTATCTTGAAAATAGAAATAATAAGCGACTTGGATCGTTCACATCTACTACGCTAATCAAAAGTTGAAATTACAAAAATTTTCCAAAAACGAAAAGAAAAATAGTGGATGAAAGATTTTCTAGAAAGTAAAGAAAATAAAGAACGAAAACCATAATAAAAATGCGAGTTTTAGAAAAATATTTCAGGTTAATATGCTACCGTGAAATAGAAATACACAAGACCAATATTTTACTTGTGAAACATAATTAAAAAGAACGATAAAAAAGATTATAGTTGGCTAAGTTATTTATATGAAATTTTGAGAAAAACAAAACAAAAGCAGGGGGTACTATTGAAATACCAAAATCAGTTTAAAATAACATATATATATTTATTTATTTATTTTGAAATATTCTCTTTTTTTTGGATTTTTAAGATATTTCCTTTTTTTGTATTTCTAAGATAAATAAAATTTTTTTTATTTTGATTTTTAAAGGAAACAAAAATAAAAACAAGAGAAGGAGGAAATCCTCCCCCAAGCTTAAAATAGACATTGTCCTCAATGGAGAAAGGAAGGGTATGAGAGAGAGAGAAAAATTAAAACATAAATTAAAATACATAATTGAAAAACAGGTACTTCCCCAGATTTATGCGTCGTGAATGTTGAGTGATGCTGGTCCCCCATGCTTGCACTTTGGAACTTATTGACATGTCTTCTTTAGACTTCGTGATGGATTCAGCAGCATTGGAGGTGGCCATCGCAGAAGCTTCAACTTGCAGAGCCATCCGAGGAAAAAAGTGTAAAATAAAGAAAACAGAAAAATAGTTTGGGTTGCCTCCCAAGAGCGCCCTTTGTTTATAAAGGTCGTTTGAGCTCGGCCAAAAAGAATATTGTCCAAAAGATTATTGTCCAAAATAATATTAAAAGTTTTTAACAAAAATAAAACAAAGTCTGAAGTTAGTTAAAGTTCATGAAGAAGAAACTTAATATTGTTCGGACTGACATCATCATCACCTAAAAATAAAGTTTAAGAAGCTGCCCATTCACTTTGAAATCAACTTTATCAGGGTGTGAAATTAAAAACGTACCATACAGAAAAACTTCTTTAACAGTAAATGACCCAGATCTTTATGATTTTAACTTGCCCGGAAATAAACGTAATCGTGAATTATATAAAAGAACTTAGTCGCCCGACTTGAAGGTTTTTGGGTGCCTTAGGTGCTTGTCGTGAAAATGCGTTGCTTGCTCTTTATAAAATTTGTTATATTCGTATGCATAAGAGATCCACTCGTCGAGTTCGTTAAGTTGAAATTTTCAAAAAGTTGCCGACAGAGTGGGGATCGTAATTTAAAAATTGCAAGGCCCAAAAAGCGCGGTGTTCTAATTTTACGGGTAAATGACACGATTTTCCATAAACCAACCGATATGGTGTACAATCAATAGTGGTTTTGTACGCTGTTTGGTAGGCCCATAGAGCATCGTTTAATTTGGTTGACCAGTCTTTTCTACAGGTGGAAGCAGTCTTTTCTAAAATTCTTTTGAGCTCTCGGTTTAGTACTTCGACTTGTCCGTTAGATTGGGGGTGGTAGGCAGTTGAAAGCTTATGCATAACACCATATTTAATAAGAATTTTTGAAAATTACGCGTTACAAAAATGTGAACCCCTATCGCTAACGATAGCACGTGGCGTACCAAATCGAGAAAATATTTTTTTCAAAAACGTTATTATGACTCGGGCGTCATTAGTAGGAAGAGCTTGGGCTTCAGCCCATCGTGAAACATAATCTACAACAACTAAAATGTATTTGTTCCCGAAGCTAGAAGGAAGAGGGCCAACGAAATCGATTCCCCAGAGGTCGAAAACTTCACACTCAAAGAAATAGTTTTGCGGCATTTCATTTTTATTGGAAATATGTCCCGTCCATTGGTAACTATCAGACCTACTCACAAAGGCTTGCGCATCTTTAAAGAGGCTAGGCAAGTAAAAACCCGCGCAAAGCACTTTGTGGGCGGTGCGAGCAGCTTGAGAGTGACCACCAGTCGATCGTTCATGCAAATGTTTTAAAATATCTAATCCTTCTTCAAAAGAGATGCATCTCCTTATCACTTGGTCCGCACAAACTCGGAAAAGATGAGGGTTTCCAAAAAATAGTTCTTCAACTCAGAAAAGAATTTCTTCTTTTGCTGAGAGGATAACTCTTTTGGGAGGACACGGGCCACTAAATAGTTGGCTATGTGTACACACCAAGGAGATGGAGATGTACTAATCAAAAGCAGCTTCTCATCGGGGAAGAAATCATTAAAAGATTTTTCATCTAATCTTTCTATATACAGATTATTTAATCGTGAGAGATGGTCGGCGGCCAAATTCTCGGCTCCTTGCTTATCACGGATTTCAAACTCATACTCCTGGAGGAGTAAGACCCAGTGAATAAGGCGCTGCTTGGCATCCATCTTAGCAAGAAGATACTTGAGGGCCGAGTGGTCTGTAATAACGATAATTTTGTAAAGCATAATATATGAACGAAATTTATCAAAAGCGAAAAAACATCTAGGAGTTCCTTCTCAGTTGGGGTATAATTCTCTTGTGCAGATGTAAGTGTTTTACTTGCATAATAGATGAGGTGGAAGTTTTTAGATATTCGTTGTCCTAATACGGCTCCCACCACAAAACTACTCGCATCGCACATAATTTCAAAGGGAAGATCCACACCGGAGCTATCATAATTGGGGCATTAATTAACTTTTCTTTTATTGTTTCAAAGGCAGATAAACAATGGTCATCAAAAATAAATGGGGTGACTTTTTCCAGAAGATGACTAAGGGGTTTCGTGATTTGGGAGAAGTATTTTACGAAGCGGCAATAAAGGCAAGCGTGTCCTAGAAAACTTCTTATAGCTTTGACATTCGTAGGCGACAACAGCTTCTCGATAACTTCTATCTTATCTATGTCTACCTCAATTCCTCTTGCAGAAATCTTATGACCCAAAACTAACCCTTCCCTCACCATAAAATGACATTTTTTCCAATTTAGGGTAAGGTTAGTTTCTTCGCATTTTTCTAAAACTTTTTTGAGGTTTTCTAAACAACTATCAAAAGCATCGCCGAATACGAAGAAATCATCCATAAATACCTCCATAATGCTTTTTATGTACTTGTCGAAGATAGCGAGCTTACATCGCTGGAATGTAGCTGGCACATTGTATAATCCAAACGGCATTCTTTGGTAAGCAAAGGTGCTGAAGAGACAAGTAAACGTAGTTTTCTCCTGGTCCTCGGTAGAGATGGGGATTTGAAAGTACACCGAAAGACCATCGAGAAAACAGTAAAAGCTATGGCCGGATAATCGTTCTAAAATCTGATCGATGAACGATAAGGGAAAGTGTTCCTTGCGGGTAGCGTCATTTAAGTTACGATAGTCAATACACATTTGCCACCCCGTCACCGTCCGCGTCGGGATTAAGTCATTATTCTCATTACTAACTATAGTTATCCCTCCCCAATTCGGCACTACCTGGACAGGGCTAACCCACTTACTATCAGATATAGGATATATAATTCCTGCATCTAAGAGTTTCATAACCTCGCTCTTTACGACTTCTTTCATATTTGGATTTATACGACGCTTAGGTTGGATTGAATTACGTGAATTATCTTCCATTAGGATTTTGTGGGTGCAAAAAGATGCTCTTATGCCCTTTATATCAGTTATCTGCCAGGTAATAGCTCGGCGTTGTTTATGTAACACTAGTAGGAGCTTACCATTTTGCACTTCGATTAGGTAGGCCGAAACTATTACTGGTAGCTTAGAATATTTTCTAAGAAGGCATACCTAAGATGTTCGGGTAGTTCCTTTAATTCCAGGTGGGGTTCTTCATACGATGTTTTTGAAATTCTCTCTTTTTCAAAAATAATGTCTTCATGGACCTTTACTTTATACGGAAAATTAGAAAGGGTGGAGTCCGCTGCCAAGGCCATCTCATGCATAGATTCATTTGGAAGAGTAGAGGAAGAACAAAAATCAGAAAATTTATTTTTAATTTCAGAAGTGTAGTAGGAAGATTCTTCACCTAATGCATCTAAGAAAAAGCATGAGTCGTCATTTTCTAAGGTGTTCTTCATCGAAGGAGTGATAGAGATGGTCACATCATCGTCGCCTACTCGTAGGAAGAGCTTACCAATGCTTATGCCAATGATAGCTCGGGGGGTGGCAAGGAAGGGCCATCCAAGGATCTTGGGAACCTTGACGTCTTCTTCGATGTCCAATATAACAAAATCCACCGAGAAGATGAATTTGTCAACTTTAATCAAGACATCCT
The DNA here is from genome assembly GCA_039583875.1 of Platanthera guangdongensis. Taxonomy (NCBI): domain Eukaryota; kingdom Viridiplantae; phylum Streptophyta; class Magnoliopsida; order Asparagales; family Orchidaceae; genus Platanthera; species Platanthera guangdongensis. The sequence continues at coordinate 111,431,970 of CM077151.1, forward strand.
CCACGATTCCTAACAGGTATTTAACGGATCAATAAGCGAGTTGGATACTCATGCGTGTGAGGTTGAGGCTACCAATTCCTAACTTCTTGAATAATGAGAGGGGCATCAGGTTGATACTCACACCTAAGTTGGCCAATGCGTGCTTGACAAAAAGATCACCAATGACACACGAAATAGAAAAACTACCCAGATCATTGATCTTCTTTGGTAAACCGTTTGTTAAGACCACAGAGCACTCAGCATTTAGTGTGACATGCGATAAGTTTTCCAACTTCTTTTTTTTATTAGTCAGGAGGTCCTTAAGTTACTTGGCGTACTTTGGCATTTGGGAGATTCTTCGTGGAAAGGTAGATTTATGTGGATTTGCTTAAATATATCTAGGAAGCGGGAGTATTGATCGTCCTGACGTTGCATGCTAAGTTCAAAAGGGTATGGTGGAGTTGGAATATTTTTAAAGATGGGTGGTGGAGTGAGGTCTTTTTCTTTGATAGGGGGAGGGGTGATAACTTCTTCTTCAGTAGAGGGCGGAATGATATAATTTTTCTCGGCGGAGGGTCGATTTTTTAAAATGGGGGGGGGGGAGCTTTGAATTTTTTAAAATGAAGGCAGAGCTTGCCTCAGGCTCTTCGTTAACCATACCAGAAACTTGCTTCCTGCTCCGAAGAGGTATAGCTTTCACTTGCTTTCTCTGGTTGGGCTCGGTGTTTGCAGGAAGAGACCCGACAGGTCGCTCAGAAATAATTTTTGAGAGTTGACCTACATGATTCTCTAAACTTTTAATAGTCCTAGTTAGGGTTCTTATCGTAGCATCATTAAAGTTCATATATTTTGAAAACATCTCCTCCAAACATGGAGGTTTTGGAAAATTTTGAGGAGGTGGTGGTGGTGCAGAAAAATCATTTTGTGGTGGCGGGCGCATTGCGTTCGAGGGATTACTCCATGAAAAGTTCGGGTGGTTACGTAAATCAGGATTATAACTATTTGGAAAAGAGAAACCCGGAGCAGGAAAATTAGAAGCAGAAAATTTTTAAAAGCCTTTCTAGGCATATTATTAACATAATCTAATTGTTTGGGAGCAGGAGTTGTAGATTCCCATACATGAGGGATGGAGGCAGCAGTCATCTCCGTTATTTTTTTACTTAACATTTCCACTTGCAGAGCTAGCTGGGAGAAGTTATCTACTTCAAAGATAACTGCAGGTTTGTTCGGGTGGGACCTAGGCACATTCCACTGATACGTGTTCATGGCCAAGTCCTCAAAAAGCTTAAGAGCGGCTTCCGGGATTTTGTGGTTTAAAGTACCACCGGAGGCTGCGTCTATCATTTGATTTGTGCTTTGATTTATCCCGTTATAAAACGTCTGTACCTGCAACCATACATGCAGCGCATGATGGGGGCATCGTCTTAAGAGTTTTTTAAATCTTTCCCAGGTTTCATACCAAGTTTCAGAATCTATTTGTCCAAAGGTAGAAATATCATTCCTAAGTTTTGCGGTTTTAGCTGGCGAAAAATACTTTGCCTGAAATTTTTCAGTTTGTTGATTCCAGGTGGTGATGCTGTTTTTGGTAGAGTGTTCAGCCATTGCTTAGCCTTGTTTCTTAGGGAGAAAGGGAAGAGTCTTAGCCTAATAGTATCATTTGTAACACCATTGATTTTAAAGGTGTCACAAATCACCAGAAAGCTTGCTATATGCGCGTTCGGATCTTCATCTTGAAGTCCGTCAAATTGCACATACTGCTGAACTATTTGAATTATGCTAGTCTTAAGTTCAAAATTATTATTAGCTATAGCAGCGCGAACTATGCTTGATTCTGTACTCTCTAGATTTGGTCGTGCATAATAGGACATAGACCTATGCACGGCTTCCTCTATGACAGGTTCTTCCAATCTTAGGGTAGAAAATTAATCGCAATCCTCAACCTGTATTTGGCGAGTAGGACCTTGAAATCGCGATCTTCTCCGAAGAGTACGCTCAATTTCGTGGTCCAAGTCTAAAATATCCGACGGATTCCCGCGGGTCATGCACTAGAAAAAGAGAAGAAAAAGAAAGAGAAATCAATAAACTAGAAAAGAGTTAATAATTTTTTTTTGAAATAGATTTTTTTATGTTTTAACTCCCGAATTTCCCAAGGGCTACCCGATGAAGGGTTCGTAAGGTACTAGACAAGATAGTGGCATTTATAGCCACATTGCCCTTTTCGAGAGAGTTAGGTTGTGTAGAAAAATTGTGATGTGGGTTTCTATTAAGAGCTGTAATATTTTTTTTAAATTTTTAATTGATTTTTTTTAAAAGAAGGAGGGTGAGAAAGAGAAGTGATAAAAGTAATAGGTTCGTGTTTTCAAATTACCAACAAAAGTTGCTTCCCCGGCAATGGCGCCAAATACTTGGTGTGAAAAAATCGCAAAGAGAATATAAATCGAACTAGCAATCTAATGAGGCAAGTATACCTATCGAAATGCAGCTAGGGGACACAAGTGTCGTATTATAATCCAGGAACCGTCGAGTAATCTTACTCACACGAAAACTATTACCTTATCAAAGATTGTTTTATGGTTTAAGAGAAAGCTAAATGCGATTAAGAAGAGAAATATTACGCTAAAAAGAGAAATGCTTGCGGTTAAATAGAGAGTTATTAAAGCGATTACAACGAGGGGTTAAGATGATGATAAAGAAGAGCACTCGATTGAGAATCACCTCGGCTAAAGTTGATGAAAAATTCGATAATAAACCCTAACTTAATAAGGTAAAAAAACTTGACCATGGAGGTTCCATAAGCATGAACATGCTTCTCTCTAAGCCGTGCCTACCTGAGTTTAGGAAGGTCTTACCGAACTCTCATCCAAATCGGAGACCTAAAGCTCGCTTTACGCTGTGAACCCCTCTATTGGATTTCACTCCAATCCGCGAGATTTAACGTCTACCTCTCTCGAGGGGTGCGTGCAGCTCTCTTTAGTCTTGAGTGTTCACTTCAAACTACGAGCCCCTCGGCTAGCTAGGAATGCAAACAAATATGGAAATTATATATCGATGATATAACTCCAAACATGATTTTTTCAACAGTAAATCAAAAGTCTAAGCCTTAGGAAGAAAGAGCGAACTAAAGCATCATAACTTAATCAACTCGAACCTCGGATCATCAAGATTGAGTACAAGGAGGATTAGTTTCTCATGGTGAAGTGGAGAAAGAGAGATGAGTAGAAATGCATTAAGAAAATAAAGAAAAATGGCGCACTTTTTATTAACACTGAAAGTGAGCTACAACTTGAAAATAGAAGATTACAAGTGCTGGAAATGAAAACCTATGCTAGCGTTAACATTTAGCTACTAAGTAATTACAACAACTAATACAAAACTAGTAAACTAAGCTAGATTAAAAAGCTTAAAATGAGGAGGGAGAGGGGAAGCAAAGAAAATTACAAGAAAACTACAAGAAAACTAAAGGGTACGACCTCCTCTATGACTCCAAAACTGGTCTGAATCCTTAGAGATGGGCTCAATTTATAGATTTTTTTGGGATGGATCACGCCCCCCTTACAAGCCCGGGTCGGTCGTGTTCCTGTGGCGTGACACATTCAGTGCGACATTTTTTGCTGAACTTAAATGTTGGAGGTGACGGGCGGCGTAGTTGAATTACACGCCCATATGTCACGCCTGACCCGGGCGTGTAAGGGGGGCATGACCCATTCGGTGTGACTTTGGAGCGGGAAAAAGATCATGCTGCGGTGATTCCTCGGAACTTGGGGACACTCCTATAGAACACGCCCATGTAGATGTTACACGGGCGTGACAGTGGGCGTGTACACTGAGTTTTCATTGAATACAATTTCAGACCGGTAGCTTCATTCCTCTGGGTTACACGCCCTAGGTACACGCCTGGGTAGGGCGTGACCACGAGGCGTGTAATAGCAAAAATTGGCTAAAAGTCATGAAAACCTGCAAAAAAGTAGAAAACATATTAGTGATAATAATATATACAAAAGGAGGTCAATAAAAGCACTTACAAGATATGAATTGTGCTTTAAAAAATAAAAAATACCCTAATATTTTTGAGTGCAAAACGTACTATCAGTAACATACCTGCAATAACCTCCTGAGGATTCTGCTCCTGTGTCATGTCCAGCGCGAACACCTATTTCTGAGTAGGTCCATGGTTTCCTCCTCGTGGTCATTGTAACACCCACATCCGTCGTATGTCATATAACAGAAGGTCCAGCTGGAACCCGACGCCATATACCATAGACAGCCGGAAGTGTTACATAAGAATATCGAAACAATACAACTATTACTACTCGCCCTACAATGAGCATTCTAGCGGAAGCTTTTAAACAGTTATAAAGAACCCATAATTGAAATATAAACTATCATGAATGTCCACAACTACCACAGGAATGAAATAACAAATACACTGTAATAACTTGGCCTTATGGCCTTACAATAGTTTCACTTAACAAAATAGTGTCTTACATACATCGGCTCGCAGGACGGCCACACATGACAAAATAAAATACAACTATTCGCTTTGGCGTTCGAGGGCCAGCTCAGCAACATAGGCTTCAGACCGCTATTTTGTGCTCGGCTCCGCAGCACCTGCCAGCGACATTCCACCGCACGGTGTCAAACAAAGTAATGGTCAGCCAAAGCCGACCAAAATATAACGACCCCGCCCCTTACTCGGGACGGCGGTGCTCCTTCCCTGCATTTTATTAGCCCAGCTAAATAATAAAGTACAAACATACTTCACCACAGTTGTAGGATCACACGGCCAAACACCCCGTGCACTCAGGGCACATTAACGGTGAATCCAGTGAATTCCGTGGCTTCACCACCATCCCCGGGATGGCAACAATGTGAGTATTTTAGCCTTTCTGACCACTATCTAAGGCTCCCGACTATGCCAATGGCCAGTCCCTATATGGGTCTCTCACACCGAACAATATAGCCCGTGTCCGATTCCACTTACCCATTGCTCACACCACGTAGTCACCTTAAGACGTACGCACGAGCCAAGCTTCTCTCGGATCCCGCCACAACTCCAGACAACACATAACCCAGTTATGTACAAGGCCGGCTCCCAGGCCACCACATTAGCAGAATTACGTTTCCGCTCAATTTTTCGTGTGCGCCTTGGAGTTAATCCCCAAGGATCCCTGCTACAATCTACCGTGTAGAATCTCGAAAACATAAAACACGTATTTTTCTCCGGCAAATCATACAAAATGCGACATCACCGATCCAGACCAACATGTCAGGGTAGGCTTCACACACAATGTCTATGTCCATAATTCGCTTCCGGACTCTATATGCAACACAAGGGGGACTATTTCTGTCAACCCCAAGAAACACTACACACTCACCGCACACTCGCGGGAGCGGATTTCCATATGCAAAAGAAGGAGAGCTTCACATGCTCAAGTAGAGAATCGTTACCCTTGTAGTACGCTTTTGTGCCATGGAAAAACTATATGGATTGAAGGCTTCGCAAAGGAATTTCCTCCGCGGATCCGCTCTCAGTTCTCAAAACGATGCTCCGATGCTCCGCCGACGGCCGGAATCCTCCCTTTCCTTCCTCCTCTCTCCAACTCCTTAGAAAGAGAATGGTAAAGAGCAAATGAGGAGTTAAACCTCGATTCCCGGCCTTATCAGAGCAGGAACACATCTGGGCCGTTGGATCTGAATTAAAGAAAATGAATGGCTCAGATGCGCCCAAAAATCCTCAAACTTGTCCGAACACGGCCTCACACACGGCTGTGTCCCAGGCTGTGTGCCTCGATCCAGACACGATCGTCGAGCAGAGAAGACGACACGATTAGAGACACGTCCGTATCTCAACTAACACGCCCATATCGGTTTCTGACACGCCCGTGCACTAGGGCCGTGTCACCAGTAACCGCAACGCCAATCGACACGACTCTTGGGAACATGGGTGGTGACATGGGTATGTACACGCCCGTGTCATTTTACACGCCCGTGTCACGCTGTCGTTTTTCCTGCTGTGTCCTTCAATGTACACAGCCGACCAACACAAATAACCACACGATCTTGGACACGCCTGTGTCCTAGGCCGTGTACGCCTATACAGGCACCAAAAATTCTCTTGGACACGACCAGCTCGGTTACGATTTTCGGGGAGTTACAAATCTCCCCCACTTAAAGAATTTCATCCCGAAATTATATAAAGGTACACAAAATTTTAAATGTTACCTGAGTGGAATAACTCGGGGTATTCTTCCATCATAGTCTGCTCTCGTTCAAAAGAAAGCTCCTCATGTCCGCAGTTATCCCAACGGACTTTGACCATTTGGATTTCCCTATGGCGGAGTCGTTTAACCTCAAAATCTTCGATGCGTACTGGCTTGACCTTTGTCATCAACCTGTAATCAACCGGAACTTGATCGACCGCAATGACCTGTGAAGGCTCTTGCACTACCTTCCGCAACACCGATATGTGGAACACATCATGTAGCCCACTTAACTCCACAGACAGCTTCAAACGATACACGGCTTCGCCAACACGCTCTAGGATTTTAAACGGTCCAAGGTATCTCGGACTCAGCTTCTTCAAGCATCGAACCCGCGAGACACCCTTGAACGGCTTGATTTTCAAACACACCCAGTCTCCAACACCGAACTCCACGTTCCTATGCTTGGCGTTATAGTATTTTGTCTTTCTGTCATGAGCAATCTTCAATCGTTCCTGAACTGTACGTATTATTGAAGTGGCGTCTTCTACCGCTTGACGTTTGTATAGCTTCGATTCACTTGTCTCCAACCAAGACAATGGCATGCGACACTTTCTCCCATACAAGGCCTCGAAAGGCGCCATTCCAATACTCGCTTAATAACTGTTGTTATATGCAAACTCCACCATGTATAGGTAATCTTCCCATTGCTTTCTGAAATCCAAGACGCACATGCGAAGCATGTCCTCCATCGTCCGGTTGACACTCTCGGTCTGACGATCCGTGTGCGGATGAAAGGCTGTGCTGAAACTCAACTTAGTTCCCAACAGACTATGCACCAGCCTCCAGTCATTTGTCGTGAAGCGTCCATCTCGATCACTAACAATACTGTGGGGCATACCATGCAATCAAACAATATTATGCACATAGAGTTTGGCTAACCTTTCCACCAGATCTTCCTTCCTGATTCGAATGAAATGCGACACCTTTGTCAATCTATCTACGACCACCCAAATGGCGTCGTTTCCCCTTTGCGACTTTGGCAAACCATACACAAAATCCATAGAAATGTCGTCGAATTTCCACTCCGGGATAGGTAGGGACTTCAAGAAACTTCTGCTCTTCTAACACTCCGTCTTTAACAAGACACACGTCTAGCACTTGGCCACATATAGTGCTACATACTTCTTCAATCCTGGCCACCAGAACAACTTCTTCATGTCCTTATACATTTTTGTGCTCCCTGGGTGGATTGAGTACTTGGTATGATGAGCCTTGTACATTAACTCCTCCCGAAGATTATCCGCACTAGGAATGCATAGGTGACCGTCACTCTTTAGCAGTCCATCCTCAACAGCAAATTGGGAACTCGACCCATCCAAAGATTCATCTAAGATTTGCTTCATGCTACTATCCTGAACCAAAGCCCGCCTAACTCTATCAGCTAGGTCATACTGCACCTCTGTCCAAAACAATTTCTCCTCGGCACTAGACTTCTTGTCGACGCAAGTTATCTCTAATGCCTCCAAATCACGGACCAATCTCTCATCATGTATCGACAACCAGTTAGCCTGCGCAAGAACCCTGCGATTCAATGCATCTGCCACTGCATTACCTTTCCCAGGCACATATTGTATCTCGAAGGTGTATTCCCCCAGGAACTCCATCCACCTCCGCTGCCTCATGTTCAGGTCCTTCTGATCCAACAGGTACTTCAGGCTCTTATGATCGGTGTAGATATCGACCTTCACACCGTACAGATAGTGCCTCCATAGCTTTAGAGCAAATATCACGGCTGCTAACTCTTAGTCATGGACCGGATAATTCAGCTCATGAAACTTCAATTGTCATGAACCATAGGCTATCACGCTCCCATGCTGTAGCAGAACATAGCCCAAACCACTGCCCGAAGCATCACTATAGATTTCAAACCATTCGGTCCCACTCGGCGAACATAAAATAGGCATCGTGGTCAACTGCCTCTTCAATTCTTCAAAAGCTTGTCCACACTCCAGAGACCACACAAACTTTTGATCCTTCCTTTTCAACGTCGTGAGTGGTAGCGCAATCCGTGAGAAGTTCTCTACGAAGCGCCTGTAGTAGCCGTCAAGCCCCAGAAAGCTCCGGACTTCCGCCACTTTAGACAACACAGGCCACTCCCGTATTGCCACTATCTTCGCCAGATCCACCGTTATCCCTTCTCCACTAACAATATGACCAAGGAACGCTACCGAGGATAACCAAAACTCACACTTGGTGAACTTAGCATACAACTGATTCCTTCTCAACGTCTCCAACACCATATGAATATGCTTGTAGTGATCATCCTCACAATGCGAGTACACCAAGATATCAACGATAAATACTATAACGAAACAGTCCAGGTACTCTCTGAACGTTCTGTTCATCAGATCCATAAACACGGATGGCGCAATCAATACATGCTCGCTGCTCCGAGAGCCAATCCATACCAAAGATTACGTCGTACTCCGCTAACGGCAATACCGATACTTGCAAGTCATACTCCTGATCCCCAATCCGAATCTTAACCACACAGACTCTATCCGCGCGCATTGAGCACCCATTGGGTAACAACACATCCAACTTATTTTTAGCCATCGAGGAAGGGACTCCGATGCGTGATACGAATTGTTCGGACAAGAAGGAATGCGAATCTCCCGTATCAAACAGGGCTCTCGCCGGACAATCAAAAATTAACACGAAGCCTAGCACCAACAAATATGAGCTAACATATAAAAAGGTAATAACTACATAAAGTTAAACTGCAAAAATTTAACTCATACCTGTCACCACGTTAGCTTGTTTTATGACCTCTTGCAGACCAAGGTTGTAAACTCTAGGCTAGGCTGGAGCATGGTGGGATGCGGTTGACTCCACTGCATTCCCTTTCTCTTCGTAGGTTGCTCCAGCATTCCTCTCGGACTTTGCAGGTCTGCTCCAACACTCACGAGCAAAATGCCCCACCTTTCCACAGATGTAGCAAGCTCCTGATACTCGACTTATGGTTGGCCCCGCCGCACCAAACGAAGGGGCTGAGCTCAAAGTCTTCAGCTTCTTATTCCATCTGCGAAAACCTGACTTTGCATTCGGCACTTTGAACTCCGACTTCTTTTCCCCTGGGTCCTTCTTCTCTTGCACTTTCTTCACGACCTTTTCCAACGACCGTGCCGAATTGACCAAGGCTAGGAAGCCCTGCGCCTTAGGCCCAGCAACGAGAAGCTGTAGGTCACCGCACAGACCATAATAGAATCGGTTGGTCTTCCGCTCCTCTTCCGTAAACATAGCACCAGCATAACGAACCAACCTCGTAAACTCGTGGAGATACTCATCCACGCTTCTGTCTCCCTGAGTCAGACCAAGGTACTGATTCTCCATCTCCAGCTTCTGAGCAGAGGATAGATATCTGGACAAGAACAACCTTGAAAATTCCTCCATAGGTACATCAGCAAGTTGCCTTCCCACTAAGATGGGAACCTCCAACTCGTCCCACCACAGCCTCGCCTCACCCAACAAAATGAAGGTCGCTATGGTGGTCTTCTGCCACACAACAGTTTCTGTGGCCGTCAAGACCCTCTTTATCGTAGAGAGCCAATCCTCGGCTTGAGTTGGCGTTCCAACCCCGTCGAACCTCGAAGGATTAAAACTCATCACATGCTTGAGCTGCTTCTCCGTAGCTCTCCTTGGTGCTACCTGATCAACTGCTGCGCACTCTACCACTCCCGGCTCTGCCGCCCTAATTGGTTCTTGCTCATTAATAGGTGGTACATGGTGCATTTGCCCTGCAGGTTGGGCATTTATCATAGCAAAGACTGCTTCAGCAACCAATCTGATGGTTTCCGCTGAAGGAGGTGTTGTAGGCACATCCCTTGGTGCACTACTTTCTGCCGATTGCGGGCGTTCCGATTGCCCAACACCGCTCCTAGCTGCCTATAATAGCAAATACCCTTGATTAGACGACAAACAGATTGTGAAAAACAATCATTGGAACACTCAGATTCCACAAAACATGTGCATTTTTCATTCCTAAGAGGACATTCATGGGTTCTTTTTGTGTTATAATGATGACGCACACATGTGCTCACCACCCCTTAAACGAATTCGTCCACGAATTCATTTAAGTTGACCGGAACCAAAAGTCCGATACTAAATTGTAACACCCCCATCCGTCGTATGGCATATAACAGAAGGTCCAGCTGGAACCCGACACCATATACCACATACAGTCGGAAGGGTAACATAAGAATATCGAAACCATATAACTATTACTACTCGCCCTACACAGAGCATTCTAGCGGAAGCTTTTAAACTGTTATAAAGAACCCATAATTGAAATATCAACTATCATGAATGTCCACAACTACCACTGGAATAAAATAACAAATACACTGAAAGAACTTGGCCTTATGGCCTTACAAGTGTTTCACTTAACAAAATAGTGTCTTACAAATATCGGCTCGCAGGCCGGCCACACATGACAAAATAAAATACAACTATTCGCTTTGGCCTTCGAGGGCCAGCTCAGCAACATGGGCTTCAGCCCACTATTTGGTACTCGGCTCCGCAGCAACTGCAAGCAACATTCCACTGCACGCTGGCAAACAAAGTAACGGTCAGTCAAAGCCGACGAAATTATAACGACCCCGCCCCATACTCGGGATGGCGGTGCTCCTTCCCTACATTTTATTAGCCCAGCTAAACAATAAAGTACAAACATACTTCGCCACAGGTTTAGGCTCGCACGACCAAACACCCCGTGCACTCAGGGCACATTAACGGTGAATCCGGTCAATTCTGTGGCTTCACCACCATCCCCGGGATGGCAACAACGTGAGCATTTTAGCCATTCTGACCACTGTCTAAGGCTCCCGACTATGCCAACGGCCAGTCCCTCTATGGGTCTCTCGCACCGAACCACATAGCCTAGGTCCGATTCCACTTGCCTGTTGCTCACACCACATAGTCACCTTAAGACGTACGCACGAGCCAAGATTCTCTCGGATCCCGCCACAATTCCAAACAACACATAACCTTGTTTTGTACAAGGCCGACTCCCAGGCCGCCAAATTTGCAAAATTACGTTTCCGTTCAGTTTTCTGGGTGCGCCTTGGAGTTAATCACCAAGGATCCCTGCTGCAATCTACCGTGTAGAAACCCGAAAACACAAAACACAGAGTCTTCTCCGGCAAATCATACAAAATGCAACATCACCGATCCAGAACAACATGTCCGGGTAAGCTTCATACACAATGCCTATGTCCGTACTTCGCTTCCGGACTCTATATGCAACACAATGATGACTATTCCTGTCAACCCCAAGGAACACTGCACACTCAGCGCACACTCGCGGGAGCGGGTTTCCCTATGCAAAAGAAGGAGAGCTTCACATTCTCAAGTAGTGAATCATTACCCTTGTAGTACGCTTTTGCGCCATGGAAAAACTATACGGATAGAAGGCTTCGCAATGGAATTTCCTCCGCGGATCTGCTCTCGGTTCTCAAAACGGTGCTCCGATGCTCCGTCGGCGGCCGGAATCCTCCCTTTCCTTCCTCCTCTCTCCAACTCCTTAGAAAGAAAATGGTAAAGAGCAAATGAGGAGTTAAACCTCCATTCTCAGCCTTATTAGAGTAGGAACACATCTGGGCCATTGGATCTTATTTAAAGAAAACGAACGGCTCAGATCCGCCCAAAAATCCTCAAACCTAGGCCGAACACAGCGTCGCACATGGCTGTGTCCTAGGCCGTGTGCCTCGATCCAGACACGATCGTCGAGCAGAGAAGAGGACACGAGTCGAGACATGCCCGTGTTTCAACTGACATGCCCGTGTCGGTTTCCGACACGCTCGTGCACTAGGGTCGTGTCACCAGTAACCATCACTCCAATCGACACGACTCTTGGGAACACAGGTGGTGACACGGGTATGCACACGCTCATGTCACTTGACACGCCTGTGTCACACTGCCATGTTTCCTGCCGTGTCCTACTCTGGACACAGCCGACCAACACAAAGAACCACACGGCCTTGGACACGCCCGTGTCCTAGGCCGTGTACCCCTATACAGGCACCAAAAATTCTCTTGGACATGACCAGCTCGGTTATAATTTTCGGGGCGTTACAATCCTCATCCTCGACCACACATATGTCCCCGCCCTCGTGGAGCTACCAGAGGGAGAGCAAGAGGAGAATTCCCAAACACCTGCGGGCAGTAATGTCGGATGTGGCCCGGTTGGTTGCATTGGAAGCACACTCGCTCATTCCGCCCCTCGGGTTTCTGAAACTTTTGAAGCTATGGAGGTTGAGGCAATGCTGGCGGCTGTGGAACCGGGTGCTCCATTCTAAAATTTCGGTGGAAATGCCTGCCACCTCTCTGATGTCCTCTTCCTCCTACTTAGTCGTGTCTCCTTCTATTACTAGGGCCAGCTTCCATCACACCCTCAACTGGTCTCTTACCACTTCCCAAGTGGTCTGCTTCTAGTCTCTTCGCCATGTCAATTATTTCCGCCAAACTAGAGTCTGCTTGTAACACCACCTATCTGTCACAGAGCATATAGCAGTAGGTCCGGCTGGGGCCCGACGCCATATACCACAGACAGACCGGGTGGTTACTCAATGGAAACCATCCAACTAATATCAACGTCCTACACAGAGCATTCTAGCGGAAGCAATTAAAAATTGTTGCATTAATAAAGAACCCCACACTAGCATGAATGTCCACTACAAAGCCAACAGGAATGAAGTACAAATACACAAGTACTGGCCTTATGGCCTTACAATTGTTTTCCTCAAATTACATGTTTTTCAAACCTCGGCACGCAGGCCGGCCATATATGAATAAAAGAAAACACTCAAAATTACGCCTTCGAAGGCCGGCTCAGCAACTTGGGCTTTAGCCCGCTATTTACCGCTCGGCTCCGCAGCACCTGCAAGCACAATCCACCGCAGCGGTGGCAAACAAAAGCAACGGTCTGCAATGCTGACCAAAATATAACGATCTCGCCCCCAATTTGGGGCGGCGATGCTCCTTCCCTGCAGTTTATTAGCATAACCAAGCAGTATATATATATACCTTGCATCACAGGCATTGCCACGCACAACCACACGCCCCGTGCACTCAGGGCACATTCTCGATGAACCGGTCAATGTCACGTCAATTTAAGCCATAGACACCCCGGTCTCACCACCGCCACTTTGACGGCGAAACTATGAGCATTTTGTCTTCCCGGCATGGTTACGTCAATTTAAGCCATAGACTGCCGAGGACCCTCATCTATGCCAATGGCTCACACCGAACGATATAGAGTGAGTACGGTTCCGTCTAACCCGTGCTCACATTGCAACGACAATTTAAGCCATATGCGCGGGTCAAACTTCTCTCGAGTCCCGTTTCCGTTACACACTTCACATAACCCGGTTTTGTTCAAGTTGGCTCCCAGGCCACCAAGTTGGCAGAATCATGCATCTGCCCAGTTTTCCGAGTGCACTTTGGGGTTAATCCTCAATGCTCCCTGTTGCAATCTACCACATAGAAAACCCGAAAAACAAACATTCGCACGGAGTCTTCTCTGGCCATTTATGCAATGCAACATCACCGATCCAGACCAACTTGTCCGGGTAGGTTTCACACATCATGCCTATATCCTTCTCGATTACGGACTCTACATGTACACAACGGGGACTATTCATGTCTACCCGAAGGAACGCCGCAACTCCCCGCAAACTCGTGAGAGCGGGCTTCCTATCAAAGGGAAAAGAAGAGCTTAACATGCTCAAGTAGAGAATCGTTACACTAGCTTTCTCCCTTGGCGCCATGGAGAAGTATGCAGATGAAAAGCACCGACCACTCCTTGCCTTCGTAGATCCGAAGTCGGTTCGCGATTTGGAGCTCCGAAGCTCTCTCAGTGACCGGATCTAGACATCTTCTTCCTCGTTCTCTCCCATCTATCTAGAACTTAGACAGAGAACCAGCGAACAGAAGATGATGGTTTTGAAACCCTACACTCGGGTATATCCCAATAGGAATAACCTCCAGCCGTCGGATCCCAACATAAATAAATGTACGGGTACGATCCGGGTCTGACCTGGAAAAACAGGGCCGAACACTGCACGGTTCACAAATCGGAGCAGGACACGTCCGCGACAAACTCAAACTGGGTCGGGACATTTAGTCAAGACCCCTGTGTCGACACTCTGTGTCGACACTCTCTGTCGACACTCTGTGTCCACAGTCTGTGTCGACACAGCATAACATGTGTCGACACCCTGTGTCGACACTCAGTGTCAACACAGTAGGCCCTGTGTCGACACAACAGGCCCTGTATCGAAACAGCAGGCCCTGTGTCGACACAGCAGGCCCTGTGTCGACACAGTAGGCCCTGTGTCGACACAGCAGTCCCTGTGTCGACACAGCAGTCCCTGTGTCGACACAGCAGTCCCTGTGTCGACACAGCAGGCCCTGTGTCGACACAGCAGGACCTGTGTCGACACAACAAGCCCTGTGTCGACACATCAGGCACTGTGTCGACACAGCAGACTGTGTCAAACACGCCACAACACACCAAGGACACGACCTATGACACGCCTGTGTCCTAGGCAGTGTGACCCCTGCCAAATTCCAAACTTGGCTAAAAATGCCTCCTGTTGTTCTTTTGAGTTTCGGGGCGTTACAACTTTCCCCCTCTTAAAAGAATTTCGTCCACGAAATTACATAAAGGAAAGATAAGCATAAAACTTAAACGGTACCTGAGCAAAACAACTTCGGGTACTCCTCATGCATAGTCTACTCTCGCTCCCAAGAGAGCTCCTCTCGACCGCAATTGTCCCAACGGACCTTGACCATCCTGATCTCTTTATTGCATAGCCGCTTGACCTCCAAGTCCTCCATATATACGAGCTTGACCTTCGTCGTCAACCCACTATCGATTGGCACTTGATCGACCGCGATCACTTGCGTAGGCTCTTGCAATGCCTTCCGTAGCACCGATATATGGAATACATCATGTAGACCACTAAGCTCCATTGACAGCTTCAACCGGTACGCTGCTTCACCAATCCGCTCCAAAACCTCAAACGTTCCAAGGTACCTCGGGCTTAGCTTCTTCAAGCGCCGCACCCGCGAGACGCCCTTGAACGGCTTGATCTTCAAGTACACCCAATCGCCCACAGCGAACTCTACGTTCCTGTGCTTGGCATTATAATACTTAGTCTAGCGGTCCTGAGCGATTAGCACCCTCTCCTGAATGGTTCTCACCAAAGAAGTAACATCCTCCACCTCTATTCGCTTATACAACTTTGACTCACCCGTTTCCAACAGGACAACGGCGTGCGACATCTTCTACCATAAAGTGCCTCGAAGGGCGCCATTTGTATGCTTGTCTGGTAGCTATTGTTGTACGCGAACTCCACCAAGTATAGGTGGTCTTCGCATTACTTTCCAAAGTCCAAGACACACATGCGAAGCATGTATTCCATTGTCCTATTGACCCTCTCGGTCTGACCATCCGTCTGTGGATGAAAGGCGGTGCTAAAACTCAGCTTTATGCCCAACATCTGCATCACCAGCCTCCAATCATTAGACGTGAACCGCCCATCTCGGTCACTCACGATACTGTGGGGCACAGCATGAATCTGCACAATATTATTCACATACAGCTTTGCCAATTTCTCAACCGGATCATCCTTCCTATGCGGAATGAAATGCGACACCTTCGTTAGACGATCTACGACCACCCAAATGGCATCGTTCCCCTTTTGCGACCTTGGCAACCCGTGCACAAATTCCATAGTAATGTTGTCGAACTTCCACTCTGGAATAGGCAAGGATTTCAAGAATCCTCCAGGCTTTTGGCACTCCACTTTCACCAAGGCGCAAGTTTGACACTTCGCCACGTAAAGCGCCACATCCTTTTTTCAGTCCTGGCCACCAGAACAATTTCTTAACATCGCGGTACATCTTCGTGCTCCCCTGGCGAATTGAGTACTTGGTATGATGCACCTCATACAACAATTCCACCCGCAAATTTCTCACGTTTGGGACGCACAGACGACCGTCTTTCCAAAGTAATCCGTCCTCCACAACGAATTGGGAATTTTACCCTTCCAGAGCCTCTATCATGAGTTGCTTCATGTGGACATCCATATCCAAAGCCTTTCGAATACGATCAGCCAGGTCATATTGGACTTCAGTCCAATTCAATAATGCTTCAGCACTTGATTGCTTGTTTACGCAAGAGATCTCCAACGCCTCTAACTCCTGAACCAACCACTCGGCATGGACCGACAACCAATTGGCTTGAGCTGGGGCCCGGTGACTCAATGCGTCCGCAACCGCATTGCCTTTACTAGGCACGTATTCGATCTTGAATGTATAGTCCCCCAGGAACTCCATCCACCTACGCTGCCGCATGTTCCGATCTTTCTGATCTAGCAAATATTTCAGGCTCTTGTGATCGGTGTAGATATTAATCTTCACACCGTACAAATAATGTCTCCACAGCTTCAAGGCAAAAATCACGGCCGCTAACTCCAAGTCATGGACCGGATAGTTCCTCTTGTGCACCTTCAGCTGTCTCTAGCCATATGCTATAACGCTTCCATGTTGTTACAACACACAACCCAAACCCTTGCCTGAAGCATCGCTATAAATCTCAAAACCTTCGGTCCCACACGACGAACTAAGAACGGGTGTCGTGGTCCACCAACACTTCAACTCCTCAAAAGCTCAGGCGCACTCCGGCGTCCAAACGAACTTCTGCTCTTTCCTCGTCAAAGTAGTGAGAGGTAACGCTATCCGCAAGAAGTTCTCCACGAAGCGCCTATAATAGCCGGCAAGCCCCAGAAAGCTCCGGACTTCCGCTACCGTAGAATGCTCAGGCCACTCTCGTATCACAACAATCTTCATCGGATCCACTGCAATACCCTCTCCACTCACTATATGACCGAGGAATGCCACTGAGGACAACCAAAACTCGCATTTCGAGAAGTTGGCGCACAATTGATTCCTCCTTAGCATCTCCAAAACCAAATGAAGATGCCTGAAGTGATCTTCCTCACTCTGCGAGTACACCAAAATATCATTGATGAAGACGATCACAAAATGGTCCAAGTACTCCCTGAACGTCCGGTTCATCCAATCCATGAACACCGATGGCGCATTAGTTAGCCCAAATGGCATGACCGTAAATTCGTAATGCCTGTATTTGGAACTGAACTCTGTCTTAGGGTTATCTGTTGGGTATTGTATCCACAATTACCTGGATTTGAGGAAGCCACCTGTCAAGCTAATATGAATTCACAATGTATTTGATGAAATCTTTCAAGTTGTGCTTGCAGTTATTCCACGCTAAGTACACACCAATGTCAGGGTGCAGTAGGTCAATATACACAGGTCTGCGTGACGTAATCCCTCATTGAGTAGATCAGTGTATTGGCCTACGTGTACTCTCTCTATTGGAGTGTACTTATTTTCAAGTACAGGGCTGTGATAATGCGAGAGCAGACAAGGAGCAAGGATGGGTCAAAGAGCAGCTCATGGGTGGAAAGACGAAAAATCGTCTAAGTAATATTCGACGAGAATCACCAAGTGATTCTTGCCGATTCGGGGTCAAAGAGCAACTCATGGGTGGAAAGACGAAAAATCGTCTAAGTAATAATCGACGAGAATCACCAAGTGATTCTCGCTGAATCATCGAGAATCACTGGCTGATTCTCGCCGACTCTATCCGGCTAAATCAGAGCGTGCAAATCTGTCGCTAAGTCAAAATCGTCGAGAATCACTGGCTGATTCTCGCCGAATCTTTGATTGATGATCGTCGAGCTCAATTGGCATAATTCCTTCGACGAGAATGACCTTCGATTCTCGCCGAATCGACGAGAATCACCTTCGATTCTCGCCGATTTTATCTTAGGCGAATTTCTGGAACCCGCTGGAC
This sequence comes from Platanthera guangdongensis, assembly GCA_039583875.1. Classification (NCBI taxonomy): domain Eukaryota; kingdom Viridiplantae; phylum Streptophyta; class Magnoliopsida; order Asparagales; family Orchidaceae; genus Platanthera; species Platanthera guangdongensis. The sequence continues at coordinate 111,450,096 of CM077151.1, forward strand.
CGGACTCAGCCGCTGGCGCTGTTTTGAACCGGGCTTGGGGTTTCTTGTTGGTGGGGCCCACAACGGTCATCTTGAAGACCTAATGTATAAATACATCGGTATTTTTGAACAGTCAATCAAGAAATTAAAAAAAAGGAAGAAGTCGAGCCGCCGACGTGACCTAGATCGTGAAAGCCTGCTCCGCCGCCGTCGCCGCTCGTGCCAGTTGATCGCCGGCTTTTGATCGTGGTTTCTTCCAGATCTCCCGGCGACAGAAGCTCAGCCAAGCACAGCGTCTCACGCGTCTAACCAGAGATCCTTTGTCTCTTGATTCGTAGATCGGGAAAACCTTCCCCTTCCGAATCGATCGAGACGATCGATCCTAGTGTGACCGTTTGAAGACCTTGCTAGCTTTGCTACGAAGGTTGAATCTCCAAAGTACATCAACAACACTCCATTGTCGTCGCCGATCCCGAGAACCAAGCCGCCGCCCTTCTTGTTGCCGCCGGTTTCGGGAGAGATTCTCTCCAAGTGAGATCTAGGGTTGTGGACTCTTCGTTGACTTCAAGAACACGTCGTCGAACGAATAGGGACATCTTATTCTCCATAAGTAGTTTGTATTTCTAATACATTCCAATTTCTACTTTGTTGTAAAGGAACTTTGGTTCCTAGTTGTAAGGGTTGGGTGCAACCAGTGTTGTGGGAGTGGTGACTCCTACGTGTGGAAAGGTTCCTTCCGTTAGTGCAAGGATTGGATTTCAATCCTGTTGGTGAAGTGACCGAGTCGTCCCTGGTTGGGAGATAGGTCGAAGGGGGAAAGTGGATGTACCCAAATCGGGGAACCACTATAAATTGCTTGTGTCCTTTCTGTGTGATGTGTTGTTTTGTTTCCTTGTGCAGGTACGATTTTAATTCCGCAAAAATGCTGCAAGACACCTATTCCCCCCCCCCCCCCCATAGGTGAAGGTAGTTGACACTAAGTGGACTTTCAAGTGGTATCAGAGGCAGGTTACTCATCAAAAAGGTTCACACCTTGAGTAGAATCCTGCCACCAGTGTCAAAAGCATGGAGCTGGATTATGGGATATCTCCACTAAGAATTCCCACGTGCACAAAGGAGTATTATCCCATCTGGAAGATGAGAGTGTCCTATCACTTGGAGGCTATCGATCCTCGAGCATCTCTCATCTTGGAAGATGGTCCATTCATTCCTATGAAGACCTCCGGCTCTGGAAAGGATATCCAAATTCCCAAGTGTATTACTGAGATGTCGGAGACTGAACTCTTAATATTTAATCTGGACAAGATGATTCATCTAACCCGTGCTCACATCAAATGACATAGAGCGGGTACGGTTCCATCTAACCAGTGCTCACATCGCAACGACAATTTAAGCCATATACGCGGGTCAAACTTCTCCCGAGTCCCGTTTCCGTTACACACTTCACATAACCTGGTTATGTTCAAGTTGGCTCCCAGGCCACCAAGTTGGCTGAATCACGCATCTGCCCAGTTTTCCGAGTGCACCTTGGGTTAATCCCCAAGGTTCCCTATTGCAATCTATCGCGTAGAAAACCTGAAAAACAAACATTTGCACAGAGTCTTCTCCGGGAATTTATGCAATGCAACATCATCGATCCAGACCAACTTGTCCGGGTAGGCTTCACACATCATGCCTATATCCGTTCTCGATTACGGACTCTATATGTACACAACGGGGACTATTCATGTCTACCCGAAGGAACGCCTCAACTCACCGCAAACTCGCGAGAGCGGGCTTCCTATGCAAGGGAAAATAAGAGCTTCACATGCTCAAGTAGAGAATCGTTACACTAACGTTCTTCCTTGGCACCATGGAGAAGTATTCGGATAAAAAGCACCGCCCTATCCTTGCCTCCATAGATCCGAAGTCGATTCGCGATTTGGCGCTCCAAAGCTCCGCCGGTGACCGGATCTAGACTTCTTCTTCCTCGTTGCTCTCCCCTCTCTCTAGAACTTAAACAGAGAACCAACGAACAGAAGATGAGGGTTTTGAAACCCTACACTCGGGTATATCCCAATATGAATAACCTCCAGCCATCGGATCCCAACATAAAGAAATGTACGGCTACGATCCGGGACTGACCTGGAAAAACTGGGTCGAACACCACACGGTTCACAAACCAGAGAAGGACACGTCCGCGACAAACTCAAATTGTGTCAGGACATTTAGTCAAGACCCTGTCAAGACCCCTGTGTCGACACTCTGTGTCGACACTCTGTGTCGACACTCTGTGTCGACACTCTGTGTCGACACTCTGTGTCGACACTCTGTGTCGACACATCACAACCTCTATCAACACCCTGTGTAGAAACCCTGTGTCGACAACCTGTGTCGACAACATGTGTCGATACCCTGTGTTGACAGAGCAGGCCCTGTGACGACACAGCTAGCCCTGTGTTGACACTGCTCACAGCAGGCCCTCTATCGATACAGCAGGACCTGTGTCAACACAGCAGGCCCTGTGTCGACACAGCAGGCCCTGTGTCGACACAGCAGGCCCTGTGTCGACACAGCAGGCCCTGTGTCGACACAGCAGGCCCTGTGTCGACACAGCAGGCCCTGTGTCGACACAGCAGGCCCTGTGTCGACACAGCAGGCCCTGTGTCTACACAGCAGACCCTGTGTCGACACAGCAGGCCCTGTATCGACACAACAGGCCCTGTGTCGACACAACAGACTATGTCAAACACGCCACAACACACCAAGGACACAGCTTATAACACGCCCGTGTCCTAGGCCGTGTGACCCCTGCCAAATTCCAAACTTGGCTCAAAATGCCTCATGTTGCTCTTTTGAGTTTCGGTGCGTTACACTGCTATAAACAAAAGGGCCTGCCTTAGGGGGTCCTACAGCCCTTTGTAGAAGCACTTAGTGTATCCTCTGTCATCCAAGTCATGTGAGTTAGTAAATTTCTCGAGATGTTGGAACTCTCGTTGATACTCCATAACCGACTTCGATCCTTGCTTCAGCTATAAAAATCTCTCTTCGAGTTCATCTCGAGCAGACGAGGGAATGAAGTGCTCTAAAAAGGCTCCTGAGAACTCGCTCCAATTAATCTCCATATAAACTTGCCCTTGAAAGGTGGAGCCCATGAGGGACTTCCACCACCTCTTGGTGTGCAATTCTAGGAGTGTCACCACCAGGGTCACAGCCATATTGTTCGGACATCTAATTCCCACAAGTAGTTCTTACACGTTGTCGAGCCATTCCTCCGTATGCACTGCCGACTCTGTCCCAAGGTAGGAAGGGGTGGGGAGAGAACTCGGAAAGTGCTCAACCAATTGGATACCGTAGCTTGTTGTTGTACGGGGGATTGTTGGGATCTAAAGGCATTCAAGATAGCTGTGAGTGTCTACCCTAGCTCTGATTTCTGAAACTGTGTGGGTACGGATGGGGCAGGGCTACACCACACTAGCTCAATGTGCACTGGGATCTACACGTAGAGTACAAAACTTAGGTCAGGTTGGCAAATCTTAAGGTCCAAGTTGGACATACTTAGTGTGAATTATATATGGGCACACCACTGCTTTCGCTAAGTCAGTTTGTCCCCAAACTGACTAATCAAACGTGGGTGGCACCATTGTTAAATGATTTCATTAGTGCATGATCGTAGCAAGCTGATACCATTTGTAAAACCCCCCTCCCGGAACACAAAACATGGCACGAGGGGAGTCTTATGCACAGAACAGCCGCCTTGCGGTGGCACCAATTCACTTGTTGTTCTGCACCACAAGATGCCTATCATGCCGGCCATAAACAATACCAACCAATGCCAACCCAACCAAGAATATAAAATAGAAGTCAATCCACACATATGTAAATTAGTCCAAAAGTACATCAAGAAAAAGAAGCTACAACAAGCTTCTAAAATATCAGAGTATGGGTACAACTTTCCCAAAGGGGGTACATCAAGAGTCTCTCAAACTCATTTCGGTGACTGACGGTAGCGACGACACCATCCCTTCAGGCCCTATCATCCGGGCCTGTCTGTCCTGCTGCAAAATCTGCGGCTGCTCTGACTGTGGGGTTTCCTCCTACAAGGAGGACGTAGCAGCCATTAGCCAAAAAGACTAAGTGGCTTCACATCCGCTCCCCCGGCAACCCCTCAACACCGGTCAGATAAAGGAACAAGGGTACAATATATATATATAGTAGAACAAAAGTATAAATAGGTGTTATAGGGTGAACAATATCAATGTATATAAGCATCACAATAAATGAGTAAACCATCTACTCTAGCAGTTCTACCATCTACAACATTATAAAATAGAGAGGTATAATAGAAAGAAACTTAACTTATATGAATACCCATAAAGTCATATAAGTTGAGGATCGGCTCAGCAATATAGTAACTCATCGTGTAAGAGTGACCATACAAACTTATATGATAAGGATCTTATGTATGCAATGTAATGTAATGATATGAATGCAATGCAATGACTCACCCATGAACACGCACATGCAATTTCTATGTCGACATAGACTTGTAGTTCACACTTTTCGAGCAGGTAGCTAACCTCTCAAGCGTCAACCGTCGTGGCCACACGGTGACAGTAGAGCGGGCTCCTCCACTACTAGGAAGGCATCCACACTACCAAGCATAGGCCTTCGTATGCCTCAACGCTAAGAACACAACAGCGGAGCTCCCATGCATACTACGGCTCAGCGGGAGTCTCGGGTAGATGTGCACCGAGAACCAAGCCCCGAATTGGCCCATGTTGTGACCCGGAAGGAGCCTCAAAAAAAGCAGGAGGACCAAGCCCAACCATTCACTTGGCACGGAAGGAGCCCCGGGAATGAGCATCGAGGACCAAGCCGAACCGCCCAAAGTCTATCTGTCAACTCCCGTCGGTGTGACGACAGGCGAGCCCGTAGACCTGCCAAACTATCCTTAACCCAGGATTACGACATCGCGTGTCGACTCACACCGCATGCAATTTCACGTCATCATGGCACGGGAGGAGCCTCGGGAATGAAAACCGAGGACCAAGCCCAACCGTCCACTTACGTATCTTCTCAACATTACCAAACCAGTGCTGTCAAAACCCCCGCACTTGCACCCTTCCACAACCCTGTGCCCCAGGGTACTTAAGGGTTCATTATCTGTGTAAGGGTACTTCACACATCTATAATCTAAAACCACAACCATGTGTTCGTAACAGTCATTAGCAATTATATACAACATGTTCAGGCCAAACTCATTGTTATTCAACACATTTTCACTGTCAAGTACTTCCTCATTATTTAAATCATTCTCTAACCTCCACCAAATCACCTCGGTTGAGTGCACCTTACTACACCATTTGTTCATTAAGGATCTAACCAACAAATGTCCTTAACATATTTCACCCCAATCATTTATAGTCTAAATTCCACAAACATTAAGGTTACTGTTCTATGATATTTTTACAAATAAAAAACAAACATGAGATTTACATGTGCATAAATGATTACTGTACAACAACTTCAAACGGGGATTCCCGAGGCTACAAGAATCCGATGAAGGCTTTTAACCCCTCGTTGGAAATGTATTTCCAAGGGCTGAGACTTTCGTGTTTAGTCGAAATCCCAGATCTGCCCGCATCATGACTGAAAATGTCCTCGAAGGCTACTGCGCGCAGAAAATAGATATTTGCGAGCATCTTAAAGCCAAGTCCTAGCTTTCAACTAAACTTTTAAATTAGATCCAAGATTTCTCCTCTCTTATTCACCCTCGTAAGGCCACTTCTCTTCACAAAACCAGTCCACAAACTGCATTCGAAGTGAGGGAAAGGTTAAAGACTCTAATTCCTAGGACACAAGTCATAGCATGGCCTTTCCTAGAAAACTTCTTCTCACGAATCAAGACCCTTTTGAGTCGATATCTCTCCTAGAAATAACTAAAGATCTAGCACCAAGGGAGAGGGTAGGAAGCTCAGCTCATTTCCGGCATTTCCACCATTTCCAGCTATGGATCTTTTCACCCTTCTTGGTGGCATCTTCTTTCCACTGGTTGGTGTTCGTCCTTCACCGGAAGAAAATCGGCTCCAACACCTTCTTCCTCTACAGCAATTTCCTACAGCACGACTTGAGAAAGAAGACAAGAAATAGCTAGGGTTTTCTCCCCTTTTCATGTGAGAAGTTGGGCAACAACATAGCCACGTGTCGGCCTGTCATTGGACCGCCAATCAACTCAGTAAATGAGCCCCTTCGAAATGACGCGGTCGGAAATTTCGCCAAAACCTGAAATTGAACTACACAGGTAGGAACATGCCCGTGTCACTACCCGTGTCCTGCTCGGGAGGAACGTGGTCAACAATTCGTCGAGCTACTGCTTGGACACACACGTGTAGGGACACGCCCGTGTCACTACCTGTGTCCTGCTCGAGTCTGGTCGACGATGTTTGTCGATCTCAGCTCGATGAATCATCGAGCTAAGCACACGGGTAGGGACATGCCCGTATCACTACCCATATCCTGTTCTGCAAATAATAAATATTACGCGTAGTTGCCAGAGAACCACACGAGTATGGACACCCCGTGTCACTACCCGTGTCCTTCTCTACAAATCTCACAAAGAAGACACAAAGACACCAGAGTACCACACGGCTATGGACACGCCCGTTTCACTACTCGTGTCCTACTCTGGACCAACTTCTCCTCCCTTAGTCGAGTGCAAGCCTAACTGCCAACACTCCCTGAGCCCAAGTCAACTCTCTTGACTTAAAAGTGCGAACGAGTGGCCTAGTGTGATTTAGGACGTTACAACTACAATGTTTACATAAGTAGAACTCCACTCTTTTGTGAATCTAGTAGTGCAATTTCTATAACTAGGAATCATGTCTCCTATAGTTGGATTAAGCATATAGAAATTAGGTATCATTTCATTAGAGAACATGTGGAAAGGGAAGACATCTCCCTTGAGTTTGTCTCCACAGACAAGCAAGTGGCTGATATGTTCACTAAGCCACTAGATGAAGCAAAAGTCAACATCTTCAAATTTGAATTGGGCATGTTGAATCTTGTGTAGCGTCAATTCTCTCTTCTACCATATGATGCATTGTTTATTTTGTAGGTAGAACAAGCTCTTCCTCCAGATATTGAAGATGATGTGCAACTATTGAGGGGGAGATAGCCCAACAGCTGAGATAGATAGGGGGATACCAACCTATCAGTATGCTCCCTATTGCAGAAGCCGAAAAGGGGGAGGAAAGAAGTGAAGTGGCTAAGAAGTATACCCAAGTGGAACAGTAAGGATGGCAGCATACCATGGGGAGTAAGTAATTCTCCACAGGCTGGAAAAATGGTAACACTTCTACTGTTAAATTTTGTTTAAATTTTATTATGATGAAATGTTGTGTTGTCAATGACCTGTATTGTTTTGACTTCTTCAAATAGGGAGAGATTTTTGGGTCTATTGATCCCAATATCCCAGATTTGTTAGAAGTCAAACTGGTCAATGACATACACACATACTTTATTTGATTTGTACTTTAGTTCATGCATGCAGGTTGTCCATGATTGGACAAGTAAAGAAAAATGAGTTTGGCAGTAAACTAAAATTTCGTCGAACTCAGCTCAGAGTTCATCGAACTCAGCTCGCTGATCGTCGAGCTCAACTCAGCATAAGCTTAAGAACTCAAGATACAAAATTTGTTGAACTTAGCTCGAAGTTCGTTGAGCTCAAGTTAGAGTTCATCGAGCTCAGCCCAACGCTTGTCAAGCTAAAGCAAGAGAAAAATTGACTAAGGCAAAAAGCGCTGAGACCGCTGAGAAGATCAAAGTTCATCGAGCTCAGGTTACGGTTCATCGAGCTCAGCTCAAAGCTTGTCGAGCTAAAGCTAGAAAATCTATCTAAGGCAAAAGTGCTGAGACCGCTGAGAAGAAGCCGTTGAGACCGCTGAGACAGCTGAGACTGCTGGGAAGATAGCATTGTGACAGCTGCAAACAACTGAAATGTCAGCGTTGAGACCACTGAGATAGCTGAGAAAGCTGAGAAGATGGCGTTGAGACAGTTGGGACAACATATATAATATTGGCTGAAACGTTTCTAAGTTCAGAAGCATTGAGTGAAGCAGGTTCACTCAATGTTTCTAATAATGCAGGAAACGCTGAGACAGTTAAGAGGTAAACAACTGAGACAAAGTTAGCTGGATTTTTTCTAAGTCCAGAAGCGTTGAGTGAAGCAGGTTCACTTAACACTTCTAATGAAGAGGAAGCGCTGAGACAGTTAAAAGTAAAAACCGCTGAGACTGCTGAGACCAAGACTTATCTAAGCTAAAAAATGAAAAACCACTGAGATCGCTGAGATAAAACCGCTTAGACAAAGCCAGGTAATTTTCTAAGTCCATAAGCGTTGAGAACCAAGGCTGATGGCAATGAGTGTCTTAACACCACTCAACGCTTAATGAGATTCAGGAAAATTTTCTAAGTCCAGATGTTGATGACCACTGCTGACATCATAAAATTTAAAATTGCAGGAAGCCATTGCGGGAAAGCTGCTACAGTGCCGAAAGATGTTTTGTCCCTTTCTAATGGAGTTGACGCTCATCAATCCTTGGTGGGCCCACATACTATCGTGTCGTTGATTCAAGTCAACACATATAAAAGGGGAAACAGTAAAGGGATTAGGGTTAATGAAAAATGAACAGAAAGAGAAAGTGATAGAGGCGGCTGGACATTTACTTCTGATCAAGTTCGACAGCTGAAGTCCAGCCAAGATAGCGTACTTAGAACCTGCCAACCCATTAGTTCATCTCAAAACCTAGGTGTTTAGATGAAGGGTGGCGCGATACATGAACACAAAGGGGAGAAGTCTACAGGCGGTGTGGGATTAACCATAACCACTGGAACGCGGGGATTTTCCGCCACAAGGGTGCCCACCGGGGTCAACACCTAGACCTGGAACGCGATGGAGAAGCCAAATTCGCAGTCCCACACACACGTGTCCTTCTGGCTAATATAATCTCAACACACCCCCGCAGCAGGACAACCCACTCTGATACCAAGTTAGAACCCGCCAACCTATTAGTTCATCTCAAAACCCAAATGTTGAGATGAAGGGTGGCGGGGTACATGAACACAAAGGGGAAAAGTCTGCAGGCGGTGTGGGATTAACCCAAACTACAGGACCGCCGGGATACTCCGCCACAAGGGGGCCCACCGGGGTCAACCCCAAGACCTGGAACGCGATGGGGAAGCCAAATACGCGGTCCCACACACACGTGTCCTGCTGGATAATATAATCTCGATAAGGCTGAAGGCACAGAAAGATAGCTGAAGCTCTTCAAGCTCAGGAAGGTTGTTCTTTACAGAATAGTTTAGCTGATTCATCTCATCAGTAAGGTGGAAGCTGCTCATTTGTGCAACAGTATTAAGTGATAGTTGTAGAAGAAGTCTGATTTCTTCTACAGCAGGTGCGCTGGACTGAAATATGCTCAGTCCATCAAAGTTGACTCAGAGTTATTTATCTGAGTCAGTTATTTTAGTTTCTTCATTCTCTGTATTTATTTCATGTAGTATTCAGGTTTCTTGAATCTGAGTGTAGTGCACTTTGTACCTGAGCTGTAGGTGACAAAGTTTTCACTGAGGTAGGTGTCCTGTTGGGGCATTGAAGTACGATCCAATTGAGGATCTGAGCTGTAGGGCTTAAGTGCCTGAGTGTAGGGCCTTTGTGCCTGAGGTAGGTGATAAGCTTGTCACCGAGATGTAGTTTCCTGGAGGGGCACTGAGGTAGGTACCAGGAGGGGTATTGAGTTGTAGGAGTGCTGCAGCACTCTAATAGTAGGGCCTTCTGCCTGAAATTATAGGGTTGAAGAGCCTGAGTTGTAGTCCTTAGAGATAAGGCTGAGGTAGGTGGCATGCAGGTCACTGAGTGTAGGAGCACTGCAAAGCTCTGAGGTAGGATCCTTTGGGATCTGAGGTAGGGCTGTCCTCCCAACCTGAGTGTATGCTTAACAGCCTTAGGTAGGTGGTCGGCTGACCACTGAGTGTAGGACCTTGTGGCTGAGAAGTGAGTCTTGGAGGAGAATTTAAGATCCTGTGGGATCTGAGGTGTAAGCTCTTAGGAGCAGTTTGGAGGAGATTGTGTCGAGTCCAACGAATAATTTGGATAGGTGGAGGGGTAATGTGAATGTTGTTTGCTATGTGTGCTTGTTTGTCTTTGTGATTGCAGGATTTAAGGACAAGCTCTAGATAGAACAAGTTGAAAACAACAAAAGATTAATTAAAAGCTCAAAGACTTATTCACCCCCCCCCCTCTAGGTGATTAGCTAACCTAAAGTTAAATAACTTTCAACACCAGTATCTTGGATCTTCCATTGTGATAGGGCCATGAACTTCATTCATCTTTTCTCAGGACATCGAACTTTTCTTATTTGTAACTATTTGAGACTTCTCGCCCACAGATGAGCTTATGTTTGTTGTATATCATTTTCATAGAATGTCGCTGCTTAACTTTCTCTAAGCGAATGCGGACAAGGTGCCCTTGCTAGCCTACCCCTTCCTTAGGCTGGTGCGATGCTGTTGGGCCTGCTAGACCCTCTACCGGACACGAGTCAACGCGACTAGCCCGCCACTTGGGCTGACCCAAGTCAGCATGGCTCCCTGCTGCATAACTTTCATAGGGCCGTGCCGTGTAACATCCCATGTTACTTCTAGGCCCATTTCACTTAGATTGGGTTAGGCATGTGTGGGTGATAGGGGATTTTAGCTAGGCTTGACCCTAGGTAGTGGATTGTAGCCATATGGGGCCCACTAAGGGCCAAAGTCAAACTAGGTCAAACCAGCCTAAATAGGAACCCTAACCACACCATGACCCCACAACATTGCCCTAACCCTAAAACAATCTAAGTGGAACCTAGGGCATGCCATTAGGTCAACCCATTGACCCTGGTGACCAAAGTCAATCATGGCCTTAATTTGGTCAAACCTATACCTGTAGGCCCAATTAGCCCAAGTAGGGCATCACCTTGGCCCAACCCAAGTTGGGTGGTGCCACTAGACCCATGACCACCAAGTGGGGTCAACCAGCTCACCTTGGTTGACCAAGTCAACTCGAGTCAACTAAGTCAACCCATTTAGCCTAAAAGAGAAAATGAAGGCCAAGCCCATTCCCATTGGGCTAAGCCCATCCAAATCAGCCCAAGGCCAACCCAAATGGTCAAAGACAACTCCTAACCCCCAAAATCAGGAAATAGAATACATGAAAAGGGGTAGAAAAGGAATTTGGAGAGGAAGAGGAGAGAGAAATGGGGATGAAGAGGAAGGGTGGCCACATGGCCACTCCTTCAGCTGCAATTCACTGCCTAAGCATGCTGGCCGGCCTCCTCTGATTATTCTAGAGAATTTTTGTAGCATGCTGGCCACATGGCACCCATGGTGACACAACCAAAGCTCAAACCGAGCTCACATTGGACTTATCTCTCCATACACCCCCTCTCAGCCCAAATCACCCCCACCATCAGCTTCAGAGAGAGGAGAGGAGTGGAAATCGACTACTGGATCGAAGCAAATGGTGGAGAATCGTGATTTTGAGTAGGAGATTGCCAAAGCTGTATAACCATGGCCACCCGCCGCCAAACTCGCCGCCGCGCCGCCATACATGTTCGTTTCACTTCACCTCTACCTGTACTAGAATCCTAGATCAACTAGGGGAGATATCGGGCTCAATTGAGCCCGATGCCATGGGAGAAATGAGAGATTTTTCCAAGCTTTTCTTACCTCTCGGGATCGCCTTCGACGCCGTCTCCCACCGCCTCATCACCGGAAAATGATAGCCACTACCACCGTGAAGGTGATGGCACCATTGTCCGGGGGTGGCGCCGCCTCAGCTGGCCGGAAATAGCCAGCAAAGATGCTCTAGCCAGATTCAATCCCAGCCGTTGGCTGGAGGAAGGAGATAACCCGATCCCGTCCATTCCTGCTTTAAGATTTGTGCTGAGCTATTAATTAAAATCATTTTATTCTATTATATATTTATGAAATGAAATCAAATTTCTGTCATATTTATTCCATGACATTTCTTGTCACTTTTAGGCCTCTTAGAGGCATTTCCAGAAACTGGACTCTAAATAAACATTGTAGCTTAATGTCTTAACTTTAAATTTCCACCTTAAACTTGTGATTTGGTGTAGTATACAGTCCTGTAGGGTAGTTTTCGTAGGACTGGTCCTAGACAAGGACAGAACTTCATTTTGATGCCCAAGTCAAACCCTTAATCAACATGGCCCCATATTTTGCGTACATGCATGATTAGGGCATATTTAGCCCCTGCCAAAAATTTAGAATTTGTGGGGATATATTTCCTATAGTTTTTGTCTAATCATCAAAAAGTAAATAAATGAAATACATTGAGTTTTATAGCTCCAAATGGCCCCAAAGTTTGGTGGCATACCCTTAGAGGCATTATTCATGTATGTTTAAAATGTCAGCCAATTTGGACCACAGCAAGTTAGGTAAATCCACTTGCATGTGTTGGCTTGATATAGGCTTGGTGTGCATTTAACCTAAAATGAAATATTGCGTATTAAGCCAACTTGGAACACTCAAAAATCCTGATTTTATTTATAGAGACATATTAGGGTGTAATACACCCATCATTGTAATAATGGGATTTTTGGAAGCAAAAATCCCATTATTTGGAATTTTTGAAGAATTGGACTTTTTGATAAATAAATTTTAGAATAGTCTTATCCATGAGATAAAATACCCAAATTTTGTCAAGGCCAATATCTTGTTAGAAGTAACTCCTGAAAATTTTAATTTCTGTGTTTGATGAATTTTAAGTGGAGTTATGTAGAAATTACAATTTTGCCATAATCACATTTATTTAGCAAATTGATGGAATATTTAGTAGAAAATTATGAAAAATTTTTTAGGGTTGTGTTTGTGAATACATAACCTTGGATATTTATCTCAGCATTTCTGGATGATTCAGTAAATTTTAAAGCTTATAGTGGCATTTTGGTAAATTATAAAGAATTGAATTTGGTAGGCCATTACACTATAGAAATTGATGAAACTCTGCCATTAGCCTTAAAATAATGATATATAAGCTCTGTAATATTCCTAGAATTTTCAGTAATGTATTCCTCTTACTTCATTTGAAAAATGACAATTGTATGAATATTGTAGTAATTAAGGAATAAATAGAAATATTCAAAGGAAATTTATAAATTTTGGTATACACCAATATGGCACCATGATACATCTCAAGAAAAATTTCATTAGGTCAGTGGATTTAAATTTGTGATACTTCATGTATTAAATGACCTAGGGGATTAAATTAATAATTTAATTAATGCCCTTAATGACTTAGGAAAATTATGGAAATTTATGCTAGTCATCATGTAGGTCCATACCATCCTATGATAAATGATTTGAGGCATATGGATAGAGGAATTGGAAGTTCCATTTCAGGATGGTATTAGGTCATGGGCTGTGTATAGCATAAATGAGTTAGAGTATAAGGACCACCAGGGGATAGATCGACGTCGAGCTAGAGATTGAAGTTGGTGAATAACCCTGCTGGGCAGTATTGTTAGTGACGAGAATAAAAGTGCAAGTCCTTAGGTAGTAACTGGAGTGGAGGCCGACGGAAGACCGTCGGTTTCCCGATAATATCTTAAGTCATTAGGATTGTTCCAGAGCAACAATGAGAGCTGGGGTGAATTACAGGTAGTCATCAACTAATGTAAATATCCTTGCGAAAGGGAACTTTGGGCGTAATCCCATCGTAGTTCCTAGCGCCCCCGAGAGCCCTTCACCGGGTATACCCTGTCAGTCCTGAGATTAAACTTAAATCACTAAGTATAATAACCCGTAGACAAGAGTAGTCTAATAGGTTAAGACATTTGTAGTACATACTCACCAGTGTAGGGTTGGAGAGATTCATGATATATGCCCACCCATGTAGGGTTTGGGGGAATTGGAATAAAGGCACTATTGTGCGTTCTCACCCGTGTTGGGTTTGAGGGATTCAGGACAGGTTGGTCCTGCGAGCTATAGGCTCGGGATGAAATACTTGCATGTGCATAAAGATAGTGGCGGGGCATGCGGTACTGGCCGTTCGTCACACAGATGGTAGTACGGTGCACCAGGAGGTTGTGAGGGTTAGAGGGGCCAGTGGGTTGTTTTACACTACGGTCTGAAGGACGATCCCCGATAACGCACATCCGACCCAACAAGACTGACGGGTTGTCAGCAAAGTACGTACGCGAGACTCTAGAGTGCACCTTGGACGTGTACAGAGGCATATGAGAGGCGTCTAAGACTTGTTAGTGTGCATACCGGCCTAGAAGCGGAGATGCCCGCTCCGCTGCTGCCGTAGCCACAGCGGTGGTACCTGAGAGTGATGCTAGCTCTCAAAAAGTGGGAACTAAAGGTCTGTGATCACAGAGTCATTGTGTGTGAGTTGCACTTGCCTGTGCATAAAATTGCATCATAACATTCATTCATATTAGGTCACACACTTCATATATCCTTATCATATAAATTAGTATGGGCTCTTTTATATGATAAGTTAAATTTCCTGGAAATCCTAACTTATATATTTGTATGGGCATTTATATAAGTTAGGGTACTTTTATGATGGTAGTATAGGGGTAAAATAGTTTTATTTCCATGCACTTACTTTCTGTTCTTTACTTCCTTTACTAGTATTGCACTTTACTTACTTGTACCACATACTTAGAACTGCTAGAGTAGAATGATAATATCCATTATAACTGCTAGTTAGATCTTGTCACCTGTTTCCACCTTTGCTACCCCTTGTTGTCCTCCGCTTCGTCCTCCCACTCGGTGCCTAGGAGTTGCGGGGCGAGGTGCGGAGGAAATGACTTAGTCTTTTTAACTAATGGTCGGTGACCATACTATTTTTAGGAGCCCGTGGAGATGGAGCACCAGCATGACGAGGAGACAGGGCTTGAGGAGCAGATACCGCTACAGCAGGCTACTACCACTACTGTGCGTCCTCAAGTGGTACGAGTTCTTATGTATTAGTATAGCTTCCGCTTTTATTCGAGAGAGAGAGTTGATATGATGTACTGGGCATAAGCCCTTATTACTCTTTCATTTTGTACTCATTGTGGACTATGTTTCTATTGGAGTTAACATGGTGATCTGGAAGTGGTCAAACATGTAATCTCACTGCCAACGCGATATGAGCCTGCAGGGTCGCACATAAGAGATGTGGAGAAGTTGGATGATTGATTGTGTTGGTAAAGGTTACCAATCACCGACCTGAATGGGGTTATGGGCAAAGTGTTGCCTTAAAGGATCGTCGGGTTGGGCAAATGTTGCCTTGAAGGACTGGTAAGAGTGGTCGTCCGAGGGTCGACAACAATCGTCGAGGATTGGTATTCTGATTACCGCCGATCGACGAGAATCGTCACTCTGATTCTCGCCGATCGACGAGAATCGTCGAGAATAGACTTTCTGATTCTCGCCGATCGACGAGAATCGTCGAGTATAGATATTCTGATTCTCGCCGATCCGGGTGATTCTCGCCGATTATGATTCTCGCCGATTGTGATTCTCGCCGACTGATTCTCGCCGATCCTAACTGATTCTCGCCGACTGTGTCTCGCCGAATCTGCTAGGTGATTCTCGCCGATTCTCGCCGACTGATTCTCGCCGAGCTTTCCGGAACCCTAGTTTTTGGGTGGTCTGCGGATAGCGATGTTCCTAAGTCCTTTTATGCCTTTGGTATAAAAAGGACACTTAGGGTTTTTCGGGATATACATCGGTTCTGTGCCTTCTGATCGAATTGAAGCCGAAGGAAGAGTTCCGTTCTTCGCTCCGCCGATCCCGAATCCCGCCGCCGACGGAAGGGTTCCGCCGCCGCCGTGTTCGCTCCGTCGACCTCCTCCTCTCCGGCGATCGTCGCTGGTGCTGCTCTTCCTGGCGCGGACCTAGCAGTCCGTGGAATAGCAAGGTGTGGTCATCGTCCTTCCCGATCTTCCGTGCGACGGAAAGCTCGGCGTTCTCCCCCTCGTGTGGATTTCTGCAGAAACGTGGATATTATTCCACGTAGAACTTGCCACCAGCAGGAATACAAAGTTTGGAGCATCTCTGTTGAGTTGTGACTCAACGCCACCGAGGTAATTTTGCATAGTTGTATGTTAACTTCTTGATTCAACTTCCATGGCCCGATCCCAGTTCTTTTGGGTTTTCTTAATGTTTTATTCTTCCGCTGCGTGCACAACTGTTGTGCCATCCTCATGGAGAAACCCTACAGTTTCTGTACTTTTCATTCCATATATATGATATGTACTTTGTGACTTGTGGACTAGTAGAATTGTTACACTGCTATACTTCTTTTCTCATATTGGCCTACAGGTTATGTATATGATCGTAATAGCCGGCAGAATCGGCGTGTTGCGGTGTCGACTAACCCGTGCGTTAGTGCCACCGTAAGACGGCAGTTTTGGGCATAAGACCCGGTAGCCCTCCTTGTTAAGGGGGAGGGGGTCTTATAAACTGGTATCACTTGAACAAACGATCATATGAGAATGAGGTCCACAACACGGGACCACCCCTGCCCGAGCATTAGTTTGCGGACAAACTATGCAGCGGAAGTAGTGGTGTGCCCATGTGTAAAAGTCACATAAAATGGTCCACTAAGTACAATGAGTTAGCCCAGTTCTATTTTAACCTTACCTTTATGCAACCTCCACAGGTCGCCGCGCCGCAAAATGTGGCTCCTCCCCCTCCAACTGCCACTCCATTCCTACATACGGAGATGGGGCAGACTTTGACGGCGATTCTGGATGCCTTCAAATCCCAGCAAGTCCCGGCTCCGCAGCCTAATCCGGGGTCGAGCTGGCTGAGTGCCTTCAAGAGCCTGTCCCCACCGATGTACTGTGGGATAGAGGATGCGGTAAAGAGGGAGGAATGGCTGGAGGCCATACGCGAGATTTTAGCAGGCATCAGCAGCCCGGTCGGCGAGGTAGTACCTCTAGCCACCTCTACACTAGAGGCTCGTGCGAAGAGATGTTGGAAATCAGTGCGGGAGTCTACATATGCGGACTGGGAGCTGTCAGACATGTCCTGGGAGGAGTTTGGCGATGTATTTTTGGATCACTTCGTCTCTGCTACGGATAGAGATGCCTTGGAGGAGAGGTTTTTGAACCTCAAGTAGGGGACTGGATCGGTGATCGAGTGTTAGAGAGAGTTCTCTCATTTGGCCAGGTTTGTAGGGATTCAGGATACCAATGATAGGAGGTATGCCAAGAGGTTCTACCGGGACCTCAGGGACGATTTGAGGCAGGCCTTGCTGTTCATCTCTCATGGAACCTCAAGGCAGATCATCGAGATGGCAAAGAAGCTGGAGGCTGACCAGTTGATGGTGCAAGGTAGAGGAAAGAGACCGTTTGATGGGTCGACATCAGGAGAGAGCAGCAGGGGCTCTCAGAGAGGCTGGACTATCAGACACAAGAAGGGTGGGGGATGTCGTCGTCCCAACTTCAGGCAGGAGCTGGGGCCTCCTCCAGCATTAGCTCCCCCACCTCTACAGGTGCATGATCCGAGGAGACAGGATGACCATGGCCACCAGCAGGTAGTTTGTTACGGATGCCGTACGGATGCCGCCAGCCCAGGCATATTAGGTCGGAGTGCCCGCATTGATTCCATCCTCCTCCTCCTCCTCCACCTCTAGTGGCCCCAGTACAGCAGGGCCGAGGCCGAGGCCGAGGCCGAGGCCGGGGATATCACGGCAGGGGACGCAATCAGGAACAGATATACTCTTTGGACCTCACGGAGCAGAGGAACCCCGAGGAGGTTATCACAGGTACTTAAGATTATTATTAAATTCCTTGAGTTTTCAATTATATAGTACCTGGAACTATAGGGTAACAATTAATTCTAACTTAAACAAACCTTAGGCATAGTTATGATCAGCGGCAAGCCCGCACATACTCTCTTCGACACGGGTGCTTCGCACTCGTTCGTATCTGAGGCCTTCATAGACGGACTCGAAGGCGTGGAAAGATTTCCGGGACTAGAGATGAGGGTGCGTCTACCCGATGGGTCAGAACTGCGGACCACTGCCCATTGTGATATGGAGACCGAGATTGGCGGCAAGGCATTTGAGGCGCCAGCAACTATTCTGAAGCTGCAGGACTTCGACTTGATTTTGGGCATGACATGGTTACATCGGAACCATGCTCAGATAGATAGCCCATCAAGGAGGATCACACTAAGGTATGGCGACTCCCATGTTATCATCTAAGGTATTCAGCCTATCTGCGACCTATTGTTATCTTCTGTATAGGCTGTGAAGGCCCACGAGCAGGGAGAAGAAGTTTACCTTATCTGCTTTGAGATGGTGGGAGCAGAGACTTCTATTTCAGATATTCCGGTGGTCCGGGATGTAAGACCCCCTGTTTTTTTTTCTTTTTAAAACCCCGGGGTCTTAGGCCCAGAACCGCCGCCTTGCGGTGACACCTTCGCACCCGGGAAGGTCGTCACTACAAGACGCCGATCCTGCCGGCCAAATCGATCACAGCTGACGCAAAAGTAGCGATACAAGAGAAGACAAGTCCACAGCATATCACATATATATAAAAATCTCGACGAAGGGAGTGTCCACAGAATAATAAAGTGTACAGAAATAAAAGGGCTGAAGCCCGGTACATCCATATCCTCACTACAGATCTCTCATACGGAAGCAAAACAAAACAACTACTAGAAGTCAAAACTCACGGTCCCAGCTGGCTGTACTCCTGAGCTAGACTGCCCTATCTCCAATTGCACCGGTCTCCTGGGCTGCTCCTC
Organism: Platanthera guangdongensis; assembly: GCA_039583875.1. Taxonomy (NCBI): domain Eukaryota; kingdom Viridiplantae; phylum Streptophyta; class Magnoliopsida; order Asparagales; family Orchidaceae; genus Platanthera; species Platanthera guangdongensis. Next base: position 111,468,870 of record CM077151.1, read on the forward strand.
CATACTCGGCTCCACGATCCCCTAATATGATGTGGTTCGAAAACCATTAGTCTAAAAGACTAAGCCCTATCGTCCCCCACCCCTTCTCCCATGCTCCTAGGCACCGAGCGGGGAGGAAGAAAGGAAAGGACGTGAAAGAGGAGAGAAATCAAAAATAGGTGACCGGGGGACCTAGCTAGCAATTTATAATCAGGTTATAATGAGTAAAGTAAGAAAGGAATATAACCTTCACTTATGTGAATACACATAAGCCAAGGGATCTTCTACAAGGCTCCCATCGTATAAAATGTCCCATACCACTTTATACGTTGGGGTGTCGGTTATCACAAGCAGCATATAAATATTGAAATAACCTTAATTTATAAACTTGCCCACACAAGCTTATAGACCAAGGGGTCGTTTTGCAGGGCCTAATATATAAGCGTCCCATACCACTTATACTTTAGGTGTCAGGGTTAAATGAATCGATTATGCTATGACATGCAAGTGGGTATGATGGACATGCAAGTGCAACACACACACCCGACTCTGTGCACACAAACCTTTAGTTCCCACTTTTTGAGAGCTAGCATCACTCTCGGGTACCACCGCTGTGGCTACGGCAGCAGCGGAGCGGGCGTCTCCGCTTCTAGGCCGGTATGCACACTACTAAGCCTTAGACCCCTCTCATATGCCTCTGTACACGTCCAAGGTGCACTCTAGAGTCTCGCGTACGTACTTTGCTGACAACCCGTCAGTCTTGTTGGGTCGGATGTGCGTTATCGGGGGTCGTCCTCCAGACCGCAGTGTAAAACAACCCACTGGCCCCTCTAACTCTCACAACCGCCTGGTGCACCGTACTGCCATCGGTGTGACGAAAGGCCAGTACTGCATGCCCCGCCACTAGATTTATGCACATGCAAGTATTTTACTCCGAGCCTTCCGCTCGCAGGACCAAACCCGTCCTGAAAACCCTCAAACCCAACCCGGGTGAGAACGCACATTAGTGCCTTTATACCAACTCCCTCAAACCCTACACGGGTGAGCATATATCATGAATCTCTCCAACCCTACACGGGTGAGAAGGTACAACAAATGTCTTAACCTATTAGACTACTCTTGTCTACGGGTTATTATACTTAAAGATTTAAGGTTAATCCCAGGACTGCCCCCGGTATTCCCTATGAAGGGCTCTCAAGGGGCACTAGGAACTGTGTTGGGATTACGCCCAGCGTTCCCTTTCGCAAGGTACTTATTAATATTATTGGTTGATTTCCTTTACCCATTACCTTCTCATATTGCGATAGGCTAATCCTAAGGTAGTTTAGAACTGTCACTCTCGCGGGCACGACGATCTTTCGTCGAACTCGCTTACCTTTTAACACACATCCACACGATTCCCAACACTCCTTAGAACTTTCTAGGTGACTCATCAACTTTTATTCAAACAATTCAACACGACTAACTCCACCCTATTCTAACTCTTATCCTAATACAACTTTTCCCCAAATTACTATTTGCAGACCGACCTATACTAAGTGATGTTCATGATATGATGTCCTTTGAGTTTTCATCCGAATGACCTAGGATTATTACTGGAGTCCTATCATGACATAAATGATTTAATTTCCCAAATATTGTATTTTCCTCAATTAATCTTCTATTTAAATAATTTATTACAAGGGCCAATTATAGTCGAGTTGATCATGAAATATATATTTTAGACATCATTAATGTTCCATAAATTCATGATAAAATTCCATATATCCAAAAGTGACAATTTCCAAATTTGACATTTTATACAAACATTTATGGGGCCTAAAATTTTTTTTGCATTAAATTCCCAAATTCCAAAATTTGTAAAGCAACTACTTGAAATTATCGTCCAAATAATTTGAGAGAACTATATTACACTACTACAGTCCTAAAATTATCACTAGCCAAACTTTCATGATTTTTCACAAAATATTTAATTCTAAATAAATTCAATACCAAAATCAAAAAAGAGAATAACTGTGAATCAAGCACTATAAATATACTTCAAAATTTCTAATGAAATTCCTAATAGTATATATCATCCTAAAATCATCAGTGGCCCAACTTCACATTTTTAAATGTTAAATTATTCTTTAAATGATTTATTTATCAAATATGGCCTTTACAAAATTTATGAAGAAAGCAATATATAAAGTCCTTTAAAAATTATAATAAAATTCAGAGACCTCTATTTAGGTCAAAAACCTCTACTGGACAAGTTCTACTAGATTGCAATTAAACTAAATGATCAAATTAAATCAAATACTGAATTGGACACTTTGATAATTAACAAAGTAACTACCATGAATATAATCCATAAAATTCCACTAAAAATATCTAGGGGTTCAACTCACCCTAATATTCATTCTACCCCATTTTCACAGTTTTTAGATGAGGTTAAGTTACCATTTTGACCTATTAGTGCTTCTACCCTAAAACTAGGGTTTGACTTTGGAGTTACTTAACTACTTCAAAATTCCCTAATATTTCAACCAGAGTCTTAAATATATCTAAACTAACTCTCTACTGATTTACAAGGCCATACAAGGGCATTTGCCCCTATGTCTTTCACAACCCCCTAAAGGTCCATCCTTAGGGTGTGAACTTGGGTCCAAGGGTAAGTCAACCCTAATTCATCTATTTTCCCCAAAGAGGGGAGGGTACTTAAAGTAATACTAAGTCAGTGGTCTAAAAAGGGTTGTGCCTTCAATATTTTAGTTTTTTCTTCTTTTGGCTATAAGCACACCAAGTCCTTTACAAGCCAACACATGCAAGGGGTTTCCCTAACTTGCTGTGGTCCATGTGGGCTAAACATTTAACCATGCCCTAATAATGTCCTCATGGACATGCCACCAAAGATTGGAGCCTTTTGGAGTTGAACTACTCCAACAATCACCCAAACAAGCCTAGGGGTAATTTGGTAATTCCACCCTAATTTTAATTCCAATTAATCCCATTTTTGGGCAGGACCTAAATATGCCCTAAACCAGTTACCTCCCAAAATCGCAAGTCATTTGGGCCTCTGGATGGGCTTGGGCATCCCTTTCAAATTTCTGCATTTTGCTATTTGCTGCCCAAGGCCATTTAATTTTTCAGATCTTGCAAGTGAGATATCTCAACATTCAGAGAGTTAAATTGTCTAATTTTTCTACCATAGGTCTAAAGTACTCCTAAGGGAAGGCCACCAAAATATGGGGCATTTTGGAGTTGATATGCTCCAAGAATCACCTAAACAATCCTAGGGGTAATTTGGTAATTCCACCCTAATTTTAATTCCAATTAATTCCATTTTTTTGCAGGACATAAATATGCCATAAACCAGTTACTTCCCAAAATATAAAGTCATTTGGGCCTCTGTATGGCCATGGGCATCCCTTTCAAATTTCTGCATTTTTGCTATTTGCAGCCCTAGGCCATTCAATTTTTCAGATCTTGCAAGTGAGATATCTCAACATGCAGAGGGCTAAATTGTATAATATTTCTACCATAGGTCTAAAATTATCCTAAAGGCAGGCCACCAAAATATGGGGCATTTTGGAGTTGATATGCTCCAAATATCAACAAAAGTTAATTTACAATATTTGGACTAAAACTATATACCTATTTTCCCCAAAAATTCCCATTTTTAGGGAGGTCCTAGATATTCCTAATTAAGCCACATGCCCAAAATTGCAGCCCATTTGGACTTAGGATTTGGGCAGGGCACTCATTTTAGTTTCTACCCTACTCTAGGACCAGCCCTAGGAATATGGCTCTATAGGGCAGTACACTTAACCAACAATTATGTGTAACATGTCAAATTAAAGGTGACTCCAAGACCTACAATTGTCATGTTGAGAACCGTTTATGGAAAAGGATGTAAGGGGCCTAAAATCTGACATGCAAAAGTCAGATATAAAAGGGCACAAAATACACTATTCACAAATTAAATAAATCCAGAATTTGAAATGTTGCATGGCACTAATCCTAAAGCAAATCCGATGGCTGCTGTGTTTCTTCCCCAAACCGCCTGCATGCCAGCCCGAGTTTCACAGGGCTTTTCCCGGCCGCCTCCGGCGGCGCCTCCACCGGCCAACTTCTCCTCCCCCCTCACGGTTGTGGGGGCAAGCCTTGACGGCGGCTAGGGCGGCCGGAGGTGGCGGCGCCACCTCATCCGTGAGCTCCATAATGCCATTAATGGCGGAAAAAAAATGCTGGGCTCGGGCTCATTCGATCCCGAACCCTAACCTAGATATTCCTATGATCTAAGCACGAAGAGAGAGGTGAGGGAGGACCTTCCCGGCGGCCTTGCGACGTGAGGAGCGGCGGGGAACCATTGCGGCGGCGGCTGCGATCCTTGGTTTTTACGCCTCCAGCTCGGGTTCAGCTCCAGGCTCAGCCTCTCTATCTCTCTCTGCTGCTCTCCTGGTCCTGAGGGTGATGAAGTGAGGGGGAAAAAGTGGGGAGATGAAGTAACAAAAGGGGGTGATAATTCCTATGTGAGAGGTGGTGGGTTTGCCTTATTTTTGTCACCAAGCATGCATGGGTGGGCCCCACTCCATTCCAGCTCCTTCTCATGACTTCCAAGGGTCGGCCAGCCCATGTGGGGGCTGATGGCATGGGTCCAAGTGGCTTATTCCACTAAATACCCTTAAATATACCCCTTTCTCTCTCCTAAATTATTCTTTAATTTTTGAGATTCTCTCTCTCTCTCTCTCCTAGTCACTAAGTTGGCTGGTAAATCTCATATTAGCAGCCCACATGTTTATTTCATCCACCAAAATATGGTTAGCTCAAGTGAGTTGGGCTTGAGCTTGAGTTACCCCATTTGGGCTAGCTTGACCCAAACCTACGCTAGGATTGACTTAGGTCAATTTGGACTTTGAGGTTGGCCCAAGTGGGTCCTTGGTGACCCATTGGCCTCCCCTGAGGCCTAAGTAGGGTTGTATTGGCCCTTTAGAGGTCACTTGACCCTTAAGTAGGGTACCTTGACTACTTTAGGGCTAGAGTTGACTTTGGTCAACTTAGCCTTTTTGGTTGGCCCCAATGGGTCCTTGGTGACCCGTTGGCCTCTCACTATGGTTATGAAGGTATGTGTGTGGTCCACTAGGCTAAGGGAACTTCAATTGGCCCTTGTGTAGGCCAGTTTGACCCAATGTAGGCTAGGTTAACCCATTTAGGGTTAGAGTTGACTTTGGTCAACTTAGCCTCTTGGGTGGACCCCAATGGGTCCTAGGTGACCCATTGACCTCACTCTAGGGTTAGGTGGGCTTGGGTGGGGTCCACTTGGCTTGGGGATGGTCAATTGACCCTAAGTAGGTTGGTTTGACCCATTTAGGGTTAGGGTTGACTTGGGTCAACTTAACCCTTTTGACTGCCCTCCATTGGTCCTTATTGATCTAATGGATCTTACCATGGTTTGATGAGAACATGGTGGGGTCTTGAAGTCTTGGTGAAGCCCCAAGGTTATCTTAAACAAAGGTTCAGGAATTTACTATTTGTAGACCATAGTGGTCTCACCCACATTCTTAGGTTTCCTTGGTCTTCTTGGGCTTCCTAGGGTTTGGTCATGGCCAATAACCACACTTAGGGGTCTAGTTGGAAATGGGATGTTACAAATCCCAATAAACAAAACAAAGATTTCGTCCCCGAAATCCAGGTTAGGGCTACGGGAATTTCTACCGAAGAAAAGAAACTTGTAACATCCCATAAGAAGTGGAAGATTACATTTTGACGTCATGTTTGCTAAGTGGGGTTTAAAGGAAAAAAAACTAGATATATGACCAATTCGCCCAATTGGCAAAGCCAAGACCCCAATAAACAAAAGATTAGCCCCTACTCTTCCTAGAGTAGCCTTACTAGTTTAAAACAGGTAAATAAAATGAACATGTTGAGAGGTTGTGAGGTAAACCTGACTAAATAGCTCCGGATATCTTTCCTGCATCAGGTCTTGTGGCTCCCAAGTATGCTCCTCTCGTCCGTGGTTCCTCCACAGGACCTTGACTAGCGGAATCTTCTTGCGGCGCAAGACTCGTATCCCCTGGTCATCGATTCGTATCGGCTCCAAATGTACAGATCGATCTAAGCTACCGGCCCATCAGTGGCCGTAATCTGCAACTCCGGGAATAGTAGAGCCCTCCTGAGTGAAGACACGTGAAAGACGTCATGCAAGCCGGCCAGCTCCGGTGACAGCTCCAGCCGGTAAGCTAATGGACTGATCCGCTCCAGGATCTTGAACGACCCCATGTACCTCGGGCTAAGCTTCTTCCGCCGACCATGTACTCGTGAAACCCCATTCATCGGCTGGATCTTCAAGAACACCCGATCCCCTGCCTGAAATTCCACTAGACGATGCCGAGCGTCATAATACTTCGCCTGCCTGCTCTGCGCCTCCAGCATTCTATCCCGTATCATTCGTACTTGCACCTCAGTATCCTCGATAAAGTCCGTGCCCACAATCTTTGGACCCTCGTCTTGTATCCAAGACAACGGAGTCCTACATTTCCGCCCATACAACGCCTCATATGGAGCCATCTGTATACTAGACTGATGACTGTTATTGTACGAAAACTCCACTAGGGGCATCATCCTCTCCCAGGGCTCTCCACGGTCCACAATACACAGTCTCAGTAGGTCCTCCAGTGTCCGGTTTGTGCGCTCTGTTTGCCCATCTGTCTGGGCTTGGAGGCAGCAACAGAACTGTCGTTGGAGCTTCGAAGGGTTTTCCGCCTATCCATGCCTCCAGGTTGCAATGGGATGATGCGAACAGCTCAGACCCGTCAGGTAGCCGTATCCGTAACATCTGGGCGGTGATCCTCTCCATGCCTCCTAACCCTTGGATAAAGGTCTCCGACACAAACGAGTGCGAAGCACCCGTGTCGAAGAGAGTGTGTGCGGGCTTGCCGCAAATGAAGACGATGCCTGAGATTGAATATTTGCTTAGAGTTCTATTTTCTGGTTTTACTGCCTAGTCTTTAATAATTCAAGTTCATGAAACTACTTTTATAGGAAGAAAAGAAGTTAAGTAAAAAAAGAAAACTTTTGGTCGTACCTGTAATAACTTGCTCCGGGTTCCTGGGTTGAGCCAGGTCCAGTGCATAAATCTGCTGTCCTCCCGGCCTGCGATCTCTACCCTGATATCCGCATCCTTGGCCACGTCCTCGGCCTCCAAAATGCTGAGTCGGTGGGGCAATCTGTGGTGCTGGTGGAGGCATCCCTCTCACGGGACAGTTTCTCTTGATGTGCCGCACCTGATGGTAGTGGTAACATTCCGGCGGAGTGTAAGCCCCACCTCCCGGTCTCTGCACATCTCTCATCTGAATAGGCTGAGGGGCCATCGTCACCTGACCCCTCGGCTCCTGCCTCACCTCCTGTCGAGGCTGATCCTCCACCTTTTGTACCTCGGGCGCACGACCTCGCCGCTGATCGTTTCGGGCTCCCCGGCTCTGATCCTCCGTTGTCCGTTTCCGGCCTCTGGTGGTGAGCCAATCTGCCTCTAACCTTTTTGCCATCTCCAGAATACGAGTGATAGACCCGTCCGAAACGAAAAGAAGTGCATCCCTCATGTCTTCCCGTAAACCTTTGTAGAACCCCTTGGTGTACGCTGCCTCATCTAGCCAGTAGGAGTCTGCAAAACGGGCCAGATGGTTGAATTCTCGATGGTATTCCACCACCGTCCTGGAACCTTGGTTCAACTGCAAGAAGCGGTCCTCCAGCTCATCTCGGGCCGACTGCGGAAAAAAGTGCTCCAACAGAATGAGCCTGAACTCCTCCCACGTCACCTCGGCAGCCCCCTATCAACAAAGGTAGTCTCCAGAACTGTCTTCCACCACCGCTTGGCATGGGACTCCAAGCAGGAAACAACCAGTGGCACCCTCTCCTCCCAAGGGCTCCGTATCCCTGTCAGCATCTCCTCCATGATGTCTAGACTGAAAGATATGGTACCTAAACACCTAGAGGGGGGGGGGTGAATAGGTGACCTAATCCTTTTCTAACTTTATTGGCAGCAATCAGTTATATCACAGCAATCTAACTAGTTTATCACAGCAAACACAGCATACACAGCAACAATTTCAGCACAGTACAGCACACAGTGATTTATAGTGGTTCACCAAGATATGGGTACATCCACTTTCCCCCTTTGCCTATCTAGCAGTGTACTAGATTCGGCCAAACTCATGCACTGTCTCAGAACCCAAATTGGTTCCTACACCTCAGGCCCAAAGCCTTACAACTCAGCTTTATCCCAAAGCCTACACTCAGCCAATCAAGGCCTACACTCAGCCAACCAAGGCCTACACTCAGCCAACAAGGCCTACACTCAGAGATCTCTATCTCCTACACTCAGGCTAACAAGCCCTACCCTCAGCCTTTATAAATATAGGCTTACAATCACTCAGATCCAACGGATCCTACAAGTTAAAAATGTAATACAAATAATAACTCTACAACTCAGAATTAAAGGAGTGGAGTTGAGAGATTCTTGATGAGTTCTTGGAAGAACTCAGCTGGATTCACCCTGACTTAGCTTTCTTCAAAGCTTCTTGAGTAGAACTGAATAAGGCTGAATCCTCTGCAGTTGTTCCTTGACCTCTGCCACTTAAGATCCAGACTGAATCTGAATCCTTCTTCTCAGCTTAGTTCCAAAGGCTGATTTCTTGGATGGAGCCCTCTCTCTCCAACTTCTTAGATCTGCACTTTAACTGCTAGATCTTCTTGTGTTGATACTCTTTGTATTACTTCAATAATTACTTCAACAACTCTTAACCACTTTCAACAACTTTGAACAACAGTTTCTGTAAACTGTAGGTGCCTATTTATAGGCTTTCTTCATGGTAACCGGCTGGACCGGTTCATAACTGACTTCTGACATCTCTGACAGTTGCTGTAGACCGGCTGGAACGGCAGCTGTCAAGTCATCCAGTCACTTCTTGAAAATCTCTAACTGTCTGTAAGTGTCGAGACTTTCTGTCTTTAAGTGTCGACACTTATAGTCCAAGTGTCGACACATGTTGTGTAAGTGTCGACACAAGTCTACAAGGTGTCGACACAACTCCTTATATGTCTCGACACAGATTCTTCTGCATGTGTCGACACTGAAATTGAGTGTCGACACAAGTACTTGTTCTTCTAGCTTTTGCTGAATTCTTCTATGTGTCGACACATCTCCTTTGTGTCGACACATCTTCTTGTGTTGAATCTGTCAAGTGTCGACACTACTTCTTGGTGTCGACACATAGTCTTCTATGTTGAATCTTGCTGAGTGTCGACACAGCTCCTTGTGTCGACACACCTTCTTGTTGTTGAGACTTCAGCTGAGTGTCGACACATTCCCATAGTGTCGACACTTGTACTTAGAATAATTTGTTGTTCTTTCTGTTCTTTGCTAAGTGTCGACACAGCTCCATGTGTCGACACTTTCTTCCAGTGTTGAGTCTTCAGCTGTGTGTCGACACATTGTTCTGGGTGTCGACACATACTTCAAATGTTGACTCTTCTGTTGAGTGTCGACACATTGTGTTGAGTGTCGACACATACTTCAAGTGCTGACTCTTCTGCTTAGTGTCGACACATTGTGTTGAGTGTCGACACTTGTACTTAGACTCTGTAGACTTTTGTTGAGTGTCGACACAGCTCCAAGTGTCGACACTTTCTGGTGTAGACACAGCTTCACTGGGTGTCGACACACCTCCTTGTGTCGACACTTTCTGTCTGCACTTTTCTTCACTGAGTGTCGACACAGCTCCAAGTGTCGACACTTTCTGTCTGGTGTCCACTCTGCATCCCAGGTGTCGACACAATGACTCCAAGTGTCGACACTGCTTGTCTGAGTGTCGACACAAGCTTTCTTAAGTGTCGACACTTTCCCTCTGGGTGTCGACACATGGACTTAGAAACTTTTTGCTTCAGTCCAGTGATTTCTTAACCTGCACAAGTAACTCAAACATACATCAAATACATTATGATGTATATCATTGAGTTGGGTGAGGCTTCTTCAAATCAGGTACATTTGACCAATGTACCCAACAATCTCCCCCTATTTGGAGAAGTCATAACCCTTAGTCAATGATATACACCATTCATAATTAAAATTACAAAATGATGTAAAGCAGATTATAAACAGCAGGGTAAACATAAACATGTAATATTTCACACATGTATACACATTCAACATTGCAGAACAAACAAGAAATAGACATATTCTCAGAACAATCATGAAATATATTTATCATATATTGTTCTAACATTTTTCTAATACATCTTCAATGATTTACAAAAATGTTTTTCATTCAAAAGATTACAACAATCTTCAAGTCAATTCCTAATCTATTTCTGATCTGGTTCTTTGATAACAATGCCTTTGCCAGGTTGGACTTGAGCTTTGACAGTGGCTTCAGCAGTTTCAGCAACAGCAGGCTTCTTGCCTTTTAAGTCCTTCTTCTTCAGCTCTTCTGCTTTGATTTTCTGTCTTTCAAAATAGTGGTATGGCTTGGGGAAGTACTTGCTAGGCTCCACTGCAGTAGGAGGTAGCTTTCCCATCTTTGCCTTTCTTCTATATTGAACAATGGCCTCCTGTCTTATTTCATGTTTCCTCCATTCTGCTTCAGAGAACCACTTGTTCCTTTCATGAGCATTGTCCTTGGCAGCTTTCCAGGCAGTTAAAATTATATTCCTAGAGGTAGGGCTCCACTGTTCAAAATCTGGCCTTTGTTCTGCTTGTTCCCTAAACCTCTTCTTTGACAACCTTGCCTCTTCTTCTTTCTCTAATGCCTCTTGCATAGCTGCAGAAATAGGCTGAACCACTTTATCCAGAATAACATTAGGCTTCCCTTCAGTTGGGCTATACATTGTCTGGACATCTGCTTGAATCATGTCAAAATCTGGAGGTGGATAAATCACTTGAGCTACCTCTGGTTGCTCACCTCCAAGATATGCAGTTTGAATCCCTGATTCAGCAACATTATCATCATCACAGAGTGGAGGATAGCCCAGTGTAGCTCTGATGGAGTTGGATATCCATTTGGCATGGTCAGAGCTAGCTTTGACTAATACTCTCTCCCCCTTTATGACTTCTCTGGCCATATGGTCTCTGACATCATCCTTTTGAAATCTTATTTGACTATCCAAATACCTGATTCCCTCTTTAAAGAATGGTTTCAGCTTTGTAAGTTGTTCAGAGATGACTTTTTGGGAATCTTTTATAGCAGACTTAACAGCAGTAAGTTCTTCCTGGAATACTTTATCAAATTCAGCTTTAGCAGCAGCAGTATATGTTGAAGGTTCAGCAGTCTTATTCTTCAATTCAGTGACTATAGCATTGTGTGAAGCAGTCAAGTTGTCATTCATCCTTAACTGATTTTCCAGTACATACCCTTGCTTCAATGCTATATCATCTACCTGTGCTTTGATCTTTTCTTGGTGTGTTGCCAGATACACCACTGCATTGCCACCCTTGTGGAAGCAGTCTGTCATCTCTTTCTTATTAAGGTTCATTTCAAACCTTATAGACTTTATATCTTGTGCAAGATCAAACTATAGGGCTTTGTGCCCTTCATCTACATAAGCCTCTATTGCTTTTCTTTGTTCATCCATTTTAATCTGTAGTGCAGTCAGTAAGGCACTATAATCAACTGTTGGAGCATGGTGAATTATAGGCTGTGGGGCTATAGATTGCAAAGTCTTCTTATAACTCTGGCTTCTCCTCTTGAAGACATAGAGTTTCTTCTTCTTGGCCCTAGCACTCTCCTCATCTTCAGAGGCAGAAGTGCTGGCAATATCAACCCTGTCCTTAGGGCTTTGAGGCTTCTCAGGTTGCACATCAGGTGCTTGCTCAGTTTCTAGCCTAATAGGCTCTTCCAGAACTTGTACTTGCGCCCCCTCAGCAGCAGCAGTCTCTTCTTCAGCAGCATCAATTTCTTTGTCAAAATCTGCTTGATCCAGATTTAGAAACAAGTCTTCCATTGTGAATTCTTGTGATGAAGGAGCTGGAGAAGTTCTTGGTTCTTCAACTACTTGATCAGGAACCACTTCTAGTACAACAGATGTATCTTGGATAACAACATCTGGTTCTTGGCTAGGCAGCTGAGTTTGCTGAGGTACATCAGACAAATCAGCATCTTCTATAAGATATTCTAAAGTTTTTAGGTCAGTGAGTACCTCTTGGATGAAGATGGTGGCTTGCTCACTGTCCAGAGTAGATGGTTCTTCTACTACTGGAAGCTCCCCTGGCTGTGATCCCTATGGATGGGGCTAGCTTGAGGCAGCTCCCCCTGGATCTCAGCTACATCTTGAGCAGCAGGGGTCTTCTCTGCAGCCACTTCCTCTTGAGCATCAGGAGTGAAAACAACTTGTTCTTCACTCCCTGAACTGCTGGAGGACTCCTGTGTCACAGCAGCTGTCTTCCTTTTCTTCCTTGGAGGAGAATCTTTCTTAGTAACTGGCTTCTCTGGAGTTGGCATTTCTTTGGACAATACCATCTTCCTCATGTGGTTTATCTTACTTCCTGCAGCTGTATTCATTACCTCTGGTATGGTACCAGCTAGGTAGAGACTAAGTATTCTGCCCAGGTTGGGCTTCTTCAGACTCTCCTTGATTTTCTCATACACCACTTGAGACCAATCTGTTTTCAGAGTAAAGATTATTCTAGTCATGATTTCAAACATGTAGGCAGACACTCTGTCATGCCCTCCAGTCTTACTGAGTAAGACTTTGCCTACAATCTCAGACATGAACTTTCCTTGGTTATTCATGCCTTTCCTGTTGAATACAGATCCTATCTTCATTTTAGGATCAAGACCACACCAGGTAAGAGCTTCCCTGGTCTTGGATGCAGTTACTTCTTCTTCATCTTGTGTTTTAGGTAGCTGGAGTACCTTTCTCAGACTTTTTGGTGAAATCTTGACCTTAGATCCATGAACTCTGGATTTGATTCTGTATCCAGACTCATCTACAGCAGCTCCATTAAGGAATTCAAGAACATCCTTTTTTCAAATCTTTGTTGGTTCTGAAACCAAGTATTCTAGTCCAGAATTGGCGACTAGGGTTACCACCGACTTGATTTCTTGATCAGCTTCATCGAACGCGCCGCGCACTAGCTCATAGCCCTCGTTAACGTTCTCCTCAAGCTTAGGAGCCATTAGGGTTTGGAGAATTAGTCTTTAGAAAAGAGAGATGTCGACACAGTAGTTTTGGTCTCGAAACTTTGAAAGCGTGTCGACAAACAAAGACAGAACCCTATTTATACCTGTCTAATTTTGAAGATGAACAGGCGGGACAGCTAGCTTAACATGTGTCGACACTGGCAATAAGTGTCGACACCGACTTATAATGTCTCGACACATATGTGTCGACACAAGTTTAGTCAACAGATATTATGTGTCGACACTTGGTTATGTGTCGACACAACATAACTCGACACATTGTCGAGACTTTACTTAGAAAAATTCTGAGTAAAACTTAAGTGTCGACACCACATAGGATGTGTCGACACCTACTGGACATGTGTCGACACTAACATTCTGAAGTGTCGACACCACATTCCTAGATGTGTCGACACCTTTTTCTGAAGTGTCGACACCACTATTCTGTGTCGACATAGACTTGTCTATGTGTCGACACCTTTTGACTTAGTCATTTTCAAATCTGTAAACTTACTCTAAGTTTATCATTCCTAGTTCAATTTTGAATCTATTGAACTTAGCTTCTTCTAGTGGCTTAGTAAACATATCAGCTACTTGTTCATCTGTTTTAACATATTCTAATAAAATATCTTCTCTTTCTACATGCTCCCTAAGAAAATGATATTTAATCTCAATATGTTTTGTCCTACTATGGGATACAGGGTTATTAGCTATTGAAATAGCACTAGTAGAATCACAGAAAAGTGGAGTTCTACTTACCTGAAATCCATAGTCCTCTAGCTGATGTTGAATCCACAGAAGTTGAGCACAGCAACTTCCTGCAGCCACATACTCTGACTCAGCTGTGGAGATAGCCACACTAGTCTGCTTTTTGCTGCTCCATGAAATTAGTCTCCCACCTAGGAATTGACAGGTTCCAGTAGTACTCTTTCTATCCTCTTTGCATCCTGCAAAGTCTGCATCTGAATAACCTGTTAGATCAAAGTCTCCATTCCTAGGGTACCAGAGGCCTAGATAGGGAGTGCCCTTTAGATATCTCAAAATTCTCTTGACTGCAGTCAAGTGAGACTCTTTAGGGCAGGCTTGATACCTTGCACAAACACATGTAGCATACATGATGTCTGGTCTACTAGCAGTCAAGTATAATAGGGAGCCAACTATCCCTCTATACAAGGTTTCATCTACAGGTTTCCCTGCATCATCCTTGCTAAGAGACATACTTGACCCCATAGGAGTCTTCATGGTACTGGATGAATCCATACCATACTTCCTTATGAGTTCTAGGGTGAACTTTGACTGACAAATGGACAAACCACTCTCAGTCTGTTTAACTTGGAGACCCAAGAAAAACTTCAGCTCTCCCATACTACTCATTTCAAACTGACCTTGCATAAGTTTTGCAAACTTTTTGCAAAGGCTGCTTTCAGTAGACCCAAATATAATGTCATCTACATATATTTGGACTAGTATGACTTTGCCTCTCGATTCCCTAAGGAATAGAGTCTTATCTATTTTCCCCCTTGAGAATTTGTTCTCAATGAGGAAACTAGATAGGGTTTCATACCAAGCCCTAGGGGCTTGCTTTAACCCATATAAAGATTTCCTAAGTCTATAGACATAATGAGGTAGAGTTGGATCAACAAAACCTGAAGGCTGCTCCACATACACTTCTTCTTTCAAATTACCATTTAGGAATGCTGACTTGACATCCATTTGGTATACCTTGAATCCTTGATAGGTTGCATAGGCCAAGAACATTCTTATGGCTTCCAGTCTGGCTACTGGAGCAAAGGTTTGATCAAAATCAATACCTTCTTCTTGCCTATATCCTTTAGCAACCAGTCTAGCTTTATTCTTAATGATGACACCTTGTTCATCCATCTTAATCCTGTAGATCCACTTAACTCCTATTACATTGTGGTCTTTAGGTTTAGGAACAAGTTCCCAAACCTTGCACCTCTTGAACTGATTAAGCTCTTCTTGCATTGCTTCAGTCCATTGTGGATCTTGTATTGCTTCTTCAAATCTTTTAGGTTCAACTTCAGACAAAAAGCTGGAATAGATTGCAGCATTCATGTTTCTACTCCTGGTTTGTACTCCTTGTCTTGGATCTCCAATAATCAGCTCTACTGGATGATCTCTAAGATGCCTGTGGGCTGGAGGCATCCTCACTTCAGATTGAACCACTTCAGCATCTGCATCATGCTGTATACCTTGGATTTCTTCAGCAACTGGCACATGTAGTTCTCCCCCTGGACAGCAGCTACTCTCCTCTCCTTGCTGTCTTACAGCAGGCACTTCTTCTATAGTAAGCTTGTCCATTTTCTTTGTCAAACCTGTGGGGCTGCATACATTGCTAGACAACTCATTATTAATAAGTTTAGTCTCATCAAAAACTACATGCACTGATTCTTCTACAACTTGTGTAGTCAAGTTGTAGACTCTATAAGCCTTACTATTATTGCTGTACCCAACAAAAATTACCTCTTGGGACTTGACAGCAAACTTAGTTAAGTAAGACTTCCCATTATTAAGTATGAAGCATTTGCAACCAAAGATCCTGAAGTAGGATAGGTTTGGTTTCCTGCCTTTCACAACTTCATAGGGGGTCTTGTTAAGCCC
This sequence comes from Platanthera guangdongensis, assembly GCA_039583875.1. Lineage (NCBI taxonomy): Eukaryota > Viridiplantae > Streptophyta > Magnoliopsida > Asparagales > Orchidaceae > Platanthera > Platanthera guangdongensis. The sequence continues at coordinate 111,484,625 of CM077151.1, forward strand.
TTTAGTGATGGTAGCCCTATTTATAACATGGCATGCAGTGTTAACTGCTTCAGCCCAAAAATACTCTGGCAGTGATGTATCACTTAGTAGGGTTCTACCAGCCTCTATCAAGGTCCTATTTTTCCTTTCAGCATTGCCATTTTACTGAGGTGTTCTAGGTGAAGAGAATTCTTGAAATATCCCAAAGTCTTCACACAGTTTTGTCATGCTATCAGACTGAAATTCAGTACCATGGTCACTTCTAATTCTGACCACAGTACTATTTAATTCATTCTGAATTTGCTTGACAAAGCTGTAGAAGACACTAGGTGTTTCATATTTCTGTCTTAAGAAGAACACCCAGGAAAACCTTGAGTAGTCATCTACAACTACAAGAGTATAGACCTTCCTACCTAAGCTGTGAACTGGCATTGGACCAAAGAGATCCAAATGCAAGAGGTACAAACACCTCACAGCATCTTTGTTATCTATGCTTCTAAAGGTGGATTTAGTCTGCTTGCCCTTTTGACAAGCTGAGCAAATGCCATCTTTAACACACTTAACTTGAGGACCATTCCTCACTAACTCTTTACTAAAGAGTTTGCTAATTGTCTTGTAGTTAAGATGGGCCAGCCTCTTATGCCATTTGACACAATGAGAGACTGTCTCATCAGCTACAAGACAAACTGGAGAACCATTGTTCTCAATCATAATGTCTAGGCAGTAGACATTCCTCTTCCTATAACCTGTCAAAATGATCTCTTGATCACTTGACCTCTTGATATGACAACCATTTTTAACAAATGAGATGTCATACCCTACATTACTTAATTGACTTATACTTATTAGGTTGTGTTTCAACCCTTTAACATAAGCCACTTGAGTAATGGTAACTAAGTTTGAAGAAATGTTACCAAACCCTTTGATGATTCCTTTTTCATAACCACCAAAGTCACTTTAGGACCATTTTTGATTGGAATGTAGTCCTTCAATAGTCCCCTAGTTCCAGTCATATGTCTGGAACATCCACTGTCCAAGTACCATGTAGGGGTATGGCCACTTGGACTCACCTGCAAAACAAATTAATGAACCTTAGAACCCAAAGTATTCTTGTGTCCTTGGTGATTGTTAGTTTGTAATTTGACAAACCTACCTACTGGCTTTCCAACAGGTAGTTTGAAACTCACTTTGGCACTCACATTGTGCCAACAGTCCACTGCAAAATGGCCAACTTTGCCACAGCACCAACATTCAAATTTATTGTACCTTTGCTTAGGTACTGCCTTGGCTGTCTTGACTACAGCAGGCTTGTTGAATGTTGGGGCTTTGCCTTTGGACTTATACTTGGACTGCTCAGTCCCTGCAGGTCTAACAAAACCCAGCCCAGCCTTGCCTTTATGATGAACAAATTCATCAATTAAGGGTAGCACTGATTTAGGTTTTGAAAACCTAGCAACAAGCTCTCTCTCTTTCTGAAGATTGATCTCCAGTCTCTTAATTTGATCATTCTTATAGGTGATAGTTCCCATCTGAATCATAGTAATGTGTTTCAGCCTGGCTACCTCATTCAGTTTTTGATCAAATTGCTTCTCAAAATCTGTTGCAGCAGCTTTAAGATCAGCAATTTCCTTTGCCTGACTTTTGGCTAGGGTCTTGCTTTTCTTGTAAGCTTGCAACAGCACTCTATATTCATCTATAAGTTGATGAATATCATCCTCAGACTCAGATACATTCTCATCACTTGATGAAGAAGAATCTGAATCTGAACTAGAACAAGAAACTGAATTTAAACTTGAACTTTGTACCTGACTGGGTCCTGGCTGCTCCAGGATTTTGGCACTTTCTGTCAATGTCATTACCCCTTGGCAATGACTGTCTTCTTGTTCATAAATTGACTCCAAGATCTGCATGAATTCTTCCTCTTCTTCTTCAGCAAACAGCCCTATGTAGGCTTCAGCCTCAGACTCAGTTTCTGAAGAAGAGATATCTGATAGAGTCTTCTCCTTCTTAGCAACAAAAGACTTTTCTTTCTTCCCTTTTAAGTGAGTTTTTTTCCTATCACCAGATTCCTTTCTCTTCTCTGGACAATCTGCAATAACATGGCCCTGTCTATTGCAGCAATAGCAAACAATCTTTGAACCAGTTGCCTTGCTTGATTTTGTCCTTTTCTTGTCATTCTTTGAAGACCTCTTTTTCTGATAAGAGTCTTCCTTTCCTTGTGATGTAGAAGGCCTTGACCTCCACTGTTTCTTTTTCAAAAAACTTCTAAAAGTGTCTAGTGAAAGCAACAAAGTCTTCATCACTTTCACTACTCTTAGACTTTGTGCTGACAGACTCATCAGACTCTGATTCAACTACCTCTGGAGGTGGAGTTAAAGACTTATTCCTGCACTTTCTAGGAACTTCTGTCTTGAAAGCAATAGTTCTTTCTTTGTGCTCTGTCCTTGTTGATTTCTCCTCCTCTTTTCTTACTGTCAACTGCATCTCATATGACAATAACTTGCCAAACAGTGTAGGGGGAGGAATTTCCCCCAACTTAGCCATTTCTCTTATGGCACAGATCTTGGTGTCCCAATCTTTGGTTAGGGACCTTAAGAACTTGTCATTTAGTTCATAGTTACTGAACTCTCTTCCATAAGACATGAGTTCATTAACTATTCTGTAAAATTTCTTATAGCACTCAGTGATGCTATCACCCTTTCCTTGCCTAAAGCTTTCATACTCCTGATTTAGCAAGGACTTCCTATCTTGCCTAACTTCTTCAGAACCTTCCATATAGACAATGAGAGTATCACACATCTCTTTTGCTGTTTTACAGTGAATTAAGTTCTGAAAAGTTGCATCATCAATGGCACTCACTATTATGTTCTGTGCCCTCTTGTCCATGGTGGCCAGGACAATTTCATCCTTAGTCATCTCAGAGAAATCCTTTGGAGTTCTCTGATTTGCATCTAGAACTGAAATCTTCATAGGCACATAAGGCCCTTCCTTTACTGTGATGTAGATTCTAGGGTCTGAGGCCTCCATAAATAGCCTTACCCTTTATTTCCAGATCCCAAAGATCTCCTTACTGCATATGGGTAATTTCATGGAACCCAATTCCTTGTGATTCTCATAGGACCCCATGTTTCTTGATTTTCTTGAATTCCTTGTGAATCTGCCAAACAGGATCTCCTCAGACTGTTAGTCCTTGTTTTGAGTAACCTCCCTCTGATACCACTTGAAAGATATGGTACCTAAACACCTAGAGGGGGGGGGGTGAATAGGTGACCTAATCCTTTTCTAACTTTATTGGCAACAATCAGTTATATCACAGCAATCTAACTAGTTTATCACAGCAAACACAGCATACACAGCAACAATTTCAGCACAGTACAGCACACAGTGATTTATAGTGGTTCCCCAAGATATGGGTACATCCACTTTCCCCCTTCGCCTATCTAGCAGTGTACTAGATTCGGCCAAACTCCTGCACTGTCTCAGAACCCAAATTGGTTCCTACACCTCAGGCCCAAAGCCTTACAACTCAGCTTTATCCCAAAGCCTACACTCAGCCAATCAAGGCCTACACTCAGCCAACCAAGGCCTACACTCAGCCAACAAGGCCTACACTCAGAGATCTCTATCTCCTACACTCAGGCTAACAAGCCCTACCCTCAGCCTTTATAAATATAGGCTTACAATCACTCAGATCCAACAGATCCTACAAGTTAAAAATGTAATACAAATAATAACTCTACAACTCAGAATTAAAGGAGGGGAGTTGAGAGATTCTTGATGAGTTCTTGGAAGAACTCAGCTGGATTCACCCTGACTTAGCTTTCTTCAAAGCTTCTTGAGTAGAACTGAATAAGGCTGAATCCTCTGCAGTTGTTCCTTGACCTCTGCCACTTAAGATCCAGACTGAATCTGAATCCTTCTTCTCAGCTTAGTTCCAAAGGCTGATTTCTTGGATGGAGCCTTCTCTCTCCAACTTCTTAGATCTTCACTTTAACTGCTAGATCTTCTTGTGTTGATACTCTTTGTATTACTTCAATAATTACTTCAACAACTCTTAACCACTTTCAATAACTTTGAACAACAGTTTCTGTAAACTGTAGGTGCCTATTTATAGGCTTTCTTCATGGTAACCGGCTGGACCGGTTCATAACTGACTTCTGACATCTCTGACAGTTGCTGTAGACCGGCTGGAACGGCAGCTGTCAAGTCATCCAGTCACTTCTTGAAAATCCCTAACTGTCTGTAAGTGTCGAGACTTTCTGTCTTTAAGTGTCGACACTTATAGTCCAAGTGTCGACACATGTTGTGTAAGTGTCGACACAAGTCTACAAGGTGTCGACACAACTCCTTGTATGTCTCGACACAGATTCTTCTACATGTGTCGACACTGAAATTGAGTGTCGACACAAGTACTTGTTCTTCTAGCTTTTGCTGAATTCTTCTATGTGTCGACACATCTCCTTTGTGTCGATACATCTTCTTGTGTTGAATCTGTCAAGTGTCGACAATGCTTCTTGGTGTCGACACATAGTCTTCTATGTTGAATCTTGCTGGGTGTCGACACAGCTCCTTGTGTCGACACACCTTCTTGTTGTTGAGACTTCAGCTGAGTGTCGACACATTCCCATAGTGTCGACACTTGTACTTAGAATAATTTGTTGTTCTTTTTGTTCTTTGCTATGTGTCGACACAGCTCCATGTGTCGACACTTTCTTCCAGTGTTGAGTCTTCAGCTGTGTGTCGACACATTGTTCTGGGTGTCGACACATACTTCAAATATTGACTCTTCTGTTGAGTGTCGACACATTGTGTTGAGTGTCGACACATGCTTCAAGTGCTGACTCTTCTGCTTAGTGTCGACACATTGTGTTAAGTGTCGACACTTGTACTTAGACTCTGCAGACTTTTGCTGAGTGTCGACACAGCTCCAAGTGTCGACACTTTCTGGTGTAGATACAGCTTCACTGGGTGTCGACACACCTCCTTGTGTCGACACTATCTGTCTGCACTTTTCTTCACTGAGTGTCGACACATCTCCAAGTGTCGACACTTTCTGTCTGGTGTCGACTCTGCATCCCAGGTGTCGACACAATGACTCCAAGTGTCGACACTGCTTGTCTGGGTGTCGACACAAGCTTTCTTAAGTGTCGACACTTTCTCTCTGGGTGTCGACACATGGACTTAGAAACTTTTTGCTTCAGTCCAGTGATTTCTTAACCTGCACAAGTAACTTAAACATACATCAAATACATTATGATGTATATCATTGAGTTGGGTGAGGCTTCTTCAAATCAGGTACATTTGACCAATGTACCCAACATAGACATTCCTCTGTCCGAACTACCCCCTCTGTCCCCAAGTAGGACGGGGGAGAGAGTCCTCGAAAGATGCTGAGCCAGTTGGCTCCCGAAATAGGCTGCGGAGCCGGGGCCTGTTGGTTCCTGAAGGCTTCCAGGATAGTCGTCAGAGTCTGTCCCATGTCAGACTGTAGGAATTGAGTGGGAACCGGCGGTGGTGGTGCAACTTTTGGAAAATGTGTAGGTAGTACTTGAGGCTGCGTCACAAAATTTATCGTCAGAACTTTTTCAACCTTAACTAAAATGGACAATTATATATGTGATCCCCACATGGGCATACCACTGCTTCCGCTGCTTAGTTTGTCCCCAAACTAAACTCGCGCGGGGGTGACCCAGGGGTTGTGGACTGTTACTTTTGGATCGAGGTTTGGCTCTGATACCACTTGTAAGACCCCCTCTTTTTTTTTCTTTTTAAAACCCCGGGGTCTTAGGCCCAGAACCGCTGCCTTGCGGTGACACCTTCGCACCCGGGAAGGTCGTCACTACAAGACGCCGATCCTGCCGGCCAAATCGATCGCAGCTGACACAAAAGTAGCAGTATAAGAGAAGACAAGTCCACATCATATCACATATATATAAAAATCTCCACGAAGGGAGTGTCCAGAGAATAATAAAGTGTACAGAAATAAAAGGGCTGAAGCCCGGTACATCCATATCCTCACTACAGATCTCTCATGCGGAAGCAAAACAAAACAACTACTAGAAGTCAAAACTCACGGTCCCAGCTGGCTGTACTCCTGAGCTAGACTACCCTATCTCCAATTGCACCGGTCTCCTGGGCTTCTCCTCCATACTTGGCTCCACGATCCCCTAATATGATGTGGTTCGAAAACCATTAGTCTAAAAGACTAAGCCCTGTCGTCCCCCACCCCTTCCCCCATGCTCCTAGGCACCGAGCGGGGAGGAAGAAAGAAAAGGACGTGAAAGAGGAGAGAAATCAAAAACAAGTGACAGGGGGACCTAGCTAGCAATTTATAATCAGGTTATAATGAGTAAAGTAAGAAATGAATATAACCTTCACTTATGTGAATACACATAGACAAGGGATCTTCTACAAGGCTCTCATCGTATAAAATGTATCATACCACATTATACGTTGGGGTGTCTATTATCACAAGCAGCATATAAATATTGAAATAACCTTAAATTATAAACTTGCCCACACAAGCTTATAGACCAAGGGGTCATTTTGCAGGGCCTAATGTATAATCGTCCCATACCACTTATACTTTAGGTGTCAGGGTTAAATGAATCGATTATGCTATGACACGCAAGTGGGTATGATGGACATGCAAGTGCAACACACACACCCGACTCTGTGCACACAGACCTTTAGTTCCCACTTTTTGAGAGCTAGCATCACTCTCGGGTACCACCGTTGTGACTACGGCAGCAGCGGAGCGGGCGTCTCCGCTTCTAGGAAGGTATGCACACTACCAAGCCTTAGACACCTCTCATACGCCTCTGTACACGTCCAAGGTGCACTCTAGAGTCTCGCGTACGTACTTTGCTGACAACCCGTCAGTCTTGTTGGGTCGGATGTGCGTTATCGGGGGTCGTCCTCCAGACCGCGGTGTAAAACAACCCACTGGCCCCTCTAACTCTCACAACCGCCTGGTGCACCGTACTGCCATCGGTGTGACGAACGACCAGTACCACATGACCCGGCACTAGATTTATGCACATGCAAGTATTTTACTTTGAGCCTTCCGCTCGCAGGACCAAACCCGTCCTGAAAACCCTCAAACCCAACCCGTGTGAGAACGCACATTAGTGCCTTTATACCAACTCCCTCAAACCCTACACGGGTCAGCATATATCATGAATCTCTCCAACCCTACACGGGTGAGAAGGTACAACAAATTTCTTAACCTATTAGACTACTCTTGTCTACGGGTTATTATACTTAAAGATTTAAGGTTAATTCCAGGACTGCCCCCGGTATTCCCTGTGAAGGGCTCTCAAGGGCACTAGGAACTGTGTTGGGATTACGCCCAGCGTTCCCTTTCGCAAGGTACTTATTAATATTACTGGTTGATTTCCTTTACCCATTACCTTCTCATATTGCGATAGGCTAATCCTAAGGTAGTTTAGAACTTTCACTCTCGTGGGCACGACGATCTTTCGTCGAACTCGCTTACCTTTTAACACACATCCACACGATTCCCACCACTCCTTAGAACTTTCTAGGTGACTCATCCACTTTTATTCAAACAATTCAACACGACTAACTCCACCCTATTCTAACTCTTATCCTAATACAACTTTTCCCCAAATTACTATTTGCAGACCGACCTATACTAAGTGATGTTCATGATAGGATGTCCTTCGAGTTTTCATCCGAATGACCTAGTATTATTACTGGAGTCCTATCATGACATAAATGATTTAATTTCCTGAATATTATATTTTCCTCAATTAATATTCTATTTAAATAATTTATTACAAGGGCCAATTATAGTCGAGTTGATCATGAAGTATACATTTTAGACATCATTAATGTTCCATAAATTCATGATAAAATTCCATATATCCAAAAGTGACAATTTCCAAATTTGACATTTTATACAAACATTTATGCGGCCTAAAATTTTTTTTGCATTAAATTCCCATATTCCAAGATTTGTAAAGCAACTACTTGAAATTATCATCCAAATAATTTGAGAGAACTATATTACACTACTACAGTGCTAATATTATCACTAGCCAAATTTTAATGATTTTTCACGAAATATTTAATTCTAAATAAATTCAATACCAAAATCAACAAAGAGCATAATTGTGAATCAAGCACTATAAATATACTTCAAAATTTCTAATTAAATTCCTAATAGTAGATATCATCCTAAAATCATCAGTGGCCCAACTTCACATTTTTAAATGTTAAATTATTCTTTAAATGATTTATTTATCAAATATGGCCTTTACAATATTTATGAAGGAAGCAATATATAAAGTCCTTTAAAAATTATAATAAAATTCAGAGACCTCTATTTAGGACAAAAACCTCTACTGGCCAAGTTCTACTAGATTCCAATTAAACTAAATGATCAAATTAAATCAAATACTGAATTGGACACTTTGATAATTAACAAAGGAACTACCATGAATATAATCCATAAAATTCCACTAAAAATATCTAGGGGTTCAACTCACCCTAATATTCATTCTACCCCATTTTCACAGTTTTTAGATGAGGTTAAGTTACCATTTTGACCTATTAGTGCTTCTACCCTAAAACTAGGGTTTGACTTTGGAGTTACTTAACTACTTCAAAATTCCCTAATATTTCAACCAGAGTCTTAAATATATCTAAACTAACTCTCTACGGATTTACAAGGCCATACAAGGGCATTTGCCCCTATGTCTTTCACAACCCCCTAAAGGTCCATCCTTAGGGTGTGAACTTGGGTCCAAGGGTAAGTCAACCCTAATTCATCTATTTTCCCCAAAGAGGGGAGGGTACTTAAAGTAATACTAAGTTAGTGGTCTAAAAAGGGCTGTTCCTTCAATATTTTATTTTTTTCTTCTTTTGGCTATAAGCACACCAAGTCCTTTACAAGCCAACACATGCAAGGGGTTTCCCTAACTTGTTGTGGTCCATGTGGGCTAAACATTTAACCATGCCCTAATAATGTCCTCATGTACATGCCACCAAAGATTGGGGCCTTTTGGAGTTGAACTACTCCAAGAATCACCTAAACAAGCCTAGGGGTAATTTGGTAATTCCACCCTAAGTTTACTTCCAATTAATCCCATTTTTCGGCAGGACCTAAATATGACCTAAACCAGTTACTTCCCAAAATCGCAAGTCATTTGGGCCTCTGGATGGGCTTGGGCATCCCTTTCAAATTTCTGCATTTTGCTATTTGCAGCCCAAGGCCATTTAATTTTTCAGATCTTGCAAGTGAGATATCTCAACATGCAGAGAGATAAATTGTCTAATGTTTCTACCATAGGTCTAAAGTACTCCTAAGGGAAGGCCACCAAAATATGGGGCATTTTGGAGTTGATATGCTCCAAGAATCACCTAAACAATCCTATGGGTAATTTGGTAATTCCACCCTAATTTTAATTCCAATTAATTCCATTTTTTGGCAGGACTTAAATATGCCATAAACCAGTTACTTCCCAAACTCTCAAGTCATTTGGGCCTCTGATGGCCTTGGACATCCCTTTCAAATTTCTGCATTTTTGCTATTTGCAGCCCTAGGCCATTCAATTTTTCAGATCTTGCAAGTGAGATATCTCAACATGCAGAGGGCTAAATTGTCTAATGTTTCTACCATAGGTCTAAAATTCTCCTAAGGGCAGGCCACCAAAATATGGGGCATTTTGGAGTTGATATGGTCCAAATATCAACAAAAGTTAATTTAAAATATTTGGACTAAAACTATATACTTATTTTCCCCAAAAATTCCCATTTTTAGGAGGTCCTAGATATTCCTAATTAAGCCACATGCCAAAAATTGCAGCCCATTTGGACTTAGGATTTGGGCAGGGCACGCATTTTAGTTTCTGCTCTACTCTAGGACCAGCCCTAGGAAAATGGCTCTATAGGGCAGTACACTTAACCAAAAATTATGTGTAACATGTCAAATTAAAGGTGACTCCAAGACCTACAATTGTCATGTTGAGAATAGTTTATGGAAAAGGATGTAAGGGCCCTAAAATCTGATATACAAAAGTCGGATATAAAAGGGCACAAAATACACTATTCACAAATTAAATAAATCCAGAATTTGAAATGTTGCATGGCACTAATCCTAAAGCAAATCCGACGGCTGCTATGTTTCTTCCCCAAACCGCCTGCATGCCAGCCCGAGTTTCACGGGGCTTTTCCCGGCCGACTCCGGCGGCGCCTCCACCGGCCAACTTCTCCTCCCCCCTCACGGTGGTGGGGGCAAGCCTTGCCGGCGGCTAGGGCTGCCGGAGGTGGCGGCGCCACCTCATCCGTGAGCTCCATAATGCCATTAATGGCAGAAAAAAAATGCTGGGCTCGGGCTCATTCGATCCCGAACCCTAACCAAGATATTCCTATGATCTAAGCATGAAGAGAGAGGTGAGGGAGGACCTTCCCGGCGGCCTTGCGACGTGAGGAGCGGCGGGGAACCATTGCGGCGGCGGTGGCGGCGATCCTTGGTTTTTACGCCTCCAGCTCGGGTTCAGCTCCGGGCTCGGCCTCTCTATCTCTCTCTGCTGCTCTCCTGGTCCTGAGGGTGATGAAGTGAGGGGTAAAAAGTGGGGAGATGAAGTAACAAAAGGGGGTGATAATTCCTATGTGAGAGGTGGTGGGTTTGCCTTGTTTTTGTCACCAAGCATGCATGGGTGGGCCCCACTCCATTCCAGCTCCTTCTCATGACTTCCAAGGGTCGGTCAGCCCATGTGGGGGCTGATGGCATAGGTCCAAGTGGCTTGTTCCACTAAATACCCTTAAATATACCCCTTTCTCTCTCTTAAATTATTCTTTAATTTTTGAGATTCTCTCTCTCTCTCTCTCCTAGTCACTAAGTTGGCTGGTAAATATGGTTAGCCCAAGTGAGTTGGGCTTGAGCTTGAGTTAGCCCATTTGGGCTACCTTGACCCAAACCTTGGCTAGGGTTGACTTAGGTCAATTTGGTCTTTGAGGTTGGCCCAAATGGGTCTTTGGTGACCCATTGGCCTCCCCTGAGGCCTAGGTATGGTTGTATTGGCCCTTTAGAGGTCACTTGACCCTTAAGTAGGGTACCTTGACTACTTTAGGGCTAGAGTTGACTTTGGTCAACTTAGCCTTTTTGGTTGGCCCCAATGGGTCCTTGGTGACCCGTTGGCCTCTCACTATGGTTATGAAGGTATGTGTGTGGTCCACTTGGCTAAGGGAACTTCAATTAACCCTTGTGTAGGCCAGTTTGACCCAATGTAGGCTAGGTTGACCCATTTAGGGTTAGAGTTGACTTTGGTCAACTTAGCCTCTTGGGTGGACCCCAATGGGTCCTAGGTGACCCATTGACCTCACTCTAGGGTTAGGTGGGCTTGGGTGGGGTCCACTTGGCTTGGGGATGGTCAATTGACCCTAAGTAGGTTGGTTTGACCCATTTAGGGTTAGGGTTGACTTGGGTCAACTTAACCCTTTTGACTGCCCTCCATGGGTCCTTATTGATCTAATGGATCTTACCATGGTTTGATGAGAACATGGTGGGGTCTTGAAGTCTTGGTGAAGCCCCATGGTTATCATAAACAAAGGTTCAGGAATTTACTATTTGCAGATCATAGTGGTCTCACCCACATTCTTAGGTTTCCTTGGTCTTCTTGGGCTTCCTAGGGTTTTGTCATGACCTAGTCATGGCCAATAACCACACTTAGGGGTCTAGTTGGAAATGGAATGTTATACGGGATTTCTCCGACGTGTTCCCGGAGAAATTTCCCGGGCTACCACCAGCCAGAGACTTGGATTTCAGGATTCAGTTAGTACCTGGAGCGAGGCCGGTGTCCCGGGCACCTTACAGGATGGCTCCTAGAGAGTTAGCAGAGTTCAGGACTCAACTTCAGGAGCTAGTTGAGTCGGGATTTGTGCGGCCCAGTTTATCGCCGTGGGGAGTGCCAGTTCTCTTTGTGAAGAAGAAGGACGGGTCATTGTGACTATGCATAGATTACCGAGAGCTGAACCGGTTAACGGTCCGCAATACCTATCCACTGCCTCAGATAGATGATCTATTTGACCAGCTGCAGGGAGCCTTCTGGTTCTCTAAGCTAGATTTGCGATCCAGTTACTACCAGCTCCGCATCCGGGAAGAGGACATACCGAAGACGACATTCAGTTCACGCTATGGATTATACGAGTTCACGGTGATTCCTTTTGGGCTCACGAATGCCCCTGCCACATTCATGAGTCTAATAAACCGTGTATTTGAGCCCTTCTTAGACCGCTTCGTGATTGTATTCATCGACGACATTTTGATCTATTCCCGGACTCAGGATGAGCATACAGAGCATTTGATGCAGGTCTTGCAGAGGCTGAGGGAGTCCCAGATGTACGCAAAGTTTTCAAAGTGCCAGTTCTGGCTACAGGAGGTGGCTTTCTTGGGGCACACTATCAGTGGAGCTGGATTAGCAGTGGATCCAGCCAAAATAGAGATAGTGAGGGATTGCCACGACCGAAGACAGCATCCGACATTCGCAGTTTCTTGGTGCTATCAGGGTATTATCGTAAGTTCGTGGAGGGCTTCTCGAGGATAGCACTTGTAACGCCCCGAAACTCAAAGGAGCAAAGGGGGGATGTTTTGGGCCAATTTGAGTTATGGCTGCAGGCACACGGCCTGGGACACGGGCGTGTCCCAGGGCGTGTCAAGCCTGTGTCGACACTAAGGCGCGAAGTCGACACTTTGGTCTCGACATTGTGTCGAGACTGGGCACACGGCCTGCGACACGGGCGTGTCGCAGGGCGTGTCAACCCGTGTCGACACTTAGCCGTGAAGTCGACGCAGTGCTTCGATGTTGTGTTGATACACGGCACACGGCCTGCGACACGGGCATGTCGCAGGGCGTGTCAACCCGTGTCGACACTCGTCCCGCGAAGTCGACACTTTGGTGTCGACAATGTGTCGAGACATGGCACACGGCCTGCGACACGGGCGTGTCGCAGGGCGTGTCGACCCGTGTCGACACTTAGCCGCGAAGTGTCGAGACCATGTACACGGCCTGGAGCCCAGGCGTGTCAAGGTGACACGGGCAAGGACACGGGCGTGTCCTAGAACCCGTGCAGTGCTCGGGTTGATAACGGGAGAAAATCATGGGGTACACGGCCAGCTACACGGCCGTGTCAGGTGGAACACGGGCGTGTCAGCTCGAACATGGGCGTGTTCGATACCCGTGTGATGTTCCAGGTGATTCGATTTTGACGGCGAATGAGGCACACGACCCTAGACACGGGCGTGTGCCAGGCCGTGTTCGGTCCAGATTGGGCATTTCAACCCCGAATCGAAGCTGTTCATTTCTTTGACTGAAGATCCAATGGCTGGGGGTTGTTCCTGAAGGGATATACCCGGGTTTTGACTTAGAAAACCCTCACTTTTTCCACTTATCCTCTTTCTAAATCCTTGGAGAAAGGAGAGCTAAGGCAAGAAGAAGAAGAGCTAGATCCGCCATTGGAGGAGCTTCGGAGCTCCAAATCGCAAGCCGACTCCGGATCCGCGGAGGCAACGCTAGTGCGGTCATTTCCATCTGATTACTTTCCGATGGCGCCAAAGAGGACCGCAAGGGTAACGATCCTCATCTTGAGCATGAGTCGCTCTCTTTCTTTGCATAGGAAGCCCGCTCTCGCGAGTTTGCGGAGAGTTGGAGGCGTTCCTTCGGGTAGATATGTGAAGTCCCCGTTGTTTAGAGTCCGTATGCGAGAACGGACATAGGCATTTTGTGTGAAGCCTACCCGGACATGTTAGTCCGGATCGGTGATGTTGCATTGCATAAGGCCGGAGAAGACTCCGTGCTATTGGGTGTTTTTCGGGTTTTCTACGCGGTAGATTGCAGCAGGGAGCCTTGGGGACTAACCCAAAGGTGCACCCGGAAAACTGGGCGGACACGAGGTCTTGCCAACTTGGTGGCCTGAGAGCCAACTGGAACATAACGGGGTTATGTGATTTGTGTTAGAATGGGACTCGGTGAAAGTTTGACCCGCGCATATGGCTTAAATTGTCGTTGCGATGTGAGCACGGGTTAGATGGAGCCGTACCCGCTCTATGTCGTTCGGGTTAGAGAGACCTAAAGTTACATGGCACTCGCCGTTGGCATAGATGTGAGTCTTCGGTGGTCTATGACTTAAATTGACATGACCAATGCCAGGAAGACGAATTGCTCATAGGAATGGCCGTCTAAGTGGCGGTGGTGAGTCCGGAATGTTGGTGGCTTAAGTTGACGCGACATGGACCGGTTCACCGAGAATGTGCCCTGAGTGCACGGGGCGTGTGGCCGTGCGAGCCAACGCCTGTGATGAAATGGCTATGGTTTTTATATTGCTCGCTTATGCTAATGAAATGCAGGGAAGGAGCATCGCCGCCCCGAGTTGGGGGCGGGATCGTTATAATTTGGTCAGCATTGCTGACCGTTGCCTTGTTTTGCCACCGTGCGGTGGTTTGTTGCTTGCAGGTGCAGCTGGACCAAGCGGTCAATAGCGGGCTAAAGCCCTTTTTGCGAAGCTGGCCCTCGAAGGCCCGAATGGAAATGTTTATTGCTTTACTCATGTATGACCGGCCTGCGTGCCGAGGTTTGTAAATCATGTAACAGACAAGTGAAACATTTTTTGTAAGGCCTTAAGGCTTGTTTTGAGTATTTTTGTAATGACATTCCTATTTTCGTATTAGTGGACATTCATGCTTGTTGCTGGGTTCTTGTTTTGCAACTTTTATAAACTGCTTCCGCTAGAATGCTCTGTGTAGGACGTTGAGATTGGTTGGATGGTTTCCATACGTAACCACCCGGTCTGTCTGTGGTATATGGCGTCGGGCCCCGGCCGGACCTACTGCTATATGCTATGCGACGGATAGGGGGTGTTACAATTTGGTATCAGACTACTGGTTTTGGTCGGGCTTGAACTGAATTCGTGGGCGAATTCTTTTTAAGGGGTGGTGAGCACATTGTGTGCGTCATCGTTATAACAGTAAAAAGAACCCATGAATGTCCACTTAGGAATGAAAATACTCGTGTTTGAGGAACCTGCGTGTTCCTATAATTGCTGTTTGCAATTTATTTGGTCGCTTAACGGTGTTTTGTACCACTATAGGTGACCCGAAGTGGTGTTGGGCCGTCAGAACGCCGAGTTTCTGAGGGAAGTAGTGCACCGGATGCTGCTCCTGCAACACCTCTATCGGCTGAGAATATACGATTGGTTGCTGAAGCGGTGTTGGCCGTGATCAATGCGCAGCCTGGAAGGCAAGCGCAGCAGCCCGCTCCTGTGATGGAGCAAGTACCTCTGCAAGAGGCTGAGCCGAGGAGGGTGGAGCAAGTGATTGCGGAACCAATAGTGCCAAGGAGGGCAACTGAGAGGCAGCTGAAGCATGTAATGAGCTTTAACCCTCCGCTATTCTCGGGGTTGGGAACCCCATCTCAGGCTGAAGACTGGCTCTCTAGGGTGAAGAGAGTCATGACAGCGACGGAGACGGAGGAGTGGCAGATGACCACCATTGCTACGTTCCTGCTGGACGGTGAAGCGAGGATGTGGTGGGAAGGATTGGAGCTGCACTTACTGAGAGGTAGGCAACTTTGTGATGTCTCGATGGAGGAGTTCTCGAGATTATTTTTGGCTAGATACCTCCCTTCGACGCAGAAGATAGCATTGGAGAATGAGTTCCTGAAGTTGGTACAGGGTGAGAGGAGTGTGGATGAATATCTCCACGAGTTTACGCGGTTGAGTCATTATGCTAGCTCCACCATCATGGATGAGGAGCGCAAGACTAATCGTTTTTATGAAGGCTTGAGGGATGAGCTGAGATTGTTACTGTCGGGGCCGATGACGCAGGGTTTCTTAACCTTGGTCAATACTGCCCGGTCCTTGGAGAAGGACATGAAGAGCGTGCAAGCGAAGAAAAGCTTGAGTGAAAAGAAATCTGAGTTCAGAGTGCCGACTGCTTCAAAGTCCGGCTATCGGAAGTCTTTCAAGAAGCATAGGACTTCGGGTCCAGCTCCTTCTGGTGCTTCTGGGGCGACTACGGGTCGGACCCCGGGTGCGTGCTTTACATGTGGAAAGACGGGGCATTTCGCCCGTGATTGTTGGAGCGGACGTCCTAAGTCCGAGAGGAGGCCGGGAGCCACTTATGAAGAAAAGGGAAAGGCGGTGGAGTCGACCGCATCCCACTATGCTCCGGCCCAACCAAGGGTCTACAATCTTGGCCAACAGGAGGCCATTAAACAAGCTGACGTGGTGACAGATACGGTTTAATTTATAGCAAGTCAATTCCTTTATATGCTTGTTATGCACATGTTACCTTACCACTACTTGTTTAGGATTTGTGTTGATTTGTGAAAATCCGGCACGAGCACTCTTTGATACGGGAGCTTCACACTCCTTCTTGTCCGAAGGATTTATATTACGCATCGAAGTCCCTTCTTCGATGGCGAAGGATAAGTTGGATGTGTTGTTGCCAAATGGGTGTTCGATGCGAGCGGATAGGATCTGCGATGTTAAGATTCGTATTGGAGAGCAGGAGTTTGACCTGCGGGCGTCCTTACTTCCGTTGGTGGAGTTCGACGTCATATTTGGAATGGACTGGCTCTCGGAGCAGCAGACCCATATAGATTGCGGTAGCAAGGAAGTAAAGCTGGGAGCGAGTCGTGAGACGACTTTTACGGGCTTAAAGGGGTCGAGCAAGACGTTGATGTCTGCTCTTCAGGTGGTGAAGGCGGTTCGTGCCGGAGCAGAACTGTTCTTTACACTAGTGGAGGTTGCAAAGCCGAAGCCCGCTTTGGATTGTATTTCAGTGGTATCGGAATACCCTGATGTGTTCCCCGCAGATCTTCCTGGAGCCCCGCCTCAACGGGAGATAGATTTTACGATCGAGCTAGTGCCAGGTGCAAAGCCTGTGTCACGATCTCCGTATCGGCTGGCGCCTAAGGAAATGGAGGAGCTGAAAGTTCAACTGCAAGAGTTGTTGGAGCAAGGGTATGTGCGCCCGAGTTCTTCGCCTTGGAGCGCACCGGTCCTCTTTGTTAAGAAGAAGGACGGAAGCTTGAGGTTGTGTATTGATTATCGGGAGCTAAACAAGCTGACTGAGAAGAACAAGTACCCGATCCCCCGGATTGATGATCTCTTTGATCAGTTAGTCGGGTCGACGGTGTACTCGAAGTTAGATCTCAAGGCTGGGTACTATCAGCTGCGAATAAGGGAGAGTGATATCCCGAAGACAGCGTTTAGTACGAGATACGGGCATTATGAGTTTACGGTCATGCCGTTTGGGCTGACTAATGCGCCGTCAGTATTCATGGATTTGATGAACAGGACGTTCAGGGAGTACTTGGACCATTTTGTGATCGTCTTCATCGACGATATTTTGGTGTACTCGCAAAGTGAGGAAGATCACTTCAAGCATCTCCATTTGGTGTTGGAGACACTCAGGAGAAACCAGTTGTATGCCAAGTTCTCGAAGTGCGAGTTTTGGCTATCCTCAGTGGCGTTCCTCGGGCATATAGTGAGTGGAGAGGGTATTGCTGTGGATCCGGCGAAGATTGTTGCGATACGGGAGTGGCCTGAGCTTGGTACGGTAGCAGAAGTCCGGAGCTTTTTGGGGCTTGCCGGCTATTATAGGCGCTTCGTAGAGAACTTCTCGCGGATAGCGTTACCTCTCACTACTTTGACGAGGAAGGAGCATAAGTTCGTTTGGACGCCGGAGTGCGCGCGAGCTTTTGAGGAGTTGAAGTGTCGGTTGACCACGGCGCCTGTGCTGAGTTCGCCGGTTGGAACCGAAGGCTACGAGATATATAGCGATGCTTCGGGCAGCGGTTTGGGTTGCGTGCTATTGCAGCACAGCAGAGTGATAGCTTATGGCTCGAGACAGCTAAAAGTGCACGAGAGGAATTATCCGGTCCATGACTTGGAGTTAGCGGCCGTGATTTTTGCCTTGAAGCTGTGGAGACACTATTTGTACGGTGTGAAGATTGATATCTACACCGATCACAAGAGTCTAAAGTACCTGATTGATCAGAAAGATCTGAATATGCGGCAGCGTAGGTGGATGGAGTTCCCGGGGGACTATACATTCAAGATCCACTACGTGCCTGGCAAAGGGAATGCGGTTGCGGACGCGTTGAGTCGCCGAGCCCCAGCTCAAGCGAATTGGCTATCAGTGCATGATGAGCGGTTGGTGCAGGAGCTGGAGGCGTTGGAGATTGTTTGTGTGGATAGACAATCTAGTGCTGAAGCAGTACTGAATTGGACTGAAGTCCAATATGACCTGGCTGATCGGATTCGGCAGGCTATGAATATAGATGCTCATATGAAGCAGTTCATGATAGAGGCTCTGGATGGGTCAAATTCCCAATTCGTTGTGGAGGACGGATTGCTGTGGAAAGACGGTCGTTTGTGCGTCCCTAGTGTGGGCAATTTACGGGTGGAGTTGTTGTACGAGGCGCACCATACCAAGTACTCGATTCACCCGGGGAGCACGAAGATGTACCGTGATGTAAAGAAACTATTCTGGTGGCCGGGCTTAAAGAAGGATGTGGCGCTATACGTAGCAAAGTGCCAAACCTGCGCCTTGGTAAAGGCGGAGTGCCAAAAGCCGGGAGGATTTCTTAAGTCCTTGCCTATTCCAGAGTGGAAATTCGACGACATCTCTATGGACTTTGTGCATGGTTTGCCAAGGTCGCAGAAGGGGAACGACGCCATTTGGGTGGTGGTCGATCGATTAACGAAGGTGTCACATTTTATTCCGCATAGGAAGGATGATCCGGTGGAGAAACTGGCGAAGCTTTATGTGGATAACATAGTGCGGCTTCATGGTGTGCCCCGCAGCATCGTGAGTGACCGAGATGGGCGGTTCACGTCCAATGATTGGAGGCTGGTGCAGCAAATGTTGGGAACAAAGCTGAAGTTTAGCACAGCCTTCCATCCGCAAACGGATGGGCAGACCGAGAGGGTCAATAGAACCATGGAAGACATGCTTCGCATGTGTGTCTTGGACTTTGGAAAGCAATGGGAGGACCACCTTTATTTGGTGGAGTTCGCATACAACAACAGCTACCAAGCAAGTATTCAGATGGCGCCTTTCGAGGCCCTTTATGGTAGAAGATGTCGCACGCCGTTGTCTTGGTTAGAAACGGGCGAGTCAAAGTTGTATAAGCGATCGGAAGTGGATGATGCTACTTATTTGGTGAGAACCATTCGGGAGAGATTGCTTATCGCTCAGGACCGGCAAGCAAAGTACTATAATGCCAAGCACAGGAACGTGGAGTTCGCTGTGGGCGAGTATGTATACTTGAAGATCAAGCCATTCAAGGGTGTCTCGCGGGTGCGGCGATTGAAAAAGCTAAGCCCGAGGTACCTTGGACCGTTTGAGGTTCTGGAGCGAGTAGGAGAAGTGGCCTATCGGCTGAAGCTTTCAGTGGAGCTAAGTGGTTTACATGATGTATTCCATATTTCGGTGCTTCGGAAGGCGGTGCAAGAGCCTACGCAAGTGATCGCGGTCGATCAAGTGCCGGTGGATAGTGGGCTAACGACAAAAGTCAAGCCCGTGCGGATTGAGGACTCGGAGGTCAAGCGGCTACGCAATAAAGAGATCAGGATGGTCAAGGTCCGGTGGGACAATTGCGGTCGCGAGGAGCTCTCTTGGGAGCGAGAGCAGACGATGCTTGACGAGTATCCGGAGTTGTTTCGCTCAGGTACAAATTTTGTTTTTGTACATGTTTTTCCCTTTATGTAATTTCGTGGGCGAAATTCTTTTAAGAGGGGTAGAGTTGTAACGCCCCGAAACTCAAAGGAGCAAAGGGGGGATGTTTTGGGCCAATTTGAGTTCTGGCTGCAGGCACACGGCCTGGGACACGGGCGTGTCCCAGGGCGTGTCAAGCCTGTGTCGACACTAAGGCGCGAAGTCGACACTTTGGTCTCGACATTGTGTCGAGACTGGGCACATGGCCTGCGACACGGGCGTGTCGCAGGGCGTGTCAACCCGTGTCGACACTTAGCCGTGAAGTCGACGCAGTGCTTCGACGTTGTGTCGAGACACGGCACACGGCCTGCGACACGGGCGTGTCGCAGGGCGTGTCAACCCGTGTCGACACTCGTCCCGCGAAGTCGACACTTTGGTGTCGACAATGTGTCGAGACATGGCACACGGCCTGCGACACGGGCGTGTCGCAGGGCGTGTCGACCCATGTCGACACTTAGCCGCGAAGTGTCGAGACCATGTACACGGCCTGGAGCCCAGGCATGTCAAGGTGACACGGGAAAGGACACGGGCATGTCCTAGAACCCGTGCAGTGGTCGGGTTGATAACGGGAGAAAATCATGGGGTACACTGCCAGCTACACGGCCGTGTCAGGTGGAACACGGGCGTGTCAGCTCGAACACGGGCGTGTTCGATACCCGTGTGAGGTTCCAGGTGATTCGATTTTGACGGCGAATGAGGCACACGGCCCTGGACACGGGCGTGTGCCAGGCCGTGTTCGGTCCAGATTGGGCATTTCAGCCCCGAATCGAAGCCGTTCATTTCTTTGACTGAAGATCCAACGGCTGGGGGTTGTTCCTGAAGGGATATACCCGGGTTTTGACTTAGAAAACCCTCACTTTTTCCACTTATCCTCTTTCTAAATCCTTGGAGAAAGGAGAGCTAAGGCAAGAAGAAGAAGAGCTAGATCCGCCATTGGAGGAGCTTCGGAGCTCCGAATCGCAAGCCGACTCCGGATCCGCGGAGGCAACGCTAGTGCGGTCATTTCCATCCGATTACTTTCCGATGGCGCCAAAGAGGACCGCAAGGGTAACGATCCTCATCTTGAGCATGAGTCGCTCTCTTTCTTTGCATAGGAAGCCCGCTCTCGCGAGTTTGCGGAGAGTTGGAGGCGTTCATTCGGGTAGATATGTGAAGTCCCCGTTGTTTAGAGTCCGTATGCGAGAACGGACATAGGCATTTTGTGTGAAGCCTACCCGGACATGTTAGTCCGGATCGGTGATGTTGCATTGCATAAGGCCGGAGAAGACTCCGTGCTATTGGGTGTTTTTCGGGTTTTCTACGCGGTAGATTGCAGCAGGGAGCCTTGGGGACTAACCCAAAGGTGCACCCGAAAAACTGGGCGGACACGAGGTCTTGCCAACTTGGTGGCCTGAGAGCCAACTGGAACATAACGGGGTTATGTGATTTGTGTTAGAATGGGACTCGGTGAAAGTTTGACCCGCGCATATGGCTTAAATTGTCGTTGCGATGTGAGCACGGGTTAGATGGAGACGTACCCGCTCTATGTCGTTCGGGTTAGAGAGACCTAAAGTTACATGGCACTCGCCATTGGCATAGATGTGAGTCTTCGGCGGTCTATGGCTTAAATTGACGTGACCAATGCCAGGAAGACGAATTGCTCATAGGAATGACCGTCTAAGTGGCGGTGGTGAGTCCGGAATGTTGGTGGCTTAAGTTGACGCGACATGGACCGGTTCACCGAGAATATGCCCTGAGTGCACGGGGCGTGTGGCCGTGCGAGCCAACGCCTGTGATGAAATGGCTATGGTTTTTATATTGCTCGCTTATGCTAATGAAATGCAGGGAAGGAGCATCGCCGCCCCGAGTTGGGGGCGGGATCGTTATAATTTGGTCAGCATTGCTGACCGTTGCCTTGTTTTGCCACCGTGCGGTGGTTTGTTGCTTGCAGGTGCAGCTGGACCAAGCGGTCAATAGCGGGCTAAAGCCCTTTTTGCGAAGCTGGCCCTCGAAGGCCCGAATGGAAATGTTTATTGCTTTACTCATGTATGACCGGCCTGCGTGTCGAGGTTTGTAAATCATGTAACAGACAAGTGAAACATTTTTTGTAAGGCCTTAAGGCTTGTTTTGAGTATTTTTGTAATGACATTCCTATTTTCGTATTAGTGGACATTCATGCTTGTTGCTGGGTTCTTGTTTTGCAACTTTTATAAACTGCTTCCGCTAGAATGCTCTGTGTAGGACGTTGAGATTGGTTGGATGGTTTCCATACGTAACCACCCGGTCTGTCTGTGGTATATGGCGTCGGGCCCCGGCCGGACCTACTGCTATATGCTATGCGACGGATAGGGGGTGTTACAGCACTCCCCCTCACGTCCTTGACGAAGAAGGATGCAGATTTTGTTTGGTCAGAGCAGTGCGAGACATCTTTTCAGGAGCTGAAGGACCGACTCATCTCATCCCTTATTCTTGCGCTTCCATCCGGGAGTGAAGAATTTCAGATCTATACAGATGCCTCTTACCAGGGGATGGGTACTGTCCTGATGCAGCATGGACACGTTATTGCTTATACTTCAAGACAATTGAAGAAGCATGAGCATTACTATCCAGTACATGACTTAGAGCTCGGGGCTGTGGTATTCGCCCTAAAGATGTGGAGACATTACTTATACGGGATTCATTGTGATATTTATTCAGATTACAAGAATCTTAAATATATCGATATGTAGAAGAACTTAAACCTACGACAGAGGAGATGGCTGGAGTATTATGATGATAGGGGATTTTAGCTAGGCTTGACCCAAGAGGCTTGGTAGTACATGACTTAGAGCTCGCCGCCGTCTCCCGCTGCCTCATCACCGGAAAATGATAGCCACCACCACCGTGAAGGTGATGGCACCGTTGGCCGGGGGTGGCGACGCCTCAGCTGGCCAGAAACAGCCAGCAAAGATGCTCCAGCCAGATTCAATCCCAGCCGTTGGCTGGAGGAAGGAGATAACCCGATCCCGTCCATTCCTGCTTTAAGATTCGTGCTGAGCTATTAATTAAAATCATTTTATTTTATTATATATTTAATGAAATGAAATCAAGTTTCTGTCACATTTGTTCCTTGACATTGCATGTCACTTTTAGGCCTCTTAGAAGCATTTCCAGAAACTGGACTATAAATAAAAGTTGTAGCTTAAGGTCTTAACTTTAAATTTCCACCTTAAACTTATGATTTGGTGTAGTATACAGTGCTGTAGGGCAGTTTGCCTAGGACTGGTCCTAGACAAGGGCAGAACTTCATTTTAATGCCCAAGTCAAACCAGTAATCAACATGTCCCCAAATTTTGGGTACATGCCTGATTAGGGCATATTTAGTCCCTGCCTAAAATTGAGAATTTGTGGGGATAAAGTTCCTATAGTTTTTGCTTAATCATCAAAAAGTAAATAAATGAAATAAATTGAGTTTTATAGCTCCAAATGGCCCAAATGTTGGTGGAATACCCTTAGGGGCATTATCGGTGTATGCTTAAATTTCAGCCAATTTGGACCAAAGCAACTTAGGTAAATCCACTTGCATGTGTTGGCTTGATATAGGCTTGACGTGCATTTAGCCTAAAATGAAATATTGCGTATTAGGGTGTAATACACCCCTCATAGTAATAATGAGATTTTTGGAAGCAAAAATCCCATTATTTAAAATTTTTGAAGAATTGGACTTTTTGATAGATAAATTTTAGAATAGGCTTATCCATGAGATAAAATACCCAAATTTTGTCAAGGCCAATAACTTTTTAGACTTAACTCCTGAAAATTTTTATTTCTGTGTTTGATGAATTTTAAGTGGAGTTATGCAGAAATTACAATTTTGCCATTATCACATTTATTTAGAAAATTGATGGAATATTCAGTAGAAAATTATGAAAAATTTTATAGGGTTGTGTTTGTGAATAAATAACCTTGGATATTTATCTCAGAATTTCTGGATGAATCAGTAAATTTTTAAAGCTTATTGTGGCATTTTGGTATATTGTAAACAATTGAATTTGGTAGGCCATTACACCATAGAAGTTGATGTAACTCTGCCATTAGCCTTAAAATAATTATATATAAGCTCTGTAATTTTCCTAGAATTTTCAGTAATGTATTCCTCTTACTTCATTTGGAAAATGACAATTGTATGAATTTTGTATTAATTAAGGAATAAATAGAAATAGTCAAAGGAAAATTATAAATTTTGGTAGAGAGCAATATTGAACCAGGATATACATCTCAGGAAAAATTCCTTAGGTCAGTGGATTTAAATTTGTGATACTTCATGTATTAAATGACCTAGGGGATTAAATTAATAATTTAATTAAAGCCCTTAATGACTTAGGAAAATTATGGAAATTTATCCTAGTCATCATGTAGGTCCATACCATCCTAGGATAAATGATTTGAGGCATATGGATAGAGGAATTAGAAGTTCCATTTCGGGGTGGTATTAGGTCATGGGCTGCGCATAGCATAAATGAGTTAGAGTATAAGGACCGTCAGGGGATAGATCGACGTCGAGCTAGAGATTAAAGTTGGTGAATAACCCTGGTGGGTAGTATTGTTAGTGACGAGAATAAAAGTGCAAGTCCTTAGGTAGTAACTGGAGTGGAGGCAGACGGAAGACCGTCGGTTTCCCGGTAATATCTTAAGTCATTAAGATTGTTCCAGAGCAACAATGAGAGCTGGGGTGAATTATGGGTAGTCATCAACTAAACTAAATATCCTTTCGAAAGGAAACTTTGGGCGTAATCCCATCGTAGTTCCTAGTGCCCCCGAGAGCCCTTCACCGGGTATACCCTGGGCAGTCTTGGGATTAACTTTAAATCACTAAGTTTAATAACCCGTAGACAAGAGTAGTCTAATAGGTTAAGACATTTGTAGTACATACTCACCCGTGTAGGGTTGGAGAGATTCATGATATATGCTCACCCGTGTAGGGTTTGAGGGAATTGGAATAAAGGCACTATTGTGCGTCCTCACCCGTGTTGGGTTTGAGGGATTCAGGATAGGTTGGTACTGCGAGCTGTAGGCTCGGGATGAAATACTTGCATGTGCATAAAGATAGTGGCGGGGCATGCGGTACTGGCCGTTCGTCACACCGATGGCAGTACGGTGCACCAGGCGGTTGTGAGGGTTAGAGGGGCCAGTGGGTTGTTTTACACTGCGGTCTGAAGGACGATCCCCGATAACGCACATCCGACCCAACAATACTGACGGGTTGTCAGCAAAGTACGTACGCGAGACTCTAGAGTGCACCTTGGACGTGTACAGAGGCGTATGAGAGGGGTCTAAGGCTTGGTAGTGTGCATACCGGCCTAGAAGCGGAGACGCCCGCTCCGTTACTGCCGTAGCCACAGCAGTGGTACCCGAGAGTGATGCTACCTCTCAAAAAGTGGGAACTAAAGGTCTGTGATCACAGAGTCATTGTGTGTGAGTTGCACTTGCCTACGCATAAAATTGCATCATAATATTCATTCATATTAGGTCATACGCTTCATAGATCCTTATCATATAAATTAGTATGGGCTCTTTTATATGATAAGTTAAATTTCCTGGAAATCCTAACTTATATATTTGTATGGGCATTTATATAAGTTAGCGTACTTTTGTGATAGTAGTATAGGGGTAGAATAGTTTTATTTCCATGCTCTTACTTTCTGTTCTTTACTTCCTTTACTAGTACTGCACTTTACTAACTTGTACCATATACTTAGAACTGCTAGAGTAGAATGATAATATCCATTATAACTGCTAGTTAGATCTTGTCACCTGTTTCCACCTTTGCTACCCCTTGTTATCCTCCGCTTCGTCCTCCCGCTCGGTGCCTAGGAGTTGCGGGGCGAGGTGCGGAGGAAATGACTTAGTCTTTTTGACTAATTGTCGGTGACCATACTATGTTTAGGAGCCCGTGGAGATGGAGCACCAGCACGATGAGGAGACAGGGCTTGAGGAGCAGATACCGCTACAATAGACTACTACCACTACTATGCGTCCTCAGGTGGGACGAGTTCTGATGTATTAGTATAGCTTCCGCTTTTATTCGAGAGAGAGAGAGTTGATATGATGTACTGGGCATAAGCCCTTATTACTCTATCATTTTGTACTCATTGTGGACTATATTTCTGTACTTTTCATTCCATATATATGATATGTACTCTGTGACTTGTGGACTAGTAGAATTATTACACTGCTATACTTCTTTTCTCATATTGGCCTACAGGTTATGTATATGATCGTAATAGCCGGCAGAATCGTCGTGTTGCGGTGTTGACTAACCCATGCGTTAGTGCCACAGTAAGACGGCGGTTCTGGGCATAAGACCCGGTAGCCCTCCTTGGTAAGGGGGAGGGGGTCTTACATGGCGAGCTGGCGGTAACTAGTGATGGGCTCGGAAGTCAAAGCGTCATGGCATATTTTTGCTATCAGCACTTTTCCTGTTGACGAGATGTTTTCTTACCCATTCCTTTTCTATAAATAGGCCCTGACATTCCTTTCTACCTGCCGCATTTAAAGACTTCCGCTCCTTCACTACTCCTCCACTCCCGGCCGACCCGCTCTTTGTGAGAATTACAACATCCCGCTCGGCGATCTGATTGTGAGATGGGCGGTAGAGGCAAAGACACTGATGGGTGAAGCCAGTGCGCTTGGACCTTTTGCGACCACTCATTCTCCTTAAACCAGCACCACCGAGACCGAATTTCTTGACATGATCGGCGACTTCATCCCTCGTTGCTTTGCGGTGAGGCAGCCTGGAGAGCGGGAGAAGATTAATTATCTTTTCTTCACGGAGCTCTCCATCCCCATTGACCATTTTGACAAGGGCCTCCGGCTGCCCCTATGGCCAGAGGTCAGTCTGATACTGAAGTATTTTGGGGTCTTCCCTGGATAGATGACTCCCAATTAGGTGGCCGCCATTGTCGGGTTCGCTTGCTACCTGTGGGAGGAGCGGATCTAGTTCAGCCTTGTGGTCTTCTATAAGCTGTTCTCTTTCCGGGCGAACAAGGATGGCACCGCATATTTCTCCAGCACCCATGTTAAGGTGCGCGAGATGGTGAAGAATATCCATAATTGGCTCAAGAAGTTTGTCTTCGCCAAAGGAGACTTTGTCAACATCCCTTTCTGTTGGGTATTGTATCCACAACGTACCTGATTTGAAGAAGCCCCTGAACAAGCTAAGGTAAATAAACAATGTATTTGACAAAATATTTCAAGTTGTGCTTGCAGTTATTCCACGCTAAGTGCACACCAATGTCAGGGTGCAGTAGGTCAATATACACGGGTCTGCACGACGTAATCCCTCGTTGAGCAGATCAGTGTGTTGGCCTACGTGTACTCTCTCTATTGGAGTGCACTTACTTTCAAGTACAGGGTTGTGATCTTGCAAGAGCAGACAAGGAGCAAGGATGGGTCAAAGAGTAGCTCATGGGTGGAAAGACGAAAAATCGTCTAAGTGTAAATCGACGAGAATCACAAGTGATTCTCGCCGAATCATCGAGAATCACTGGCTGATTCTCGCCGTCTTGATCCGGCATCATCAAAGCATGCGACTCTGGCGCTAAGCCATATTCGACGAGAATCACCAAGTGATTCTCGCCGATTCGACGAGAATCACTAGTGATTCTCGCCGAATCGTCGAGAATCACTGGCTGATTCTCGCCATCTCTATCCGGCTAAAACAGTGAGTGCAAACAAGTCAACTTCGACGAGAATCACCTTGTGATTCTCGCCGAATCGTCGAGAATCACCTTTGATTCTCGACGATTCGACGTGAATCACCCTTGATTCTCGCCGATTTTGACTTGGGCGATTTTCTGGAAACCGCTGGACCGGACTTTGCCGCTGGCACTGTTTTGAACCGGATTTAGGGTCTCTTCTGGTGGGACCCACAATGGTCATTTAGGAGTATACTTGTGTATAAATACACGCGTATTTTTGAACAGTAAAGACACACAGAAAGAAGCCGAGCGACGATCTTGACCTAAAATCGCGAAACTGCTCCGCCGCCGCCGTTGTCGCTCATGCTAGTTGGTTGCCGCTTTTGATCGCGATTCTTCCTGATCTTCTGGCGACAGAAGCTTAGCCAAGCATAGCGTCTCACGTGTCTAACCAGAGATCCATTGTCTCTTGATTTGTTGATCGGGAAAACCTTCCCCATCCGAATTGATCGAGACGACCGATCCTAGTGTGACCGTTGGAAGACCTTGCTAGCTTTGCTACGAAGTTTGAATCTCCAAAGTACAGCAGCCGCACACCGTTGTCGCCGCCGATCCCATGAACCAAGCCGCCGCCCTCTTTGCCGCCGTCGGTTCCGGGGAGATTCTCTCCAAGAGAGATTTAGGGTTGTGGACTCTCGTGGACTTCAAGAACACGTCGTCAACGAAGAGGGACACCTGAGTCTCCAAAAGTAGTTTGTATCTCTTGTACATTCTAGTTTTACTTTTGTTGTAAAGGAACGTTGGTTCCTAGTTGTAAGGGTTGGGTGCAACCCGTGTTGTGGGAGTGTTGTCTCCTACGTGTGGAAGGGTTCCTTCCGATAGTGCAAGGATTGGATTTCAATCCTGTTGGTGAAGTGACCGAGTCATCCCTTGTTGGGAGATAGGTCGAAGGGGGAAAGTGGATGTACCCAAATCGGAGAACCACTATAAATAGCTTGTGTACTCTGTTTGCTGTGCTATTTTATTTTCGTGTGCAGGTACAATTTTAATTCCGCAAAAATGCTGCACGTCACCTATTCTCCCCCCCCCCCCATAGGTGAAGGTAGTTGACACTAGGTGGACTTTCAAGTGGTATCAAAGGGAGGTTACTCATCAAAAAGGTCAACACCTTGAGTTGAATCCTGCCACTAGTGTCAAGAGGAAGGAAATCATCTACCATGGACGGGCTCAAGTACACAGGCAAGATCCCAGTGTGCACCAGGATCAACTTTCCTATCTGGAAGGAAAGGATCCGGTTCTACATGGAAGCAGCTGATCCTCGACTCTTTATGATCGTGGAGGAGGGATCTTATGTCCCCACTAAGGTCTCCACCATTGATCCTACGAAGAAAGTGCCGAAGAAACTTTCAGAAATGGACAAGGACGAGATGGTGCTAGTGGGACTTAACAAGAAGGCGCAGAACATTCTGGTCAGCGTGGTTGATGACTCAATGATGAAGAACTTCTGCAACTACAGGACAGCAAAGGAGATGTGGCATTGCCTGATCATCCTAATGGAGGGCACTGATGAAGTGAGGGATAATCGTAGGTCCATCCTGAACCAGAAATATGAAGCCTTCAGGCAAGGGCTTAAGGAAGAGATCGGAGTCACCTTCGAGAACTTCCTCAAGATTGTCAATGCCCTCAAAGGATACGGAAGAGTGTTCACTAATGGTGAACTTAATGATAAATTCCTTAGGTCCCTTACTAAAGAATGGGACACAAAGATCTGCGCCATCCGCGAGTTTGGGAGACTAGCTGAAACATACCCTCAAATTCTGTTTGGAAAGCTGATGTCCTATGAGCTTCAACTGAACACCCGGAAAGCAGAAGAAGAAGCAGAGAAGGTTGCAGCCAAAGAAAAGACTGTGGCTCTAAAAGCCATTCACTCCAGAAAAGGCAAGGGTGCGGTTTCATACTGTGCCAGGAAAAAGGATGAGGAGGAGGACTCCGAGCCATGCTCCTCCAGCTCAGAGCTGTCTGAGGAGGATTTCTCCCTCATCACCCGAGAATTCAAGAAGTTCCTCAAGATGAGGAATCAAAGAAAGAGAGAGGGCTCCTCCTCCAGGCATCAGAAGAAAAATTATTCTTCTGACAGGTATGCTTCTAAACCGAACAAACATCGCTCCTCTGACATTATTTGTTTTGGATGCAATAAGCCGGGACACGTCGTGGCCGACTGCTAAAGACACTGAAAAAGTGAAAGGAGAGGAGCACAAATCCTCTAGAGATAAGAAGAAAGAGCGGAGCTACATCGCCAAAAGGCTAAAGACACTGAGTGAGTCTGATTCCTCAGACTCCAGTGATGATGAGGAAGCCTACTTCGGGCTGCTGGGTCGCTCCGACTCAGAAGGAGAATGCCCCCCATTTACTGGGAAGGTAAAAGCTCACACCCCTCTCTCCGACTCTGAATCTGATCCTGAGTCTCAGGATGATGACCATGAGGATAGACTTTCGGCCCGTGAAGCGGAGCTCCTCGAGAAGTATGAGCTTCTGCTCAACACTTTCGAGGAGTGTCGTAAGAGATTGAAGGCTAAGAAAAAGGAAGTGAAATTCCTTAAGGGTGAGAGTGTCTCCCTAAGGGAAGAGATCACCAGTTTGATCTCTCTCCGACAGGAGCACCTAGACCTGACTTCAAAGCATTCAGAGTCTCTTAAACTCCTTGATCTTAAGCAGGAGGAAGTCGACAAGTTGGAAGAACAGCTTGCGGCAGAAAGGAAGATCGTCAAGAGCTTCTCTATGCCAAAAACAGTTCTTCCAGTTGTTGATACCTTCTCGGCTCAGGCCAAAGGAGCTGGCTTGGGGCATGTAGGGGTATCTGGTTCCTCATCCAGGAGAAACAGGAACCAGAGGAAGAATAAGGCTGCCAAGAAGGCATCTGCTGCTGAAAAGGGAAAGGCTCCGCTCAGTCCTGTTGCGTTCAGAAAGCCTAGCTTTCCTTGCAACCAACATGACTTTGAATCAACCTTTGGTCATCATTTCCGGCCCTCGGTTGCAAAGCCAAAGGGTCGATATGATGGTTGGACCTTTCCTCGCAACTTCGGTGAGAGTGCCTTCAAGGCACCTTATGAGGAAATCCACATGGGAAATTATGGTCAATTCTCCAACGGCCATAATGGAAAGCAGGCACCAAGAGCCAAGCCTGTTATACTGAAGGAACAGAAGGTGAAGAAGTCATGTGACTGCTATCACCATGAGGCCTCCACCTCCAGATCCAAGGCCCCAGCTGTACCCACCATTCCCAGGTTAAAGCAGGAGCCTAGGAAGAGGTACAACAGATTTGACTGCTGGTGTTGTGGCAAAGTCGGTCACTTTGCCGTGGATTGTTGGTTTAATCTAAGGTATCACGAGACTCCCTATGTTAGCAATGCGAGGCCGACCACTCGTAGGGTTAACCAACCGAGGGGGAGTATGCTAACCAAGAATCTAGGACCCAAGTTCGATTGGGTTCCTAAGGGAAATTAATTTTGTTTTGCAGGAATGTCCAAAGGCCACCAAAACGTCAATCTGGTACTTGGACAGTGGATGCTCCTGGCATATGACTGGGACAAGAAGCCTGCTGCGTGATTACTCTCCAGTCGATAATGGACCCAAAGTCATCTTTGGAGGGTCAGATCGAGGAGTCACCAGAGGTTACGGTATGATTTCCAACGGTATAATCTCTATCACCGACGTGGCTTTTGTTGAAGGGTTAAACCATAACCTGATCAGTGTAAGTCAGTTATGTGATAAAGGTTATGACGTTAAGTTCTGCAAGGATAAATGCCTGATAATTTCATGCGCCTCTTCTGAGACGATATTAACAGGCATTAGGAGCCGAAATATTTTCTGCTTAAATTTTCTTAGTTTAGATTCATCTACCCCAGTATGCCTAGTGGCAGCTGGCAGTGCATCTCTTTGTGAACAATGGCACAAGAGATTGTCACATATTAATTTCAAAACAATTAGTATGTTGTTTTCTAAAAACTTAGTAAGGGATACTCCCGTTATCAAGTGCATCAAATATAGCCCTTGTCCTGCATGCCAGATGGGCAAACAGACTCGGGCTACCTTTAAGTGCATTGCAGACAAAGACTCTTCCCGATGTCTTTACCTTCTACATATGGACTTGTTTGGTCCAATGCAAGTTCATAGCTTGGGAGGCAAGTCCTATACGCTAGTGATAGTTGATGATCATTCTCGGTTTACATGGGTGTTCTTCTTAAAACGAAAGTCGGATACGTTTGACATCTTCACTAGTTTTGTCAAGCAAGTTCAGAACGAATTTAACTGCTCAGTGGTCAAAATCAGAAGTGACCATGGAACAGAATTCGAATTTGGTGCTATGACAGAGTTTTGTGAAGAACAAGGTATCTTTCATGAGTTTTCCTCCCCGCGCACTCCTCAGCAAAATGGAGTTGCGGAGAGGAGAAATAGAACTCTCATTGAAGCCTGCACGACCATGTTGAAAGATGCTTCTCTCCCAGAATACTTCTGGGCAGAGGTGGTCAATACAGCTTGTCATGTACAAAACCGAGCATTGATCAACAAGCATCATCGTAAGACGCCTTATGAGCTACTGAGAGGCAGGAAACCAACCATGTCCTACTTGAGGATCTTTGGTTGCAGATGCTATGTACTGAATAATGGGAAGTACCCGCGTACTAAATTTGGTGAAAAATGCTTCGAAGGCATATTCATGGGCTATAGTTCCCACAGTCGGGCATATAGGGTCTTCAATAAGAAAACCCTAGTGGTAGAAGAATCAATTAATGTTGTATTTGATGAAGGAAGTTTGCTTAACGGCAATTGTTCCAGCGGTATTTTTGAAGATGCAGGTGCACGACTTGAACAGCTGTGTCTCGATGAGACCGCTAAAGATGATACTCCTAAGTACGTCAAAGTTTCCACCTCCACGTCATCTGGAAATGTTGAAGATCAAAATGGAATAAATCTCCTAGAAGGAGGAGAAGCCCAAGAAGTAGTCGACGCTCCAGACGCCAGACTTCTAGAGCTCCGGCACGTGAGGGATCATCTTAGAGATCAAATCATCGGAGATCCTCGTGTCGGTGTCAGAACTCGAAGAGGTACTATTAACGAAATTTTGCATCTTAGCTTCCTGTCACAGGTTGAGCCAAAGAAGTTCGACGAGGCGAACAAAGATGCGGAATGGATTTTGGCCATGCAAGATGAACTACATCAATTCGAACGATGCAACGTTTGGATGCTGGTTCCCAGACCACACATGCAGAATGTGATTGGCACCAAGTGGATCTTCAGAAACAAACTGGATGAACATGGTGTCATCATAAAGAACAAGGACATTTCTCTCTGTTATGTCCCCACGGACAAGCAGATTGCAGATATATTCACAAAGCCCTTAGACGAAGCCAAGTTCAGTCTTTTCAAAACTTAATTGGGGATGCTAAACTACGAGGAATGAAGACTACAGACACCCCAGGCTCGTGCAGGAACTGAGGGGGAGCAAGGTACTCAAGTGTGAGCACAGGCGCAAGAACTGAGGGGGAGCAAGGGATCAAATGCTACAGACCCAGACTTGAAGAAGCCAAAAAGGGGGAGATGGATCCAAGTTGGCTATGGTGGCTCCAGGTTTGCTCTCCCAGTTTGCTCTCAAGAAATTGGTATTGGTAATGAATATCTCTCTCAACTAAATTTCACGGTTATGATTTTCATTCCCATACGCTTTATTCACCTTAGCTTGTAGGGTTTAGGCTTCTTCAAATAGGGGGAGATTGTTGGGTATTGTATCCACAACGTACCTGATTTGAAGAAGCCCCTGAACAAGCTAAGGTAAATAAACAATGTATTTGACAAAATATTTCAAGTTGTGCTTGCAGTTATTCCACGCTAAGTGCACACCAATGTCAGGGTGCAGTAGGTCAATATACACGGGTCTGCACGACGTAATCCCTCGTTTAGCAGATCAGTGTATTGGCCTACGTGTACTCTCTCTATTGGAGTGCACTTACTTTCAAGTACAGGACTGTGATCTTGCAAGAGCAGACAAGGAGCAAGGATGGGTCAAAGAGTAGCTCATGGGTGGAAAGACGAAAAATCGTCTAAGTGTAAATCGACGAGAATCGCCAAGTGATTCTCGCCGATTCGGCGAGAATCACAAGTGATTCTCGCCGAATCGTTGAGAATCACTGGCTGATTCTCGCCGTCTCGATCCGGCTTCATCAAAGCATGCGACTCTGGCGCTAAGTCATATTCGACAAGAATCACCAAGTGATTCTCGCCGATTCGACGAGAATCACTAGTGATTCTCGCCGAATCGTCGAGAATCACTGGCTGATTCTCACCGTCTCTATCCGGCTAAAACAGTGAGTGCAAACAAGTCAACTTCGATGAGAATCACCTTGTGATTCTCGCCGAATCGTCGAGAATCACCTTTGATTCTCGACGATTCGACGTGAATCACCCTTGATTCTCGCCGATTTAGACTTGGGCGATTTTCTAGAAACCGCTGGACCGGACTTTGCCGCTGACACTGTTTTGAACCGGATTTAGGGTCTCTTCTGGTGGGACCCACAACGGTCATTTAGGAGTATACTTGTGTATAAATACACGCGTATTTTTGAACAGTAAAGACACACAGAAAGAAGCCGAGCGACGATCTTGACCTAAAATCGCGAAACTGCTCCGCCGCCGCTGTCACCGCTCATGCTAGTTGGTTGCCGCTTTTGATCGCGATTCTTCCTGATCTTCCGGCGACAGAAGCTTAGCCAAGCATAGCGTCTCACGTGTCTAACCAGAGATCCCTTGTCTCTTGATTTGTTGATCGGGAAAACCTTCCCCGTCCGAATCGATCGAGACGACCGATCCTAGTGTGACCGTTGGATGACCTTGCTAGCTTTGCTACGAAGTTTGAATCTCCAAAGTACAGCAGCCGCACACCGTTGTCGCCGCCGATCCCGTGAACCAAGCCGCCGCCCTCTTTGCCGCCGCCGGTTCTGGGGAGATTCTCTCCAAGAGAGATCTATGGTTGTGGACTCTCGTGGACTTCAAGAACACGTCGTCAACGAAGAGGTACACCTTAGTCTCCAAAAGTAGTTTGTATCTCTTGTACATTCTAGTTTTACTTTTGTTGTAAAGGAACGTTGGTTCCTAGTTGTAAGGGTTGGGTGCAACCCCTGTTGTGGGAGTATTGTCTCCTACGTGTGGAAGGGTTCCTTCCGATAGTGCAAGGATTGGATTTTGATGAATTGTAAATATACCTATTTTTGTGTACATTAATTTAGTTATTTTCATTTATTTTTGTCGTTTTTACTTATTTTTTATTCAATAAAATGCTCCTATTTTTGTAAATATTATACTAACCTATTTTATTTTATTTTTCAGGAAAAATCAAAATCTGCCAAAAATTGACATGTCACGCCCGTGACATATTGGTCACGCCCGTGACCAGGGCGTGACACGTCAAATTCCAGTAAATCTGCAATTTTAGAGGAGCAAAGCGTCGACACGCCCGTGTCACCCGCGTCACGCCCGTGACCCATGCCCGTGACCATCCAGATCGACGGAATCGCGCTCAACGATCGTCGACCCAGCTGACACGCCCGGCGACACGCCCGTGTCACCCGACACGGGGCGTGACCCAAGCCCGTGTTCACTCAACTCGACGATTTCATCTCGACGATCGTCGAGTGTCGACACCAGCCGACACGCCCAGAGTCACGCCCGTGACCTGGGGCGTGACCACTGCGCCTGGCCGACAAGACCTGCCTAAAGACTTTCGGCGCGCACCCGCGCCCAGATCCACCTACCTGTCACGCCCCCTGTCACGCCCGTGACCAAGGGCGTGACCACTGCGAGACCGCCACGTGTCCAGCCCGAAGTCAACTTTCCCGTCAAATCGCCGGCCGCGTTCCAAATAGTACTGTCACGCCCCCTGTCACGCCCGTGACCAAGGGCGTGACCCATGTAAATTTTTTTCTATAAATTCAGAGGGTCTCCTTTGAATTCCTGTTCCCTTTTGGGCACCATTTTGCTTAGGTGTTATGCTGTCGGGATGCCTCCAAAGTCTATGTAAGGGATATTTTTCCCCCTCTCCTTAGCTTTTATTTTCATGTCTTTGTAACCCGTGTTTTTAGTTAATAAAATTTGTCTCCATTTTCTTCTCTTATTATAGCTTTGGAATGGATCTTTACAATCTCCCCTATGCAATCTTATCTTTTTTTCATTTTGTCTTAACTTAGTTTTTTTCGTTCTTATTTATATGTGTGTGTGTGTGTGTATGAGTGTAGTTCTTTACTTTTATGTTTTCATTATTTCGTTTACTTAGCTTAGTTTAGTGTTAGGATTTTTCTGTACTTTCATATCCATCCTTATAAACTATAAAAATGGTTATAAAGATAGTTTTTGATCTTTCTTACTTAACCTTTTCGTTATTTTTGTAAAACTTTTCATGCTTTTAACTTTTCTTCCACTTTTTAGGCATTTTTATAGCATTATAAGAATGGATAAGTTGTTATTTTGCTTTTTCGAACACTTGCATTTTCAATTTTACTGTCAAAACTTTTTCCTCTTTTAATTTTTTCGTTCCCTTTTTACGCATTTCTACCGCATTCTAGCGGTAGAAATGTATTCGTTTTAATTTTTCAAGCACTTTCATTTTTCATTTTTATTTGCAAATCTTTTTGCCCGTTTAATTTTTATTTCATCTTTTTATGCATTTCTACCGCATTCTAGCGGTAGAAATGCAGTCGTTTTCAATTTTAGATAACTTAGTTCTTTACATTTTGTGTGTGCGCATTTATTTCCGCCTACTCGTTAAGAGTTAAATGACGCTTGCTTATTTTACTTTCAGTAGAGTGCGTGTGTTTGTAATTTTCCTTTTTTTTCGCCTAC
Organism: Platanthera guangdongensis; assembly: GCA_039583875.1. Classification (NCBI taxonomy): domain Eukaryota; kingdom Viridiplantae; phylum Streptophyta; class Magnoliopsida; order Asparagales; family Orchidaceae; genus Platanthera; species Platanthera guangdongensis. Next base: position 111,520,898 of record CM077151.1, read on the forward strand.
TCACTTGAGTTTAATGGCTGGATTTTATTTCAGTAGAGTGCGTGCGTTTTCATTTATGTCGAGAGAGAGTGTGTGTGCGTTGCATTTATTTTGTCCTACTCGGTTGAGTAGGACCTGCATTTATTTTCCCCTACTCATTTGAGTAGGACTTGCGTGTGTGCGTTTTACTGCTTTCATTTCTCCCGCCCACGCATTCGCGCCGGGACTCGCAATTTACTGCTTTCTTCAGTCCTACTCGTTTGGGTAGGACTTGTAATTTATAGCTTTATTTTCCTGCTTTCATTTACTGCTTTCTTTCCTGCTTTCTTTATTGCTTTCCTCGCAAGCCGTCCCCATTCCGATGAGTGGCTAATCGTTCTTAGCCCTCGGTATCGAAGAGCATTGGGACAGATAAAATAGCTTAAAATAACTAAAGGTCTAATTTTTCTAATTAATTAAAAGTACTTAAGGTTTGCCCGGGGTTAACGACGCGTAGGACCACATATCGATGTGTGGGCCCTATTTCCGTAGTCCATATGCTAGCTAGCCGAGAGGCCGTGCATATGGACCGATCACCCCTTGGCAAAGAGAGTTCCGCACTAACCCTCGAGAGAGGAGGCGCGCCAACTCTACCGGATTGGGTTCCCCACCCAATAGCGGGGTTCTTAGCGTAATGCGGGCGTTAAGAGGAATTCTTCGTCGGACGAGAGCCCGGTCGAATAGTCTTAGCGTTCAGGTGAGCGATAGCCCTATAGCTAGGTGAGCTCATTTTAGTGGAACCTCTACGGCCAAGTCTCCGCCTTAATTAATTAGAAATTTAGGAGCTCTTTTTATTTAAAGTCTATTTTAGTTCAATTGTTTTTTCGGTGCCATCGAGCTATGCTCTTCATCGGCACCACCTTCAAGCTTTCTTTTTATTGCTTTCATTTTCTTTCCGCCATTTTATGTATTTTTATATAAAATATCCCGACAAGATAATTATCGGTAAAATAATAGTCCCCTCCAGGGAAGAGTAGAAATAATCGAACGGACCCGAGAACAATACGACCTCGATATTCCACCCGGAATATCCTGTACTACTCACGATAGGTGCACTTGCCTCCTTTCGTTAAAACTCGATTTCTAACCTTTTTTATATCCAAAATAAATAAATAAATACGCGCGACCCGTTTTCTTAAATAAATTCACTTCCGCCTTTTTTCGCAAATAAAACCGCCGGGTCGCCGCGTGACCGTAAATAATTTTGGAGTTTTAACCATCAAGTTTTTGGCGCCGTTGCCGGGGAAATTTTAGGTTCGTTATTTTAAACCCTGGAAATCTATTAATTTTACCTATATTTTTATATATATATATATATAAATATGGCCAATATAATAATAATAATAAAAAACTAAAATATATATATTTACAAATTTATAAAACCAAAAAAAAAATTTGAAAAACTCAAAACAAAAAAAAAAATTTGAAAAAACCTTAAACCCTAAACCCTAAACCCTTAGGTGCTTCTCGCTCCGGTCATCCAGCTTCTTCCTCCTCTGTTCCGGGACGTGGGCATAAGTCACACACCCGAAAACCCTTAGGTGCTTCACACTGGGCTTCCACCCACTCCAAGCTTCAAATGGAGTCTTGAAAAACTAAAAAAACTAAACTAAAAAAAAACTAAAAATCCAAAAAATGAAAAAAAAAAAAAAAAAAACTTAACAAAAAATATTTTTATTTTCATTCTTGTTTTTGAAAAAGAAGAAAAAAAACAACAAAAAAAAAACAACACACAAAAAAAAATAAATACAAAAAATACAAAAAAAAAACAAAACAAAAAAAACTAAAAAATGAAAAACTAAAAAAAAAAAATATTTTAATTTAACTTATTATATTTTAATTTATTTTGTTTCGGCGCACTTCCACTCTTGTGCGCGCTAGGGGATCACACTTTTATCACACAGTGGTCGCTAAGGCCTTAGCTACCTTCGACTCCCCCACGCACATGCCCCCCTACCGCCCGCAATCTTTAGGTCGAGTTTATCTTTTTTGTTTTCTTTGCTGTTATCTTTTTCCTTTTTTTTTCTTTTCTAAATAATGCAGGGTTTCAACCTGGGCCTCCCGCGTTCGTCTTAGGGAAGCTCCTTCCCTTCTCTTTTTCTTTTTATACTTATTATATTTTGTATATTATCTGTTCCGCATACTTAGATTGCAACATTGGGGACAATGTTGGGTTTAAGTATGGGGGTGTTTTCGTATTTCTTTATTTCTGCACTTTACAAAAACGCATAAAATTACAAAAACATCAAAAAAATTAAAACCTCAAAAAAATTTTTTTTTCAAAAAATCTTTTTACTTCGTAAATTTTTTTTGTAAAAAATCTCTCTTCCCCCCCTCTTCTTCTCTTTTTTGTAAAAACTTGCTTCTTGCTTGCCCGCGACGGTCGACTCATCGAACCAACCATTCAAATAAGAGTCTGTTCGCGGGGCCGCAATCGAGTTTTTACTTTGCTTTTTTGTAAAAATCTCTCTTTCCCCCCTATCTTCTTTGTAAATAACTTTTCTTTCTCTCCTCTTTCTTGTAAATAGCTTATCCTCAAAAACTAAAAATAAAAAATTAGAAAAACCCAAAAACCCCAAAAAAATAAAAAATCTAAAAATCCTAAAAAGATAATAATTAAAACACAAAAAAATGATAAAAACTCTAAAAATTCAAAAAAAAAAAATGTTTTGATAAATTATGTAACAAAATAATTCGAATACACCATATCTTAACTCTTTTTGTTTTCCAAAAATTTAGTTTCGAGTTAATTTATATGCGAATTTTAGTTATTCTTTGCTTACTATTCGTTTATTAATTAAAGTTCGATAGATTTAAGTGTCTGGGGTTAAGATTTAAAGAATTTTTTATGTCTTTTCCTTATAATAGGGAACTTGTTTTTCACCACCACTTCTAATTTTATAAATAGAAGCTCGTTTTTTATGTTAGAAAATAACATCCATGGATTTCAATTATTTCAACTTCATGCTTTTAGAAACATTGGAACGTTCATTTTAAAAAGGTTGCTCTCAAAACTTTTTGATTAAAAGCTAGTTTTATTTTTGAAAAACTAAACCCACTTCCATTTTTTTTCGTGTCTTAATTGACATGATTCCCCCCTATCCCTTAAAAGATCCTATGTCAATGGGAATAAGATTTCGTTCCGTAAACATAGGCACCCAATAATTTAAAAAGATTATATATGGAGTAAGAGGATAAAATTCATTACTCCTACAAATATACATTGGGTTAATTTTATTTATTATGAAGAAAGAAAAAAAAAAGAAGTTTTTATGTGTTAGAAAAATAAGATTTCGTTTTCCTAACTATCCAAAAAAAATTGGAGGTTCGAGAAAAAATTACCTCACCTCAATATTCAAGCCTTCTTCATAAACCACCAAACCACTTAGCCTATTTCAATGATTCTAGACTTAATTTAAATTTTTTTGAGAGCATAATTTTTAAATTGTATTATTTCCTTTAACTTCTTTTAAGCTAAAGTTTTTTTTTATAAATCCAATCCATCTTTGTTAAACTAACAAAATAAATTTTTGCTTTCTATTTTATTTTTTCTAGAAGTCTTTTTGAAACTGTTCCTCTATTCATAACATTTCATAAATTAGGATTTAATTCTTTAACCCCGGATGTTTATTTTGATCTTCCTTTTAATTAATTCAAGCGATAGCTAAACTTAGGATTTCTTTTATTTCTTATAAGTTCATCTCCAACTTTTGCTCTGGAATAGCAAAAGCTTAAGTATGGGGGTATTTGATGAATTGTAAATATACCTATTTTTGTGTACATTAATTTAGTTATTTTCATTTATTTTTGTCGTTTTTACTTATTTTTATTCAATAAAATGCTCCTATTTTTGTAAATATTATACTAACCTATTTTATTTTATTTTTCAGGAAAAAATCAAAATCTGCCAAAAATTGACATGTCACGCCCGTGACATATTGGTCACGCCCGTGACCAGGGCGTGACACGTCAAATTCCAGTAAATCTGCAATTTTCGAGGAGCAAAGCGTCGACACGCCCGTGTCACCCACGTCACGCCCGTGACCCATGCCCGTGACCATCCAGATCGACGGAATCGCGCTCAACGATCGTCGACCCAGCTGACACGCCCGGCGACACGCCCGTGTCACCCGACACGGGGCGTGACCCAAGCCCGTGTTCACTCAACTCGACGATTTCATCTCGACGATCGTCGAGTGTCGACACCAGCCGACACGCCCAGAGTCACGCCCGTGACCTGGGGCGTGACCACTGCGCCTGGCCGACAAGACCTGCCTAAAGACTTTCGGCGCGCACCGCGCCCAGATCCACCTACCTGTCACGCCCCCTGTCACGCCCGTGACCAAGGGCGTGACCACTGCGAGACCGCCACGTGTCCAGCCCGAAGTCAACTTTCCCGTCAAATCGCCGGCCGCCTTCCAAATAGTACTGTCACGCCCCCTGTCACGCCCGTGACCAAGGGCGTGACCCATGTAAATTTTTTCTATAAATTCAGAGGGTCTCCTTTGAATTCCTGTTCCCTTTTGGGCACCATTTTGCTTAGGTGTTATGCTGTCGGGATGCCTCCAAAGTCTATGTAAGGGATATTTTTCCCCCTCTCCTTAGCTTTTATTTTCATGTCTTTGTAACCCGTGTTTTTAGTTAATAAAATTTGTCTCCATTTTCTTCTCTTATTATAGCTTTGGAATGGATCTTTATAATCTCCCCTATGCAATCTTATCTCTTTTTCATTTTGTCTTAACTTAGTTTTTTTCGTTCTTATTTATATGTGTGTGTGTGTGTGTATGAGTGTAGTTCTTTACTTTTATGTTTTCATTATTTCGTTTACTTAGCTTAGTTTAGTGTTAGGATTTTTCTGCACTTTCATATCCATCCTTATAAACTATAAAAATGGTTATAAAGATAGTTTTTGATCTTTCTTACTTAACCTTTTCGTTATTTTTGTAAAACTTTTCATGCTTTTAACTTTTCTTCCACTTTTTAGGCATTTTTATAGCATTATAAGAATGGATAAGTTGTTATTTTGCTTTTTCGAACACTTGCATTTTCAATTTTATTGTCAAAACTTTTTCCTTTTTTAATTTTTTTGTTCCCTTTTTACGCATTTCTACCGCATTCTAGCGGTAGAAATGTATTCGTTTTAATTTTTCAAGCACTTTCATTTTTCATTTTTATTTGCAAATCTTTTTGCCCGTTTAATTTTTATTTCATCTTTTTATGCATTTCTACCGCATTCTAGCGGTAGAAATGCAGTCGTTTTCAATTTTAGATAACTTAGTTCTTTACATTTTGTGTGTGCGCATTTATTTCCGCCTACTCGTTAAGAGTTAAATGGCGCTTGCTTATTTTACTTTCAGTAGAGTGCGTGTGTTTGTAATTTTCCTTTTTTTTCGCCTACTCACTTGAGTTTAATGGCTGGATTTTATTTCAGTAGAGTGCGTGCGTTTTCATTTATGTCGAGAGAGAGTGTGTGTGCGTTGCATTTATTTTGTCCTACTCGGTTGAGTAGGACCCGCATTTATTTTCCCCTACTCATTTGAGTAGGACTTGCGTGTGTGCGTTTTACTGCTTTCATTTCTCCCGCCCACGCATTCGCGCCGGGACTCGCAATTTACTGCTTTCTTCAGTCCTACTCGTTTGGGTAGGACTTGCAATTTACAGCTTTATTTTCTTGCTTTCATTTACTGCTTTCTTTCCTGCTTTCTTTATTGCTTTCCTCGCAAACCGTCCCCATTCCGATGAGTGGCTAATCGTTCTTAGCCCTCGGTATCGAAGAGCATTGGGACAGATAAAATAGCTTAAAATAACTAAAGGTCTAATTTTTCTAATTAATTAAAAGTACTTAAGTTTGCCCGGGGTTAACGACGCGTAGGACCACATATCGATGTGTGGGCCCTATTTCCGTAGTCCATATGCTAGCTAGCCGAGAGGCCGTGCATATGGACCGATCACCCCTTGGCAAAGAGAGTTCCGCACTAACCCTCGAGAGAGGAGGCGCGCCAACTCTACCGGATTGGGTTCCCCACCCAATAGCGGGGTTCTTAGCGTAATGCGGGCGTTAAGAGGAATCCTTCGTCGGACGAGAGCCCGGTCGAATAGTCTTAGCGTTCAGGTGAGCGATAGCCCTATAGCTAGGTGAGCTCATTTTAGTGGAACCTCCACGGCCAAGTCTCCGCCTTAATTAATTAGAAATTTAGGAGCTCTTTTTATTTAAAGTCTATTTTAGTTCAATTGTTTTTTCGGTGCCATCGAGCTATGCTCTTCATAGGCACCACCTTCAAGCTTTCTTTTTATTGCTTTCATTTTCTTTCCGCCATTTTCTGTATTTTTATATAAAATATCCCGACAAGATAATTATCGGTAAAATATTTGTCCCCTCCAGGGAAGAGTAGAAATAATCGAACCGGACCCGAGAACAATACGACCTCGATATTCCACCCGGAATATCCTGTACTACTCACGATAGGTGCACTTGCCTCCTTTCGTTAAAACTCGATTTCTAAACCTTTTTTATATCCAAAATAAATAAATAAATACGCGCGACCCGTTTTCTTAAATAAATTCACTTCCGCCTTTTTTCGCAAATAAAACCGCCGGGTCGCCGCGTGACCGTAAATAATTTTGGAGTTTTAACCATCAGATTTCAATCCTGTTGGTGAAGTGACCGAGTCGTCCCTTGTTGGGAGATAGGTCGAAGGGGGAAAGTGGATGTACCCAAATCGGGGAACCACTATAAATAGCATGTGTACTCTGTTTGCTGTGCTGTTTTATTTTCGTGTGCAGGTACAATTTTAATTCCGCAAAAACGCTGCACGTCACCTATTCCCCCCCCCCCATAGGTGAAGGTAGTTGACACTAGGTGGACTTTCACTTTCTCGCTGGTATAACTCAACAAGGTGAGCTACCACCCCCTAGCCTGAGGGCCACAAAGCCGAAATGGGCGGGTTCTTCTAAGGGAAGAACTTTGAAGTCGTGTTCCTCTGCAGGAACGTGGATAGCCTCGACCCCATTCCGCCAGGGGAGGTAAGCTACTCACACTTTACCCTTTTCACTTAGCCCATTCTTTCTTTTCCCTAAACCTCATTCCGCAGGTGAGCAAGACATTCCCATGCACCCTCCCTAGGAGAGTGCGCGAGCCGCTTCCAGCAAGCTCGCCCGTGATGAGGCGGTGGCGGCCTCGCATCGCGAGGCCTTGGAGCTTGCTACACAAAAGTGGGACACTCGCGAACAGCCTTTGGCGCTGCCGCCCAAAAATCCATAGACCGCGGCTGGCGCACCTCCCGTAACTCGGGAGAAAGGCAAGGCTCCAACGTGCCAACAAATTGAAGAGCCTGCTACCCCGAGCGTTTCGACCGGCGGCCCTCCTAGAGTTGCGCCCGACACCTCTAGGTTTCGAATATTGGAGCCTGTCGCTAAGCCTGTGCCAAGAGGGCACCGTAACTTTGGCTACGACGAGCGGCCTCTAGAAGAGCTTGGCGAGCCCCTCCTCGAGCGGGACAAGGAGGCGAACTGAGCCTCTATCTCTACCCTACTGCCGAGGTGGTTGGAGCAGGAAACCATCAGCGGGAAGGCTTATGCCTTTTCTTTTGGCCTTTATGGGCGGGAGGATGCCGCGATTTTTGATAAGGAGGCTACATGAGTTCTCGTGCATGAGAGCGCGTGGGCCCAACTCCGTAGCCTGGTACTGGCCCACATGGTGAGCATGCAGTGCAAGCAGTTGGAGCGGAACTCCCCCTCTCTCAAAAAGATCGCCGTTGACAAGGAAGAGGCCCACCGTCTTACTCAGGAGGAAGCAGAGCACCAGAAGAAGTGGGTGGATGCGGCTGATGCTATTCTTAATGGATACCTGTGTCGGGGGGGGGGGGGGGGGGGGTAATTCCCATAACTTGCACGTGATGCCTTCAAATCGCTTCTACTTTCGTTATGTTACTTTTATTTCTTCTCGTAGGATACGACATAGGCTATGTGCATTGGTTTCCAGATCGCCACCCTCGAGAAGAAGAACGAGGCATTGCGGGCGCGGGTGCGAGAACTGGAAGTCGCTGCTGCTCCGCCGCCCTCCAGCAGCAGCTACCAGCTCGCTCACTATTCTGAGTACGAGCTGGAGGAGATGATGCAACAGAATGCTGCCAAGGATGCGAAGTTCACGCTCCAAACTATACAGCGGGCCGACCTTGTCACGAGCGAAGGCGTAGGGCGTTCGGCGAGCGAGGTGGTGCCAGAACTATTCCTTCCGGTAAAGAAGCCGGACTACGGGTCCTACAAACCTCTTTAGGGGGGTTCATCGCCCGAGGGCTCGCCTCGCTGAACCCTCGCACCGAGCTTTTTTTCTTTAAGTATTTTCTTATTTGCTGTAATGTAAATGCGGGCCATTTTTCCCACTTGTAACTCTTTTGCGGTTAGTAATATGTGCTTTTCTGGAATGGTTCTGCATTTGTTTCTCTTTATCTTTCTTCTTCATACTCGCAACCCAGCTCGACCCTCCCACTCGCTGCCTCCGGGGCAGCATTTCGTTAGTGAGATCGCGTGTTCCTTAACTATAGCTTAGTAAATGTCAGGATCTTAGGTAGCCGACCCGTGAGTGGCGATCCGTCTCCCTTATCGAGAGACTCTACTTAGTCGCTCGTGAGATAAAGGTGCTGACCCGGCTCTACTCGCGCCTGGGCCGCCCGGCTTCGTGCGATCCGGGCCTCATGAGGTCACGGCGTGGCCTGATTGCTAGCTACATTGGTAGCTTTACGGCCGTCGGGCTAGATGTATGTTGGGAGGGTGCCCGAGGTGTGGAATCCAACTTTCCTGCTGTAACACCTCCCCTGTAATGACCGTATGATATGGGTCCGGCCGGGGCCCCACAACATACCGACGCCTCAGCTTTAGCATTAAAAGATGATATGAACTACCCAATCTCAAAACTCAAGACCAAACAACAGCGGAAATAGCAAACAAAACAAGAAGCTATCCACATATAAGAGTATCGAAACGGCCTTAAGGCCTTACAACAAAAGAGAGTCCAACACTCCAAAAAATAACATCAAGCATCAATGTGCATGAGCACTCCTAAACTACCTCGGCATGCAAGCCGGAAAACAAGATTATCAAAACACAGAATGCCACCAAAATAGAGCTAGTACGAGCTGAAACACTTCATGAGGCTTAGGCCCATTTGGCAGGCGAGCTAGCTCCTACTTGCGATCCTTGCCCTATAAAAATTGGTTGTAACGTGGGTCAGCAAAGGCTGACCTCAAACTGTGTAACAAACACATCTCCTCCCGGCCGCCCCTAACGGACCCTGGGGTACCCCTCCAACCTGCAAGTCAGCACTTCGCATACCATATACAAAACATGTAAAGCACTAAGAGAACATGTTTGGATGTCTCAAACAACAAACACGTTTTCTATGTTGAGCATATAATAAAAAGTGGCCTACTATGCAGCATGTATGCAAAACCCGGGCTTCACCCGAGGCACCCTATTGCGCATGCATCTAGCACATCATCATAACATCTGGGTACTTCCACTTTCCCCATTGGCGTTAAGCCATAAACAAAAAAGGGCACTGCAATTTACCTAACAACTTAAAAGCCTCCACATGGAACTTTTGCCAAGGCCCCACCCGCTCATGGTCTTAGACCCGGGCTTGCCTGCAAGCTCTGACTTCTCACGTCAGGATTCCGCCTCACACACTGACCGATTCTAAGAACCCTTGCTAGACCCCACCCGCTCATGGCCTCATTGCTCGGGCTTGCCCCATGCTTGGCATTCTCGTCAGTCATACAGACGGGGACTAGTCTCGCAGGGACACTCTCCCCACATGACTTACACGTCACGGGATAGCCAGCCGACCACGGAGACAAAGCCGCGCCTTAGCACATCACAATCCATAATCATTCCCACCTTAATCCCTCGTTTGTACTGCAACGTCCCCGCGCACCAAGGAAACCATCTATAGCCAATGCGGAGCTAACCTTGTCCACCAAGGAAACCATCTACCGCCATTGCGGAGCTAACCTTGTCCGGTTCTGGCTACACGTACTCACTAGAGAAAAGGGGGAAAACACAAATATCACAAACGACATCTTGCCGCAACGGATTTCTACAACATCCTTAAAGCTTGTTATGCAATATCACCGAGTCGGACTAACGGTCGCGACCACGGCTTCACCCACCATGCCTAATCCACTAACGGAGCAGATATCTAATGCAAAATCTTACCGGGGATGGACTCAATCTACCCGAAGGTTCCACTTGAACCATGGCGACCCAAGCACTCTCATTTGAGAGATTTGGTGCCCAAAAGCTTGAAAGAAAAGATGCTAAACACGCATCCTAAAACCAAGAGGAGAAGTGTCGTTACCTTACGACCCCTCTTCCTAACCATGGAAACTTAGCCGGATGAAAACCACCGCAACGGACATGCCTCCGCGGAACCAGACTAGGCTCGGGATTTGGGACTCCGAAGCTTCTCTGACAGCCAGATCTCTACTCCTCTTTCTTCCTTGCTCTCCCTTCTCTCTAAAACCTTAGAAAGAGAAACTTGAAGAAGAGTGAGGGTGTCAAACCCTATTCCCGAACATAACACAGCCAGGATATCCCTGAACCCCCAGATCCTAAAAGAAGGAAACGAACGGCCATGATTCGCACTTAAAACCAAAATTCCTGGGCCAAACACGGCTTGAGACACGCCCGTGTTCAAGGCCGTGTGCCTCAACCGACGCCGAAACCGTCGCCCCCAGAATAGGACACGGCCTCTGAACACGCCCATGTAACAGTCGACATGCCCATGTCACCCAGTATATGCCCGTGTGCCTGGGCATGTTCCTCCATCGACACCGGACCTAACACAACCCGAGGAGAACACGGGTACTCAACACGCCAGATCACATTTGACACGCCCGTGTCATACACAAACATGCGTGGCCTCCAGGCCGTGTTTATCCCCTCACACGGCCCGGCTAACAACCCGAGCAGGACACGACCTGGGACACGCCCGTGTCTCAGGCCGTATTTGTCCTCTCGATGCTCGTCGAGCCCATTTTCGTAGACCATGCGAAAATCGTCGAACCCTAACACGACACTGCCATGGACATGCCAGTGTCTAAGGTCGTGTTCACTGTCTCGACACTTCATCGAGCTCAGTTTGTCGACCACCCGAGTTCTTCGTCTAACCCGAGCACCACACGGCCATGGACACGCCCGTGTCCTAGGTCGTGTGACACTTGCCAAGACCCAAACTTGGCTCTAAACTCTGTCCGTCCCTCTTTCGAATTTTGGTGCGTTACAACTCTCTCCCCCTTAAAAGAATTTTGTCCCGAAATTACAGAAACTAAAAGGTACAAACAATGTAAATGATACATGAATGGAAAAACTCTGGATACTCCTCTAACATGGTTTGTTCTCGCTCCCAAGAGAGCCCCTCACGACCGCAGTTGTCACATCAGACTTTTACGAGTTTCACCTCTTTGTTCCGCAATTGCCGAATTTCTGAATCCTCTATAACAACTGGACGAACTCGCGTCCTCAAGTCCTCTTCTTTCAGCACTGATGCTGATTCGATCACCACACTAGCCTCTATTAATGCTTTCCTCAAGACAGAGACATGGAAGATGTCGTGTAATCCCCTCAACTATGCGGACAATGCCAACAAGTATGCTGCTTCTCCCACCAGTTCTATAACTTTGAAAGGCCCAAAAAACCTTGGACTCAACTTCTTGAGCCAGCAAATGCGTGAAACGCCTTTGAATGGCTTGATCTTTTGATTGACCCAGTCGCCTACCACGAACTTCAGCTTCCTGTGGCGAGCATTAAAATATTTTGCTTGCCGATCTTGAGCCACCTTCATGAGCCCTTGAATGGTTCACACCAGCTCGCATGCATCAGCTACCACTTCTTTTCCCAAAAGTTTGGTGTCTCCCGCCTCTATCCAAGACATCGGTGTTCGACAGCGCCTCCTATACAAAGCTTCATATGCCGTCATCTTGATACTTGCTTGGTAACTGTTGTTATAAGAGAACTCCACCAAGAAGATGTGATCCTCCCACTTCTTGCCGAAGTACAGAATACACATCCTCAGCATATCCTCCATAGTATGGTTCATCCTTTCGGTTTGCCCATCAGTTTGAGGATGGAAAGCCGTGCTGAACTTTAGCTTCGTGCCCAGACTTTTCTGAACTAACCTCCAGTCCTTGGATTTTAAACGTCCATCGCGATCACTAATAATACTCTTAGGAATCCCATGTAGTCGCACAATGTTACGAACATACAACTCTACCAGCTTCTCTACGCTGTCCTCCTTCCGATTTGTGATGAAGTGAGCCACCTTTGTTAAGCGATCCATAATCACCCAAATCGCGTCGTTACCCTGCTGCGATCTAGGTAAACTATGCACAAAGTCCATGGAGATGTCATCGAATTTCCACTCGGGGATTAGAAGAGGCTTCACGAACCCGCCCTACTTCTGACACTCGGCCTTCACCAAGGCATAATTTTAGCATCGATTCACGTACAAAGCTACGTCCCGCTTCAGTACAGGCCACCAAAAAGATTTTTTCATATCCAGGTACATCTTTGTACTGCCCGGGTGAATGGAGTACTTTGTGAAGTGAGCCTCAAACACCAACTCCTCACGGAGCTTGCCGAACTGCAGTACACAACTCCTTCTGCCCTTCCTCAGGATCCCGTCAATCAACTCCCAGGTAATGCTCTCACCCTTTTGAGCTTCCACCACGTAAGGCTGAAACTCCACATTCAAATGAGTCGCTTCCCGAATACGATCAGACAAATCATTCTTTATTTCAATCCAGTGCAACTGAGCCATGCTAGACTCACCCCTTGGTACGCATTCCAAGCCGAGGGACTCCCAGTCCAGCACCAACCGCTCATCATGAGCTTTGATACAATTCCCTTGCCCCGAGTATTTTCTATTCAAGGCATCTGCCACCACATTGGCTTTGCCTGGCGTATACTGAATCTCCACCTCGTAGTGTCCAAGGAACTCGACCCACATGTGCTGCCGCATATTCAAGTCCCTCTGATCTAGGAGATACTTCAGGCTTTTGTGATCCGTGAAGATCTCCACCTTCGCACCATAAATATAGTGCCGCCACAATTTCAACACAAAAATTACCGCCGCCAACTCCAAGTCATGGACGGGGTAATTTCTCTCGTGAGGCTTCAGCTGCCTAGACCAATAGGCTATCACACTGAAATGTTACACCAACACACAACCCAAACCGCATCCCGAAGCGTCACTGAAAATTTGAAATCCATTGGTCCCTTTCAGTAGACTTAGGATTGGAGCCGTCATCAGCCTTTCCTTTAGTATCTCAAATGCCTGACTGCACTCATGATGTAAGACCCCCCCTCCCGGATCCCAAAACACGGCACGAAGGGGGGTCTTATGCCCGAAATAGCCGCCTTGCGGTAGCGTTAGCACACGGGCTAACCTATACCACTATACGCCTATTCCGCCGGCTACAACCAATATCAATATAAACATGTCAACCCAACCATAATTTAAGAAAGAAGAAGTCAAATCCACACTAAGCATATATGTACAAATATATAAAATAAGAGAAGCTAAAACATGCTTCTTCAATATCAGAGTACAGCTACAACATTGCCCAAACGGGCTACATCAAAATCTCACAACACTCACATCCGTAACCGACGGTAGCGACGACACCATCAAATCAAGCCCTGTCGTCCTAGCCTGGTTGTCCTGCTGTAAAGTCTGCGGCTGCTCTACCTGCAGGGTGACCTCCTAAAAAGGAACGCGTAGAAACCGTTAGTCGAAAGACTAAGTGGCTTCACATCCGCTCCCCGGCGACTCCTCAGCACCGGGAGGAGAAAGGAACAATGGTACAAGTATTATAAGCAGTAAAATATGTACTAACAGGTGGTGATGGTACAATAAGATTAATAGCATTAATTCTAGCAGTTCTACATAAACAATAACATCTATCAAGTACAAGTATCTACTGCAGGAAGTAACATAACTTATAAGGATGCCCATACAAGCTTATAAGTTAAGGATCGGGTTACATAAAAGTAACTCATCGCATAAGAGTGCCCATACAAACTTATACGATGAGGATCATGTTGTGCAATGTTATGAAATGATATGTATGCTATGCAATGACTCACCCATGATCACAACATGCAATTGCTATGCCGACATAGACTATAGTTCCCACTATTCGAGTAGGTAGCTAACCTCTCAGGCATCAGCCGCCGTGTCCAGGCGGTGACAGTAAAGCGGGCATCTCTACTACTAGGCGGGTATCCACAATACTTCACCTAGGCCTCCGTACACCTCAATGCTAAGAACACAAGAGCAGATCCCATGCGTACTATGGCCCAGCGGGAGCCTCGGGTAGATGTGCACCAAGGACCAATCCCCGAACTGACCTTATATGACCCGGAAGGAGCCTCGGAAGTAAGCACGAGGACCAAGCCCAACCGTTCACCTGACACAGAAGGAGCCCCGGGACGTAGACACCGAGGACCAAACTCAACCACCCAAAGTCTAACTGTCAACTCCCGTCGGTGTGACGATCGGCGAGCCCGTAGACCTGCCACACTATCCGTAACCCAGGATTACGACACCGCGTGTCGACTCACACCGCATGCAAATGCCACGTCACTGTGGCATAGAAGGCGCCTCGGAAGTAAGCACGAGGGCACAATCCAACCATCCATCTATACCTCATCTCAACTCGAACACAACTAGTGACGGTCAACACCGCAATTACATCCATCCACAATACTACCCGTTGGGAGACTACGCTCTAAGTATTGGACTACTACATTTCATTCTAACCATCATACATGCTCATGGCCATGGTTTATCCTTCTATTTGTCATTCCAAATGGTTTCAACATATTACAAACATGATGAGCATTAATAATAATCTACCAATTTGTATCCAGTCATTTCATTCATCATATTATAAACATTGTGCGCATTTATAATAATCTATCAATTTTAGCAAGTCATATCACGCATTAAAGCTTGCTCCACAATTCAGTTTTATGAAATCTAATTAACAAGATTTATCATTCATAGCACTACGGTGGTCAGCATAAAATAGTTCATCAAAATCTAGAGTTAATTAGCAAGATCGATTCCACCGAATTCAAATTCATATTATATAAACCCCAGAATTTAAGTGCAGAATAAATCTGGACAGCAACTTCGAAAGGAGATTCTTGAAGCTACAGGAATCCGGTGAAGACGTGTAACCACTCGATGGAAAAGTCGTTCCATGGGTTACAACTTTCATATTCATCCCACAACCCAGATTTTAGTGCATCCTATTTGAAAACATCCTTGAAGTCTGCTGCGTTCAGAACAAAATTTCTGCATGCCGGATTTATCAGACGTCATGTTCGTTCAGATTTTAACGTGGCTACAGACTTCTCATGAAGACGTCAAACCACTCATTGGAAAGGTATTTTCAAGGGCTTCAACTTTCATGTTTTGTCGAAAGCCCAAATCTGGCCACATCCTACATGAAAATGGCCAAGAAGATTGCTGCGCGCAGAATACAGATTCTGCACTCTTCGTAAAGAGAAATGAACGACATGGGTTTATCTTCCTCTCCAAGTCGATCTTCCAAAATCACTCCAAAATTTCCTCCTCTCGTTTTCACCCTCATGAGGCCATGATTCTTCACGAAAACATCCCCCATCTTCGCATAGAAGGTTGGAGAGGTTGAAGACACAACTAACTAATAGCACAAGCCCTAGATCGGCCTCATCCTAGAGAAATCACCATCTCACAAGTCTAGACTCTTTTGAGTTGACATCTCACCTAGATAACTACAGATCTTGCACCAAGGGAGAGGGGAGGATGCTCACCTCATTTCCGGCATTTCCACTATTTTCGGCCATAGATCGTGTAACTCTTCTTGGCGGCATCTTCTCCTTCACGGCGACAGCGGATCTTCTCCTCAAGACTTTCTCTAGCGGTTTTCCCTTTCTACAGAAGTTTCTCTCAGTAAATAGGGGATGAAAATGACGGCTAGGGTTTTCTCTTCCCTTTTTATATGAAAAGTGACACGGGTAGGGACACGCCCATGTCCTTGCCCGTGTCCTGCTCGCGCGAAGCGCTACAGACGGTTTCAGTGTCGGTTCATTATTCGACACGGGTAGGGCACGACCGTGTCCCAACCCGTGTCCACATGATACGGCCGTGTTCCCTGACCGTGTCCTCCTCTGGATACATCTTGATGAACTCAACTCGACACAATGGTACATGGGTAGGGACACGCCCGTGTCTCTACCCATATCATACAATTCGTCAATCTCGACACGTAGTTCGTCGATCTCGACACACTCTGTCGAGTGTAACTCGACACACACGGGTAGGGACACGCCCGTGTCACTACCCGTATCATACAATGTCGACACACCTCGTCGATCTAGACACACCTCGTTGAGCTCAACTCGACAAAATGACACACGGGTAGGGACACGCCCGTATCGCTACCCGTGTCATACAATTCGTCCATCTCGACACGCAGTTCATCGATCTCGACACGCTGTTTTGAGTTCAACTTGACACACAAGCACACGGGTAGGGACACGCCCGTGTCACTACCCGTGTCACTTCACACAGGTAGTGACATGCCCGTGTCCCTACCCGTGTCCTTCTCTGGACATACTCGAGTCATTGACTAGAGAGCTGGCCACTCCCACACGGGTAGGGACACGCCCGTGTCTCTACCCGTGTCCTATGCTTGACTGATTTCTCCTCCTTTTTCACACGTGTTGCCTAGTTGTCAGCACTTCCCCTGAGCCCAAGTCAGCTCTCCTTACTCAAAAACACATACGAGGGGCCTACTGCGATTCAGGACGTTACAAATCCTATAAACAAAATAAAAAATTTCTTCCCTGAAATCAGGCTTAGGTTATGGGGATAAAAGCATAACAGAAATATAATATTCTTTTAAAAAAAATTACCTTGAGCAAATAACTCCGGATAGCGTTTTTGCATCAAATCCATTGGCTCCCATGTATACTCCTCCTTACCATGATTAGACCATATCACCTTCACCAAGGGAACACTTTTGCGATGTAACTTTCTTGTCTCGCTATCCACGATCCGCACCGGCTCAAGTCGCACAGACCTATCAGATGCCACAACACCATCGGTTGTGGAGATGTATTGATCGGGCTGCAACAATGCCTTCCGGAGCGACGACACATGGAACACGTCCTTGAGGTTCTCTAGCTCGGACGGTAACTCCAACCGATAGGCCAACGGGCCAATCCTTTCCAATATAGTATAAGGCCCAACATACCTTGGGTTGAGCTTTTTCACACCAAGCACACGTGACACTCCATGCATTGGTCGGATTTTCAGGAACACCTTATCACCCACTTGAAATTCCACCATCTGGTGCCTTGCACTATAATACTTTGCCTACCGACTATGAGCTTCCAACATGCGATCCTGAATCAGTCTAACTGCCGCATCGGTATCCTCAATATATTCAACACCCAAAGCCTTCGGTACTTCATCTTGCGCCCAAGACAAGGGGGTTCTACACCTCCTTCCATAAAGAGCTTCATGAGGAGCCATGCCGATACTAGCCTGGTGGCTGTTGTTGTAGGAGAATTCTACCAACGGTAAGAGCCTTTCCCACAGCTCTCCTCTATCCAACACACATAATCTCAACAAATCTTCGAATGTCCGGATGGTCCTTTCAGATTGCCCGTCCGTCTGAGGATGAAATGCGGTGTTGAAGGTAAGGCGCGAGCCCAAATACGCCTGTATCGCCTTCCAATCCTTGGAGGTAAAACGACCATCCTGGTCCGAAATGATTGTCTTAGGCACGCCATGATAGCGTACGAAATGCTCCACAAAAAGGCGTACTAAGACATCCACATAAGCTTCTTTCTTCATTGGAATAAACCGGGCTACTTTCGTCAGGAGATCAACTATCACCCACACTGAATCATTTCCTGAGCATGAGCGAGGTAATCCATGGACAAAGTCCATGGAGATATCCTCAAACTTCCACTCAGGGATGGGCAATGATTGTAGCACACCACCGGGACTCTTGCATTCTGCCTTCACCCTTTGACAAGATTCGCAATGTGTAAGAAAATATCGGACATACTTTTTCATTCCCGGCCAACACATGGTCTTCCGTAAGCCGGCGTACATCTTAGCAATGCCCAGGTGCACTGAATATTGAGAGCAATGAGCCTCTCTCAAGATATCCTCCCGATTTTACCGCGCTTGGGAATGTAGAGCCGACCACAAAAATAAACGAGGCCATCTATTAGCGTATATTCATCTGTAGTCCCATCTTCGATTAACTTGATTGCCGGGGCTAGGGCCGCATCCACTCCTTGCTCCACTCTAATTCGGTCCCGGATATCATAAACTATGATCATGCTTGCCAAGTACTCTGTATACTCCGCCGAAGGAGCCTTGAACACCAAAGTAATATCCATCTCCTCAATCATCCGAACCAACTTCATACTCATCAATCGAGCCTCTGGGCTAGAGCCTGGTACCTTCCTACTCAAAGCATCGGCTACCGAGTTCTCCTTTTCGGAGTGGTAGTTCATGGTGAACTCATAGTCGCATAGAAATTCTAACCACCGCCGTTGTCTCAAGTTCAACTCCTTCTGAGTATGAATGTACTTCAAGTTTTTGTGATCTGAAAAGATGTCGCAGTGGACGCTGTATAGATAATGCCTCCAAACCTTCAAGGCGAACACCACTGCTCCAAGCTCCAAATTGTGAACAGGGTAATTGATTTCATGTTTCTTCAGTTGTCTTGAATCATAAGCAATCACGTGTCCATGTTGCATCAATACCGCTCCCCAGGGTGACGAACTGGGGCGAACGAACCGTGACTCCACCAGTTCTTGCAGTTTAACTCTAAACTCCGCGAGTTCCTTCGGGGCCATTCGGTAAGGGGCCTTGGATACCGGCCTGGCACCCGGTACTAGATTAATTTGGAAGTCAACCTCTCTATGCGGGGGTAATCCTGGCAGTTTCTCAGGAAATACCTCGGGGAAGTCCCGCACTACCCGTACATCTTGTATATCCAATGCTATCTCCTTCAACTCGAACCAGATCATGAAGACTTCATCCCCCTTTCATATGGGCTTTTACTGTCTTAACTGAAGATAACAAAATGCGAGGTGCGAAGCTAATACCTTGGAAGATGACGTCAAAGTCTCCATGTCTCAAGTAGATTCATTTCTCTATACAATCAATCCTTGCAAAGTGCCAGTCCAACCACGCCATGCCCAAAATGATGTCAATCTCCATCATTCTCAAGACCATGGCATGTGTCTGAAAGGCCTTTCCTTCAATGAATATCTCAAACTCGCACTTAGCGGTTGCAATCATCTCCGAGCCGTCCGGTAGACGCACTCGTCGAGCTACACCAGTAAAGTATTGTACACCTTCTAGGTTTTTAATGAATTCCGCCACACCAACGACTGTGTGGCACCGGTATCGAATAGAGTGTAGGCTAGTTTCTCACTAACCATTACACCTAAGTATAAAGATTGTGAAGGGTCAATCCAGATTCCTAGAACAAACTTAGGCAGACTAAGGTCAAATGTTTAATTTATTCCTCGTAGTCCCCATCCTGCTTCAATTACTCCTTCAGCGAGTCTCTTACGCTTGTCTGAACACCCAACAGACCCGCTTCCAACCACTTTAACATATCCATTATCTCCACCAAGCTCAAGTTTGCTTTAAACAAAAGTGGTTGCCCTAAGAAATCTGCCATGTTTATTATCTCCGCTAGATTCAATATCCGCTATAAACAAAAGTGCTTGCCCTAGGTGATCTCGCAAGACTTTATACAATCATTTTACATACCTAGGGTCGTCCAAACTTCAGGAGATCAACGTATAAAGATCGTACCTAAGGTCAGGTTGGTTAATCTTAAGGTCAAAGTTGGACAACTTAGTGTGAATTACATATGGGCACACCACTGCTTCCGCTAAGTCAGTTTGTCCGCAAACTGACTAATCGAACGGGGGTGGTACCATTGTTGAATGACTTCTTTAGTTGAGGATCGTGGCAAACTGATACCATTTGTAAGACTCCCCCTCCCAGATCCTAAAACACGGCATGAAGGGGGGTCTTATGCCCAAAATAGCCACCTTGCGATAGCGTTAGCACACAGGCTAACCTGTACCACAAGACGCATATTCCGCCGGCTACAACCAATATCAATATAAACATGTCAAACCAACCATAATATAATAAAGAAGAAGTCAAATCCACTTTAAGCATATATGTCCAAATACATCAAAAAAGAGAAGCTAAAACACGCTTCTTCAATATCAGAGTACAGCTACAACATTGCCCAAACGGGATACATCAAAATCACATCCGGCCCTGTCATCCTGGCCTGGCTGTCCTGCTACAAAATCTGCAGCTGCTCTACCTGCGGGGTGACCTCATAAAAAAGAAGACGTAGCAACCGTTAGTCGAAAGACTAAGTGGCTTCACATCCGCTCCCCGACAACTCCTCGGCACCGAGCGGAGAAAGGAACAAGGGTACAAGTATTATAAGCAGTAAAACATGTACTAACAGGTGGTGATGGTACAATAAGAATAATAACATTTATTCTAGCAGTTTTACATAAACAACAATAACTATCAAGTACAAGTATCTACTGCAGGAAGTAACTTAACTTTAAGGATTCCCATACAAGCTTATAAGTTAAGGATCGGGTTACATAAAAGTAACTCATCGCATAAGAGTGCCCATACAAACTTATACGATGAGGATCTTGTTGTACAATGTTATGAAATGATATGTATGTTATGCAATGACTCACCTATGATCACACCATACAATTGCTATGCCGACATAGACTATAGTTCCCACTATTCGAGTAGGTGGCTAACCTCTCAGTCGTCAGCCGTCGTGGCCAGGCGGTGACAGTAGAGCGGGCATCTCTACTACTAGGAAGGTATCCACACTACTTCACCTAGGCCTCCGTATGCCTCAATGCTAAGAACACAACAGCGAAGCCCATGCATACTATGGACCAGCGGGAGCCTCGGGTAGATGTGTACCGAGGACCAAGCCCTGAACTGACCTTGTGTGACACGGAAGGAGCCTCGGAAGTAAGCACAAGGACCAAGCCCAACCGTTCACCTGGCACGGAAGGAGCCCCGGGACGTAGACACCGAGGACCAAGCCCAACCGCCCAAAGTCTAACTGTCAACTCCCGTCGGTGTGACGATCGGTGAGCACGTAGACCTACCACACTATCCTTAACCGAGGATTACGACACCACGTGTCGACTCACAACGCATGCAAATGCCACGACACCGTGGCATGGAAGGGGCCTCAGAAGTAAGCACGAGGGCACAACCCAACCATCCATCTATACCTCATCTCAACTCGAACCCATCTAGTGACGGTCAACACCTCACTTACATCGATCCACAATACTACCGTAGGGAGACTACGCTCTAAGTATTGGACTACTACATTTCATTCTAACCATCATACATGCTCATGGCCATGGTTTATCCTTCTATTTGTCATTCCAAATGGTTTCAACATATTACAAACATGATGCGCATTAATAATTATATACCAATTTGTATCTAGTCATTTCATTCAACATATTATAAACATGGTGCGTGTTTATAATAATCTATCAGTTTTAGCAAGTCATATCATGCATTAAAGCTTGCTCCACAATTCAGTTTTATGAAATCTAATTAACAAGATTTATCATTCATAGCACTACAGTGGTCAGCATAAAATAGTTCATCAAAATCTAGAGTTAATTAGCAACATCGATTCCATCGAATTCAAATTCATATTATATAAACCTTAGAATTTAAGTGTAGAATAAATCTGGAGAGCAACTTCGACCGGAGATTCCCGAAGCTACATGAATCCGGTGAAGACGTGTAACCCCTCGATGGAAAGGTCTTTCCATGGGTTACGACTTTCATATTCAGCCCACAACCCAGATTTGAGTGTATCATATTTGAAATCAGCCTTGATGTCCGCTGCATATAGAACACAATTTCTGCATGCCGGATTTATCGGACGTCATGTTCGTTCAGACTTTCCCGTGGCTACACACTTCGCATGAAGACGTAAAACCAATCGTTGAAAGGTATGTTCAAGGGCTTCAACTTTCGTGTTTAGGCGAAAGCACAGATCTAGCCACATCCTACATGAAAATGGCCAAGAAAATTGCTAAGCGCAGAATACAGATTCTGTACGCTTCGTAAAGAGGAATGAACGGCATCGGTTCATCTTCCTCTCCAAGTCGATCTTCCAAAATCACTCCAAAATTTCCTCCTCCCTTATTCACCCTCAAGAGTCCATGATTCTTCACAAAACCATCCCCCATCTTCGCATAGAAGGTTGGAGAGGTTGAAGACACCACTAAGCAAGAGCACAGGCCCTAGATCGGCCTCATCCTAGAGAAATCACCATCTCACAAGTCTAGACTCTTTTGAGTCGACATCTCGGCTAGATAACTATAGATCTAGCACCAAGGGAGAGTGGAGAAAGCACACCTCATTTCCGGCGTTTCCACTATTTCCGGACATAAATCGTGTAACTCTTCTTGGTGGCATCTTCTCCTTCACGGCAACGGCGGATCTTCTCCTCAAGACTTTCTCCCGCAGTTTTCCCTTTCTACAGAAGTTTCTCTCAGGAAATAGGGGATGAAAATGAGGGCTAGGGTTTTCTCTTCCCTTTTTATATTAAAAGTGACACGGGTAGGGACACGCTCGTGTCCTTGCCCGTGTCCTGCTCGTGCGAAGCGCTACAGACGGTTTCAGTGTCGGTTCATTATTCGACACGGGTAGGGAGACGCCCGTGTCCCAACCCGTGTCCACATGACACGGCCATGTTCCCTGGCTGTGTCCTCCTCTGGATACATCTCGATGAACTCAACTCGACACAACGACACACGGTTAGGGACACACCCGTGTCTCTACCCGTGTCATACAATTCGTCGATCTCGACACGTCGTTCATCGATCTCGACACGCTCTGTCGATTGTAACTCGACACACACGGGTAGGGACACACACGTGTCACTGCCCGTGTCATATAATGTCGACACACCTCGTCGATCTCGATACGCCTCGTCAAGCTCAACTCGACACATTGACACACGGGTAGGTACATGCCCATGTCGCTACCCGTGTCAAACAATTCGTCGATCTTGAGACGCAGTTCGTCGATCTCAACATGCTGTGTCGAGTTCAACTCAACACACACGCATACGGGTAGGGACACGCCCGTGTCACTTCACACGGGTAGTGACACGCCCGTGTACCTACCCGTGTCCTTCTCTAGACATACTCGAGTCATTGACTCGAGAGCTGGCCACTACCACACGGGTAGGGACACGCCCGTGTCTCTACCCGTGTCCTATACTTGACTGATTTCTCCTCCTTTTTCACACGTGTCGCCCAGTTGTCAGCACTTCCCCTGTACCCAAGTCAGCTCTCCTGACTCAAAAACACACACGAGGGGCCTAGTGTGATTCTGGATGTTACACCTAAGTCCACAGAAACTTTTGATCCTTACGAGTTAGTGACGGGAGGGGTAGAGCTATCCGCGAAAAGTTTTCTACGAATCTTCTATAGTACCCGGCTAGTCCATCAAAACTTCGGACTTCCGCCACGGTTCTCAAGATCGGCCAATCTCTAATGGCTTCCACTTTTGTTGTATCTACCGTCACCCCATCCCCACAAATCGCATGGCCCAAAAATGCCACTTTCTCTAGCCAGAACTCGCACTTTGAGAACTTTGCATAAAGATGGTTCTCTCTCAACACTTGCTAGACTACTCTCAAGTGAGTCTCATGCTCCACCTCCAATTTGGAGTACACTAGAATGTCATCAATAAAGAAAACTACAAAAGAGTCCAATTATTTCCAAAATACTCGATTCATCCAATCCATGAATACAGATGGTGCGTTCGTCAGCCCGAACGACATCACCGAGAACTCAAAGTGACCATACCTCGTACCAAATGCTGTCTTGGGTATGTCCTCATCTCGAATTCGCAACTGATAGTATCCTGACTTCAAGTCCAACTTTGAATACACCACCTACCCTACCAGCTAGTCAAAGAGGTCATCTATCCAAGGAATTAGATACTTATTCTTGACAGTCAATTTATTCAACTCTCGGTGGTCTATGCACAACCGTATACTACCATCTTTCTTCTTAATGAACAACACAGGCGCGCTCCACGGTGAAGAACTGGTTCTGATATATCCCTGTTCTAATAGTTCCTACAACTGTACCTTGAGTTCGACCAACTCGTTTGGTGCCATCCTAAATGGACGACGTGATACCGGTCTAGACTCTAGCACTAACTCAATTGAGAAATCAATCTCCCGTCGAGGAGGTACTCTAGGAAGTTCATCCGAAAACACATCCTTGAACTCTGCTACTACGGGCACTTCCCCAAGTGATAACATGGAAAGGCGAACGTCCAGTAATGCTATAAAGGCTACACCCCCTTGGTTAACTACCCGCACCAACTACATGGCCGAAATCAGGGAACAGGCCACTCCATTAAGGCCCTCAAACTGACTTTTGTTTGTCCTTCACTTCTTAGGGTCACCACCTTGGATAGGCAATCAATACTGGCATGCTGCTCTGCTAGCCAGTCCATCCCCAATATCACATCAAACTCAACCAACGGTAGGACCGCTGCTACCAACACGAAGTCAACTCCGTCTATCTCCAAACAAATGCGCCCTTTTCCCCGGTGGTCATGGATGACCCATTGAGAATGCGCACCTTCAGCTCTGTGTCTGCCGAGAACGACTCAACTCCAATTCTCCGGATGAAGCTTTCCACAAGAAAGGAGTGCGACGCTCCCGTATCAAACAATACCCTAGCGGGGTATCTAGAAACAAACACAAAGCCTAAAACATAAAGATCAAATATAACGGTCTGAAAGTATAAAGCACAAGGTTAAACTTAAACTTCCTCATACCTGTCACCATATTGGGTTGGCTGATCGCTTCCTGCTGTCCAAGGTTGTAAGCCCTTGGTTGCACTGGTTGGAACCGAGAAGCGCTAGACTCTGGGATCTTCCCTTTCTCTGCAGCACTAGGGTCGGAGCGCACAGTCTGCTCCTGCCTTGCCTCCTACTCCGCACCTCCTTGATTACAAAAACGAGCTATGTGCCCCACTATACCACAATTAAAACACGTCGGTGGTCCCTTAGATTGAGACCTCCGGACGTCCATTTGCTTTTCTCACAAGACTTGAATGGGTGAGGCTTTTTCCTCCACCTATTCCCTTCAGACTTTCCTAGGGTTTGAGGAGGCTTCCCTTCCCCTTGCTTAGGTGCAAAACCCTTACGACGTTGGCTTCACTCCAGATCAATCTCCAACGTCCTGGCAGCCTCAACTAACTTATTGAAACAACCTCTCTTCATGGCAATGAGGGGTTGCCTTAGATTCTCCCTCAGCCTCTGGTAGAAGAGGTTATCCCTCTCAACATCGTCTGCTATTGTCGTTCCTGCTGTAACAACCCCATCCGTTCATATGATATATTCTAGAAGGTCCGGCCGGGGCCCCACAGGATATACCACAAAACAGTCGGTGAAGGTACAGGATGATACCAGAGCAGCGCATCGCACCTATCCCAAGTATTCTAGCGGAAGCCTAAGCTACTTGAACTCCTCATGAATGTCCAAATATAAACTCCACATTTTATATATAGATAGGAATGTCTTACAACATGTATAAAGTATTGGCCTTATGGCCTTACAGGGCTTTCATGCAGTGGCCTAAACAAATTGGCTCGCAGGCCGGCCACAAAAAGAAAACACTCAAAAGAACATTAGCCTTCGAGGGCTAGCAGCAGCAGCAACACCAGCAGGAGCATCAACCTCTATGCGACCCGCTCGGCTCTCCAGCACCTGTGCAAGGACAATCCACCCAACGGTGGCAAACAAAAGCAACGGTCAGCGTTCAGCTGACCAAATTATAACGACCCTACCCCTCCTCTCGGGGCAGCGGTATTTTCCCTGCAGGCATATCATATCACAAGTATGGCAAGCTATATCATCAAAGGTGCTTTCACGCACACAAGCCATCACAACCGTTCGCCGCCCGGCCCAACGGTCCGTGCACTCAGGGCACATTCTTGGTGTTCTGGCAACCTCTTGCCCACCACCGTATCAGGGTTATCACCCAACGGTAACACTCTTGAGCATTTACTCCATGGCGTGCAGCCGGAGTTAGTCCTCGGACACCGGGATGGCCCGTAGCCCCCCTTTGTGTCATGGCGCGCAGGCCGAAGACTCTTGCTATGCGCTCCAACAGACCGCACTTTTTGGTCTCACGTCAGACGGACATAGCGCAGGTCGGATCCTCCACCCCCCGTTGCTCAAATCGCCTTGCCTTCTCCGAGTACAGCGTACTCACGGCTATATCAAAGGCACGGGTCGGTCTCACCAATCCTGTTCCTGGCATTCAAGCCTGGGTATTTCACTACACCCATTTCCTCACAGCAACAGCGGGTCTTTCCTGGGCGCACCAGTACTTCCTGTGATTCTCTCCACAGGTGGACACCGCATAAGCACAAATGTCAGGGGTCTTTCCTGGGCACACCAGTACTTCCTGTGACTCGCTTCACAGGTGGACACCCTATGACATCAAGCATCACAAAAAGGGCCTTTCCTGGTCCCACCAGTACTTCCTGTGCCTCAACCACAGGTTGGACCCAAAACCACCACAAGGCTATTTTCCTGGACTACCACCCCAGTACTACCTGCTACTCCTTTTCGCAGGCATAACCCATCGACTCCGTACACTACACGTTTATCACGGAGTCTTCTCCGGTTCGTATGCAACATCACCAATCCAGACCAACCTGTCCAGATGGGCTTCACACAACATTCCTATTCCGTACTCATTTCCGGATCTATATGCAATACCAAGGGGATTTCAAGCATCCACCCAAATGACTCCCAAAAGCAGCCACCTCTTGGTGGGGGAATCAAAAGATATGCCAAAACAGAAGCCTTCACATGGCTAGGAAGAAAAGTCGTTACCCTTGACGATCGCTTCGGTGCCATGGCTTGAAAGCTTGCTTGCAAGACTCGCAAGAGCGTTTCCTCCGCAACGCTGGCTTCGGATCTCTCGCCGTTAAACCGCAGCACCACCAACAGCAGCCCCCTTCCCTTCTTCCTCCTCCTTTCTCTCTCTCTTTCTCTCTCTCTTGAAGAAAGATGAAGGCCAATTCAAAGTGAGGATTCTTTTCTGATTTCGGCCCTTAAGGAAAAAGAAGAAGAGCTTTCAGCCCTTGGATCCAGACTGAAGAAATGGACGGCCACGATTCTGCCAAAAACACACATTTTGACCCGACACGGCCTCGAACACGGCCGTGTGCCTGGCCGTGTGCCTCAAGCGGTGGTCAACCGACTTATCCAAACCAGTGACACGCCCACGGGACACGCCCGTGTCATTGGCCGTGTCACCAACACGCCTTCAGACATGCCCGTGTCTGTGGCCGTGTACCTGGGTGAAAAAATCCCAAATCATCCCGAGACTTCACACGGCCTGTGACACGCCCGTGTCCCAGGCCGTGTGCCCAGACACGGCACAAAGACACGCCCTGTCGAATTCTTTCGGCGGGCTGAGTTCGTCGCCTGATTTGACACGCCCTGTGACACGCCCGTGTCACAGGCCGTGTTCAACACTCGACACACACTTCTCGACACTCGACGATCGTCGAGTAAAAATCGTCGAGCATGCGACACGGCCTTCGACACGCCCGTGTCCTGGGCCGTGTGCCTCCTCTCGACGAATCGTCGAGACCAGAAATTGTCGAGACAAAGCCCAATCGTCGACACAACTCGACACGCCCTGCGACACGCCCGTGTCGCAGGCCGTGTCACCTGACACGCCCTGGGACACGCCCGTGTCCCAGGCCGTGTCCCCCAAATTTGCCTGTTTCAGAACTTTGGGCTGTTACAATCCTCCCCTCCTACAAAAAATTCGTCCTCGAAATTCAGAGACAGGAAAGTAACAAAAAGACAGCAAGAAAAATGTAACAATATCTCAATGTTTATGTTACAACAGTCTCGCTACCAATTACAGAAACAACACAGGGAACTCTTCTCGCATGGTCTGCTCGCGTTCCCACGTCAACTCTTCACGGCCGCAGTTATCCCACCGGATTTTTACCATACCGACCGTCTTGTTCCGCAATTGTTTCTCGGCTCGATCTTCAATTCGAATGGGTCTAACTCTCGTCGTTAGCCCATACTCCACCGGCACCCGATCATCCGCGACCACTTGAGCTGGATCTTTCACGGCTTTCCGAAGCACCGAGATGTGAAAGACATCATGTAACCCACCCAAGTCCGCCGACAGAGCTAGCCGATAAGCCGCTTCGCCAATTCGCTCAACCACTTCAAAGGGACCCAAATACCTTGGACTCAACTTTTTCAATCGTCGAATCCTGGAGACACCTTTGAATGGCTTGATTTTCAAGTAGACCCAATCGCCAACCGCAAATTCAACGTTCCGGTGCTTGGCGTTGTAGTACTTCGCTTGTCGATCTTGAGCAATCAGCAATCTCTCTCGAATAGTCCGAATGGTTGAGTTTGCTTCATCCACCTCATTTGGTTTAACAACCCGGGCTTCACCCGCTTCTACCCAAGCCAAGGGAGTACGACATTTCCTGCCATATAGGGCTTCATATGGTGTCATCCCAATACTTGCCTGGTAGCTGTTATTATATGCAAACTCGACCATATAGAGATGATCTTCCCATTTCTTTCCGAAGTCAAGGGCGCACATTCGGAGCATGTCCTCCATTGTTCTGTTGGTACGTTCAGTTTGGCCATCTGTTTGGGGATGAAAGGCCGTACTGAAAGTCAACTTCATGCCCAACAGTCGGTGAACTAGCCTCCAATCATTTGACGTGAATCGCCCATCTCGATCACTTACGATGCTTCGAGGAACACCGTGAAGACGCACAATTTGATCAACATATAACTTTGCCAAACTTTCAACCGAATCATCCCGCCTATTTGGGAGAAAATGTGCTACTTTTGTTAGCCGGTCAACTATCACCCAAATGGAATCATTTCCTCGCTGCGATGTTGGCAATCCATGCACAAAATCCATGGAAATATCATCAAATTTCCATAATGGGATCGGCAGTGACTTCAAATAACCGCCCGGCTTTTGGCATTCCGCCTTCACCATCGCACATGTTTGGCATTTGGCTACATACAGGGCAACATCTTTCTTAAGCCCTGGCCACCAAAAGAGCTTTTTCATATCGTTGAACATCTTTGTGCTCCCGGGGTGAATGGAATACTTCGCATAATGTGCTTCATACATCAGTTCTTCCCTCAGTTTCCCCACATTTGGGATGCACAATCGGCCTTCTTTTCGCAACAGACCGTCAATCCAGGTGAATTTGCCCTCTGGCCCTTCATTCCATAGCGCAAGAGATCTTCATCCAACTCCGTTGCCCGTCGAACTCGGTCCGCAAGGTCACATTGCACCTCGGTCCAGTTCAAACACGCAATGGCAGTGGAATTTTTGTCAACACAATAGATCTCCAATGCCTCCAATTCCTGGATCAGACGTTCATCATGCCTTTGTAACCAATTCGCTTTCGCCGGAACTCGCCGACTCAAAGCATCCGCGACAACATTCCCTTTCCCGGGTGTATAGTGAATCTCGAAAGTGTAATCCCCAAGGAACTCCAACCACCTTCGTTGTCGCATGTTCAACTCTTTCTGCTCCAACAGATACTTAAGGCTCTTATGATCAGTATAGATCTCCACCTTCACACCATAAAGGTAGTGTCGCCACAGCTTGAGTGCAAAAATCACCGCCGCTAATTCTAAATCATGGACGGGATAGTTCCGCTCGTGCAACTTCAGCTGGCGTGAGCCATAAGCAATCACCTTTCCGCTCTGCAGAAGAACGCAGCCTAAGCCGCTCCCTGAGGCATCACTATATATTACAAACCCATCGGTTCCACATGGCGAAGACAACACCGGCGCCGTGGTCAACCGAACCTTCAGCTCTTCAAAAGCTCGTGCGCACTCTGGCGTCCAAACGAACTTCTGATCTTTTCGCGTCAGTGTGGTTAGCGGCAAAGCGATCCGCGAGAAGTTTTCCACAAATCTTCTATAATAGCCCGCAAGTCCAAGGAAACTCCTAACTTCGGCCACGGAAGACAGTATTGGCCAATCTTGTATGGCTCTTATCTTCGCTGGATCCACTGCAATGCCCGCTCCACTCACCACATGGCCCAAAAATGCCACTGACGATGGCCAAAACTCGCACTTGGAGAACTTGGCATATAGCTGATTTTGCCTCAACGTATTCAACACTAACCGCAAATGAATCTCATGCTCAGCTTTGGACTTCGAGTACACCAGGATATCATCAATGAACACTATCACAAACAGATCCAGGTACTCACGAAAAATACGGTGCATCAAATCCATAAACACCGAGGGCGCATTACACAAGCCAAAGGGCATGACTGTGAACTCATAGTGCCCATAACGCGTTCCAAATGCGGTTTTGGGAATGTCACCTTCCCGAATCCTTAACTGGTAATAACCAGACTTCAGGTCCAACTTTGAATAGACGGTCGAGCCCACTAGCTGATCAAATAATTCATCAATCCGAGGTATCGGATACTTATTCTTCTCAGTCAGCTTATTCAATTCACGGTAGTCTATACACAACCGTAACCCACCATCTTTCTTCTTTACAAAAAGCACAGGCGCGCTCCAAGGTGACATACTTGGGCGGATATAACCTTGCTCTAGCATTTCTTGTAGTTGAACCTTCAACTCCGCCATCTCTTTTGGCGCAACGCGATATGGCGAGCGGGCCACGGGTTTCGCACCTGGTACCAACTCAATTGTGAAGTCAATCTCCCGCTGGGGTGGTAGCCCAGGGAGATCTGCGGGAAACACATCAGCAAATTCTGCCACAATCGGAACCTCACACAAAGTGGCCTTAGGCTCAACAGCCTGAATTAGTGCAAAGTAACACTCCGCACCCTTCCGAACAGCTTTGACTACCTGGAGTGCAGACATCAACGTACCGCCTACTCCTCGCATACCCGCGAACTTGGTCTCCTGTTCGGTATTCTGGCCCAACGTGATTTCTTTGGACTGGCAATCGATCATAGCATGCTGCTCCGCAAGCCAATCCATCCCAAAAATCACATCAAATTCCGAAATTGGCAAAACAAATGCGGTTAAACAAAAATCCCGACTTCCTACTTGAACCGCCACATCGCAAGCTTGATCCGCAAGCATCCAACAACCATTCGGCAACACCACTCTGACGCTATCTGCCTTTGCACGACTGGGTATCCCAAGCCGCATAAGAAATTCACTAGACAGAAAAGAATGCGATGCACCTGTATCAAACAGTGCTCGCGCCAGCGTGTCCCGAATCATCACAAAGCCTATGACAAACATGTCACACACACAAACCACAAACGTAGGGGTACTAAGCTAAGCATACAAACATTAGCATAAGCAAAACTAAACTCATACCTGTGACCACGTCACTCTGCTTGATGGCCTCCTGCAGGCCAAGATTGTAGACTCGGGGTTGCGCCTGCGAGGCAGAGGAATCCACCACCGCTTTTCCTTTCTCCGCATAAGATGCTCCCGCCTTCTTTTCACTCTTTGGCGGCATCCGGCAATCTCGCGCAATATGCCCCATCCTACCACAATTGAAGCAGGTACGAGTTTCTGGCTTGGAGGTTGCCCCTGAAGTTGCTCCCGACGCAACTGATAAAGGCGCTTGTCCACTAGACTTGGACTTCTTACCCCATCTCTTCTTATAAAACGATTTTCCAGATCGGGGCGCCTTCCAC
Source organism: Platanthera guangdongensis (assembly GCA_039583875.1). Classification (NCBI taxonomy): domain Eukaryota; kingdom Viridiplantae; phylum Streptophyta; class Magnoliopsida; order Asparagales; family Orchidaceae; genus Platanthera; species Platanthera guangdongensis. The sequence goes on from CM077151.1 coordinate 111,552,797, forward strand.
TCCGGTTGCGTCATCACCAACGCTCTCTTCCCTTGCACCCTCTTCATATCTTTTTCCAACGCGGTCGCAGTGTCAAACAACGCTTGGAAACCCTGGTTCACCGAACTAGACACAAGGAACCTCAACTCGTCCCTCAGTCCTTCATAGAACCGATTAGTCTTCCTCTGCTCATCAGCAAAAATCGAACCCGCATACCGCCCCAAGCGAGTAAACTCATGCAGGTACGCGTCAACACTGCCATCACCTTGAGTCAACCGTTGGAATTCATTTTCCATGGCTATCCGTTGAGCCACAGGAAGGTGCTTCGCTAGGAAGAGCCGGGAGAATTCTTCCATCGACACTTGGGTTAACGGACGACCCGCCAAATGATGCAACTCCATCTCATCCCACCATAACCGAGCTTCTCCTTCAAGCAAGAAGGTGGCTAAGGTAACTTTCTGATGCTCCGCCGTGCCTATCGTCGTCATCACTCGCTTGATGCGCGATAACCAATCCTCAGCCTGCGTCGGGGTTCCCGCTCCCGAGAACGTAGGCGGATGGAAACTCATAAACCGCGTTAGCTGCTTCTCGGCCGCTCGAGGTACCACATCCATGACAGGTTCAGGCCTTGCCGCCACCTGTTCTGGCCCCACAGCCGCTTGCTCCTGCCTAAGTGGCTGGCCTTGGATCATGGTAAACAAGGCCTCCGCAACTAAACGACATGTTCTGCAGACGGTGGAGGTGTAGGCACCGCGGCTGGTGCCGTACTTTCATCAGAACGCTGGGGCTCAGACTGCCCAACTCCACTCCGAGTCACCTAAAGGTGGACAAGACACACACATTAGCGGTCGTACCCAAGCAAACAACACAAAATAGGAACACGCAGGTTCCTCAAACATACACAATGCATTCCTATCATGGACATTCAGGAGTTCAATCGTAGACTTTGGTGTGCACAACCACGTGCTCGCCACCCCACAAAAGAAGTCGGCCACGACTTCGAGAGGGAAAGACCAAGACAACCGATACCAAAAATGTAACAACCCCATCCGTTCATATGATATATTCTAGAAGGTCCGGCCGGGGCCCCACAGGATATACCACAAAACAATCGGTGAAGGTACAGGATGATACCAGAGCAGCGCATCGCACCTATCCCAAGCATTCTAGCGGAAGCCTAAGCTACTTGAACTCCTCATGAATGTCCAAATATAAACTCCACATTTTATATATAGATAGGAATGTCTTACAACATGTATAAAGTATTGGCCTTATGGCCTTACAGGGCTTTCATGCAGTGGCCTAAACAAATTGGCTCGCAGGCCGGCCACAAAAGAAAACACTCAAAAGAACATTAGCCTTCGAGGGCTAGCAGCAGCAGCAACACCAGCAGGAGCATCAACCTCTATGCGACCCGCTCGGCTCTCCAGCACCTGTGCAAGGACAATCCACCCAACGGTGGCAAACAAAAGCAACGGTCAGCGTTCAGCTGACCAAATTATAACGACCCTACCCCTCCTCTCGGGGCAGCGGTATTTTCCCTGCAGGCATATCATATCACAAGTATGGCAAGCTATATCATCAAAGGTGCTTTCACGCACACAAGCCATCACAACCGTTCGCCGCCCGGCCCAACGGTCCGTGCACTCAGGGCACATTCTTGGTGTTCTGGCAACCTCTTGCCCACCACCGTATCAGGGTTATCACCCAACGGTAACACTCTTGAGCATTTACTCCATGGCGTGCAGCCGGAGTTAGTCCTCGGACACCGGGATGGCCCGTAGCCCCCCTTTGTGTCATGGCGCGCAGGCCGAAGACTCTTGCTATGCGCTCCAACAGACCGCACTTTTTGGTCTCACGTCAGACGGACATAGCGCAGGTCGGATCCTCCACCCCCCGTTGCTCAAATCGCCTTGCCTTCTCCGAGTTCAGCGTACTCACGGCTATATCAAAGGCGCGGGTCGGTCTCACCAATCCTGTTCCTGGCATTCAAGCCTGGGTATTTCACTACACCCATTTCCTCACAGCAACAGCGGGTCTTTCCTGGGCGCACCAGTACTTCCTGTGATTCTCTCCACAGGTGGACACCGCATAAGCACAAATGTCAGGGGTCTTTCCTGGGCACACCAGTACTTCCTGTGACTCGCTTCACAGGTGGACACCCTATGACATCAAGCATCACAAAAAGGGCCTTTCCTGGTCCCACCAGTACTTCCTGTGCCTCAACCACAGGTTGGACCCAAAACCACCACAAGGCTATTTTCCTGGACTACCACCCCAGTACTTCCTGCTACTCCTTTTCGCAGGCATAACCCATCGACTCCGTACACTACACGTTTATCACGGAGTCTTCTCCGGTTCGTATGCAACATCACCAATCCAGACCAACCTGTCCAGATGGGCTTCACACAGCATGCCTATTCCGTACTCATTTCCGGATCTATATGCAATACCAAGGGGATTTCAAGCATCCACCCAAATGACTCCCAAAAGCAGCCACCTCTTGGTGGGGGAATCAAAAGATATGCCAAAACAGAAGCCTTCACATGGCTAGGAAGAAAAGTCGTTACCCTTGACGATCGCTTCGGTGCCATGGCTTGAAAGCTTGCTTGCAAGACTCGCAAGAGCGTTTCCTCCGCAACGCTGGCTTCGGATCTCTCGCCGGTAAACCGCAGCACCACCAACAGTAGCCCCCTTCCCTTCTTCCTCCTCCTTTCTCTCTCTCTTTCTCTCTCTCTTGAAGAAAGATGAAGGCCAATTCAAAGTGAGGATTCTTTTCTGATTTCGGCCCTTAAGGAAAAAGAAGAAGAGCTTTCAGCCCTTGGATCCAGACTGAAGAAATGGACGGCCACGATTCTGCCAAAAACACACATTTTGACCCGACACGGCCTCGAACACGGCCGTGTGCCTGGCCGTGTGCCTCAAGCGGTGGTCAACCGACTTATCCAAACCAGTGACACGCCCATGTCATTGGCCGTGTCACCAACACGCCTTCAGACACGCCCGTGTCTGTGGCCGTGTACCTGGGTGAAAAAATCCCAAATCATCCCGAGACTTCACACGGCCTGTGACACGCCCGTGTCCCAGGCCGTGTGCCCAGACACGGCACAAAGACACGCCCTGTCGAATTCTTTCGGCGGGCTGAGTTTGTCGCCTGATTTGACACGCCCTGTGACACGCCCGTGTCACAGGCCGTGTTCAACACTCGACACACACTTCTCGACACTTGACGATCGTCGAGTAAAAATCGTCGAGCATGCGACACGGCCTTCGACACGCCCGTGTCCTGGGCCGTGTGCCTCCTCTCGACGAATCGTCGAGACCAGAAATCGTCGAGACAAAGCCCAATCGTCGACACAACTCGACACGCCCTGCGACACGCCCGTGTCGCAGGCCATGTCACCTGACACACCCTGGGACACGCCCGTGTCCCAGGCCGTGTCACCCAAATTTGCCTGTTTCAGAACTTTGGGCTGTTACACCTGCATACCGACCCAATCGACTGAACTCCTGTACATACTCGTCCACCGTCTTGTCCCGCTGCACCAAATGCAGAAACTGTCTTTGGAGGGCCAACCTTGTCGAAATAGGAATATACTTTTTTAGGAAAACATTCTCAAACTCTTCAATGGACGGGGTGCGTCCAGGAAACTGGCGGCCGCTATGGCTCACCCACCACAACTTTGTGTATCCCTCCAACATGAAGACCACAAACTCAGATTTCTTCTCCTCTGACATCTCTGCTTCTCTCAAAAGTTCTTGCATCCATTCCCACCAATCCTCTGCATCAGTCGGCGAACCAACTCCCTTGAATGTGGGAGGATGGAAGCTTAGAAAATACTTCATCTGCCGGTCTCCATGCCCGACCACCACTCTTTCGGCCAACGACCCTGCTCGCCTTGCTTCTCCACCCGGCACGGCCGTCGCCGCATCCGATGTAGCACGGGTTGCTACCTAAGCTGTCGCTGCAGCTTGGGCTGCCACCATTGCTTCTACAAGCATGCGACAGAAGTCGGCTTAGTTTACACCCATGTCCAAAGGACCCTGAGCAGTAGCGCTGCTCGCTGAAAGCTCTGATCTTGGTCTCGACATACATGTCTCGTTGCTTGCACTCTTAAGAAAAATAAGGAAACAAGGAATTAGTCTCTTAATCACAAGACTCAAACATAAGGACACTCATGGTCCCGCGGCACTCCTATATGGATAACTTCTATACACACTGACTTTGGACGAAACCTCGCTCTGATACCAAATTGTAACACCTCCCCAGTAATGACCGTATGATATGGGTCCAGCCGGGGCCCCACAACATACAGACGCCACAGCTTTAGCATCAAAAGATGATATGAACTACCCAATCTCAAAACTCAAGACCAAACAATAGCTGAAACAACAAACAAGACCAGAAGCTATCCACATATAAGAGTATCAAAACGGTCTTAAGGCCTTACAACAAAAGAGAGTCCAACACTCCAAAAAATAACATCAAGCATCTATGTGCATGAGCACTCCTAAACTACCTCGGCATACATGCCGGAAAACAAGAGTACCAAAACTCATAATGCCACCAAAATAGAGCTAGAACGAGCTGAAACACTTCATGAGGCTTAGGCCATTTTGGACGGTGAGCTAGCTCCTGCTTGCGATCCGTGCCTTGTAAAAATTGGTTGTAACGTGGGTCAGCAAAGGCTGACCTCAAACTATGTAACAAACACATCTCCTCCCGGTCGCCCCTAACGGACCCCGGGTACCCCTCCAACCTGCAAGTTAGCACTTCGCATACCATATACAAAACATGTAAAGCACTATGAGAACAGGTTTGGATGTCTCAAACAACAAACACATTTTCTATGTTTAGCATATAATAAAAAGAGGCCTACTATGCAGCATGTATACAAAACCTAGGCTTCACCCGAGGCACCTTATTGCGCATGCATCTAGCACATCATCATAACATTTGGGTACTTCCACTTTCCCCATTGGCGTTAAGCCACAAACAAAAAGGGGCACTGCAATTCCCCTAACAGCATACAAGGCGCCACATGTAACTCTTGCCAAGTCCCCACCCTCTCATGGTCTTAGACCCGAGCTTGCCTGCAAGCTCTGAATTCTCACGTCAAGATTCTGTTTCACACACTGACCGATTCTAAAAACCATTGCTGGACCCCACCCGATCATGGCCTCATTGCCCGGGCTTGCCCCATGCTTGGCGTTCTCGTCAGTCACATAGAAGGGGACTAGTCTCGCCGGACACTCTCCCCACATGACTTACACATCACGGGATAGCCAGCCGACCACGGAGACAAAGTCACGCCATAACACATCACAATCTATAATCATTCCCACACGAATCCCTCGTTTGTGCTGCAATGTCCCCACGCACCAATGGAACCATCTACCGCCATTGCGGAGCTAACATTGTCCGGTTTCGGCTACACGTACTCACTCGAGAAACGGTTGAAAACACAAACATCACAAACAGCATCTTGCCACAATGGATTTCTACAAAATCCTTAAAGCTCGTTATTCAACGACATCAACGAGTCGGACTAACGGTCGTGACCACAGCTCCACCGACCATGCCTAATCCACTAACAGAGCGGATCTCTAATGCAAAATCATGTCGGGGACGGACTCAATCGACCCGGAGGTTTCTCTTGAACCATGGCGACCCAACCCCTCTCATTTGAGAGATTTGGTACCCAAAAGATTGAAAGAAAAGATGCTAAACACGCATCCTAAAACTAAGAGGAGAAGTGTCGTTACCTTACGACCCCTCTTCCTAGCCATGGAAACTGAGCCGGATGAAAACCACTGCAACGGACTTGCCTCTGCGAATCTGGACTCGGCACGCGATTTGGGACTCCAAAGCTTCTCTGGCAGCCAGATCTCTACTCCTCTTTCTTCCTTGCTCTCCCTTCTCTCTAAAACCTTAGAAAGAGAAACTTGAAGAAGAGTGAGGGTGTCAAACCATTTTCCAGGACATAACATAGCCAGGACAGCCCTGAACCATTAGATCCTAAAATAAGGAATCGAACGACCACGATTAACACTTAAAACCAAAACTCCTGGGCCAAACACGACTTAAGACACGCCCGTGTCGAAGGCTGTGTGACTCAATTGACGTCAAAACCATCGGACCCAGAATAGGACACGGGCTCTGAACATGCCCGTGTCACAGTTGACAAGCCCGTGTCACCCAGTACACGCTCGTGTGCCTGCGCGTATTCCTCCATCGACACAAGACCTACAGAACCCGAGGAGAAAACGGTACTCAACATGCCCGTGGTCACATTTGACATGCCCGCGTCATACACGAACACGCCTGGGCTCCAGGCCATGTTTATCCCCTCATACGGCCCGGCTAACAACCCGAACAGGACACGGCCTGGGACATGCCCGTGTCTCAGGCCGTGTTCGTCCTCTCGACGCTCGTCGAGCCCATTTTCGTCGATCATTGCGAAAATCGTCGAACCCGAACACGACACGACCATGGACACGCCCACGTCCAATATCGTGTTCATTTCTCGACACTTCGTCGAGCTCAGTTTGTCTTCTACCGAGTTCTTAATCGAACCCGAGCACCACACGGCCATGGACACGCCCTGTCCTAGGCCATGTGACCCTTGCCAAGACCCAAACATGGCTCTGAACGCTGTCCGTTCTTCTTCAAATTTTGGGGCGTTACAACTCTCTCTCCCCTTAAAGAATTTCGTCCCGAAATTACAGAAAGTAAAAGGTACACACAATGTAAATCATACCTGAATGGAAAAAACTCTGGATATGCTTCCAGTATTGTTTGTTCTCGCTCCCAAGTGAGCTCCATCACGACCGCAATTCCAGAATTTCTGAATCCTCTATAGCAACTGGACGAACTCTCATCCTCAAGTCCTCTTCTATCGGCACCGTTGATGATTCGATCACCACACTACTCTCTACTAAGGCTTTGCTCAAGACGGAGACATGGAAGACGTCGTGTAATACACTCAGCTCTGCGGACAACGCCAACCTGTACGCTGCTTCTCCCAACCGTTATATAACTTTGAAAGGCCCCAAAACCTTGGACTCAACTTCTTGAGTCGGCGAATGCGCGAAATGCATTTGAACATCTTAATCTTTAGATAGACCCAGTCGCCTACCGCGAACTCCAGCTTCCTGTGGCGAGCATTAAGATATTTTGCATGCCGATCTCGTGCCACCTTCATGCGCCCTTGAATGGTTTGCACCAGCTCACATGCATCAGCTACAACTTCTTTTCCCCAAAGTTTGGTGTCTCCCACTTCTGTCCAGGACATTGGTGTTCGACACCGCCTCCCATACAAAGCTTCGTATGACGCCATCTTGATACTTTCTTGGTAACTGTTGTTATAGGAGAACTCCACCATGAAGAGGTGATCCTCCCACTTCTTGCCGAAGTCCAGAAAACACATCCTCAGCATATCCTCCATAGTACAGTTTGTCCTTTCGGTTTGCCCGTCAGTTTGAGGATGGAAAGCCGTGCTGAATTTTAGCTTCGTGCCCAGACTTTTCTGAACTAACCTCCAGTCCTTGGACTTGAAACGTCCATCGCGATCACTAACTATACTCTTAGGAATCCCAAGTAGTCGCACAATGTTGCGAACATACAAATCTACCAGCTTCTCTATGCTGTCCTCCTTCCGATTTGGGAAGAAGTGAGCCACGTTGGTTAAGCGATCCACAATCACACAAATCGCATTGTTACCCTGCTGCGATCTAGGTAACCCATGCACAAAGTCCATGGAGATGTCATCGAATTTCCACTCAGGTATTGGAAGAGGCTTCAGGAACCTGCCCAGCTTCTGACACTCGGCCTTCACCAAGGTACAAGTTTGGCATCGATTCACGTACAAAGCTACGTCCCACTTCAGTCCAGGCCACCAAAAGGATTTCTTCATATCCAGATACATCTTTATTGCCGGGTGAATGGAGTATTTGTGAAGTGAGCCTCAAAAATCAACTCCTCATGGAGCTTGCCGAACTGCGGTACACAAATCCTTCCGCCCTTCCTCAGGATCCCATCAATCAACTCCCAGTCACTGCTCTTGCCCTTTTGAGCTTCACAACATAAGGCTGAAACTCCACATCCAAACGAGTCGCTTCCTGAATACGATCAGACAAGTTGTTCTGCATTTCAATCTAGTGCAACCGAGCCACGCTAGACTCGTCCACTTGTTATGCACTCCAAGCTGAGGGACTCCCAGTCCAACACCAACCGCTCATCATGAGCTTCGATCCAATTCCCTTGCCCCGAGTATTTTCTACTCAAGGCATCTGCCACCACATTGTCTTTGCCTGGCGTATACTGAATCACCACCTCGTTGTCTCCATGGAACTCGACCCACCTATGCTGCCGCATATTCAGGTCCTTCTGATGTAGGAGATACTTCAGGCTTTTAAGATCCGTAAAGATCTCCACCTTCGCACCTTAAACATTGTGCCGCCACAATTTCAACGCGAAAATTACCACCGCCAACTCCAAGTCATGGACGGGGTAATTCCTCTCGTGAGGCGTCAACTTCCTAGACCCATAGGCTATCACACTACCATGTTGCACCAATACGCAACCCAAATAGCTTCCCGATGCGTCACTGAAAATTTGAAATCCTTTGGTCCCTTTCGGTAGAGTTAGGATTGGAGCCGTCATCAGCCTTTCCTTCAGTGTCTTAAATGCCTGACTGCACTCCTAAGTCCACAAAAACTTTTGATCCTTACGAGTTACTGATGTGAGGGGTAGAGCTATCTGCGAAACGTTTTCTACGAATCTTCTATAGTACCTGGCTAGTCCAAGAAAACATCGAACTTCCGCTATGGTTCTCAAGATCGTCCAATCTCTGATGGCTTCCACTTTTGTTGGATCTACCGCCACCCCATCCCCACTAATCACATGGCCCAAAAATGCCACCTTCTCTAGCCAGAACTCACACTTTGAGAACTTTCCATAAAGCTGGTTCTCTCTCAACACTTGCACGACTACTCTCAAGTGAGTCTCATGCTCCACTTCTGATTTGGAGTACACAGAATGTCATCAATAAGGACAACTACAAAAGAGTCCAAGTATTTTCGAAATACTCGATTCATCAAATCCATGAATACAGATGGTGCGTTGGTCAGCCCGAACGACATCACCAAGAACTCAAAGTGACCATACCTCATACCAAATACTGTCTTGGGTATGTCCTCGTCTCGAATTCGTAACTGATAGTATCCTGACTTCAAGTCCAACTTTGTATACACCACCGACCCTACCAGCTGGTCAAACAGGTCGTATATATGATGAATCATATACTTATTCTTGACAGTCAATTTATTCAACTCTCGGTAGTCTATGCACAACCGCATACTACAATCTTTCATCTTCACGAACAACACAGGTACGCTCCACGGTGAAGAACTGGGTCTGATATATCCCTGCTCCAACAGTTCCTGCAACTGTACCTTCAGTTCGGCCAACTCATTTGGTGCCATCCTAAACGAGGACGTGACACCAGCCTAGCCTCTGAGAAGTGAAGGAACTCCATTGTTAAGCGTGCTTGGGAGAGAGTATTACTGGGATGGGTGACCTCTTGGGAAGTCCCCGTACGACACAGCTTAACTGTTGAGTTCGCTCATCAAAGGGAGGTTGTGGCCTGGTGTGTTGATTGCTATCAACCCGAAAAGGCACTTATACCTATCGAATTGTAGTACCAAGGTCGTATTTAAACTCGGGGCTATCAAGTACTGCTAATCACGCTTCTACTATTATCCTACCGAAAGATTGTTGGGTTTTGAGAATTTTTTAAATTAAACTGAAACGAAATTAAAACGAATCTATGGATTAAAAGATAGCACTTGATCTATGATTCACCATGAAAAGAGATAAGAGAAATAAAAATATAATTTTATAATTGCGAATTAAACTCGACCGTGACGAATCCGAAAATAAGACAAAATCTCTCTAGAGCATTAACTCTCCTAACTTATAGACGCTTTAATCGAAATCTCTTTACAAATCAAAGAGGCCTAAAGTTGCATTATCGAGGCGATCCACACTACTGGATTTGACTCCAATCCGGAGGATTTACGTCGTCTTATCTCTAGGATTGCGTGCAACTCTTTCTTCTTTGAGTGATCTTTCAAATCAACGAGTCTCTCGACTACTATGAAATGAGATCAAAGGCCTACTACCGTATACCGTAAATATGGAGTCGACTCAAAATAAATCAAAGAGGTATCGAGCGAAATTTAGCAAAAATAAAATTACGAAGTAAAAAAGAATTCTCATCTCAAATCATGGATCCTCATGATCAAATGGTAAAAAAAGATTAGCTACGCATATTGGAAAAGGAAATAACAATATAAAGAGAAGAAAATTTCATTTTTATTGATACTAAATGAAAGAGTACACAATGCTAAAACAAAACGATACTATATTACTTAAACGAAACAATATTGCAAGAAGGTAAACTAAGAAATAAAATTACAACAAAAGCTCTCTTGACTTGTACTCTCCACTTGCTCTCTCCAAAATCTAACCTCAAAGCATGAGACCATGGTGCCTTTTATAGATGAGGAGGGAAGATTCTAGATGGGAATAAAATGAAATGGCAAGGGGGGGGGGGGGGGGTGGCCGCCATGTAGGGTGGAGAAGGTGCATGAATATCATTTAATGGGGGAGAGAGAAAAGCCAAATGTATGCACTTTCTTTTGGGAAAATAAAAAGGAACAAAAATAATTATAAAAAGGGGAATGGATGAGTTTAAATGACAATGAGAGAGAGGGAAAAAGGGATGAATGAGAAATATGAAAGGAGAGAAAATAATAAAGGGGAAAGAGAGGGGAGGGGTCGGCCATCAAGGAGGAAAATGCATGAATGGGAAGGTACATGCATGGAATTAAGTGAGGTGGAGAGCATGAGGTGGCCGGCCATGCCATGGATAAGTGGGATATTTTTTATGGGCTTGGGTTCACCATCAGGAGGGGCTCGGCTTGCTTCATGTGGGCTTCAAGGGAAGGGGCGGGCTGCTCCAAACTTCAAGGCTGCATGTAGGCTCATGCTGGACATGGTGGGCTGCTAGGTGGGAGGCCGGGCTACACCATGGAGGGCTGCATGTGGGCTGTCTTCAAGTGGAGGCTCGAGTTTAACTTGAAGTGGGCTGCATCATGTAGCATGTACCTACAAGAAAATAAAGCATATAACATTAGATATATAACAAAACATAACACAAATAAGTAACAAAACATTAGTTATTAAAACTAAAAAACTAAACTAACATAACAAACATAACATAACATAATAATAGTTATATTCATAACAAAACACAAGTACACATAGAACATAAAATTAAACATGAAAATGCATAAAACACATAATTAAACTAGGAATTAATATATTATAAAAAAAGACATTAAAACATGAAATAAAACATAACAAGCATAAAATATAAATAAACTTAGACATTTTGCATACTAAACTACCCCCAAAAATGATGACTAAAAGTAGTCATCAAATTCCCGCAAGCTAGAGTATTTGCTTGCCCTCAAGCAAATGAAAATGAAAACTAGGAGAGAAATAAAAGTAAACAAGCAATTTAGATTTCATAGATTTAAAAAAACCAAAACATGAAAAATTAAACTATCCTAATTACTATGTTATCAACTAGTGGGGTGAGAAGTGCACAATAGAAAACTTGAAAATGGAGATCTAAAAATATTATTAGAACATAAAGAAGAATTACATATTTCTAAATCTCTAAAACATGACATCCAAAATTAATGAAAATAAGAAAAACAAAAGTAGAGATTCTAAATAAACGGTGAATTGAACGAACTACTAGGTTGCTAAATAACAATTATCCCTAAATCACCTCAAGATAACCTCCAAAAAATCCATCAATGATGGTGGCCATAGGCTTGTCCGTTCACACTCTCTCCACTATGCAGGTTCACGTTCTAAAGATCAAAAGGGCTTTTATAGGCGTAAAGACTTGGCTTAGGTAAATGATTAGGAATTGGAAATCAAAGATTAAAATCGGCGTTTAAATCACACTAAACCAAGGGTGAGCTTAAAATAAAAAAAAAAAATGATAAAAATGAGAAATGACAAGTACGTCATTTCCCCAGTTCAAACTACAAAATAAGGCCATGAAGATTTTCTTTTCACAATTTGGGCACAAATAAACTTTTTCTCTCTTTTTTTTTTGATTTGATAACATTTTGATAATAACTTTTTTTTTTAATAAAAGAGCCCCTCATGCAAACTAATAATTTTCGTTTTCATTTTCAAAGATAATAACCCTTCTCAAACAAAACATTTAAGCTCAAAGTTTAGTGTTAAAAAGGAAGGCATTTTGGCTTTGGCGAAATAATGAATTGAAAGGTGGAGCTAAAAACAAAGAAACATGGAAAAAGACCCAAAAATTGTTTTGCAACGGTGAAATTTTTGGTGGGCAAGAAAGGTTCAAACGAGTCAAAGGGTGGCCTAAATCATTTCTAAAGTACGTAAAAATGACGCAAATGTTTCGAGAGTAGCTAGGGACAAGTTCTAGACACCAAGAAAGTATTACCCCACAAATTAAAAAAGAGATAACATTACCTAGCAACCATTCATACGCAACTAACCGAATAAAAAGAATACTACAAATTGCTAATTTACAACATAAAAAACAGATGCATATATTTAAGAACAAGAAATTAGTAAAACTAAGCTATGTAAGAATGATAAATTTAGAAAACCAATTCAAGGAAATCTACATAGAACTACAAAACCGCACGGGCCTACACATCACTAGAAGAAACATAAAAATAAGGATAGAAAATAATTTTTGATTTTGATTTTCAAATAGATTTTAGCAATTTTTTGTATTTTTTTTTTGATTTTTGATTTGTTTTTGGGTTTTTGTAGTAGTTAAAGAAAAAGTAGTAGTAAAGAAGCTTAATTAAACTATTAATTTTTTTTTTTGTTTTTGTAGAAATTTAAAACATTTTTTTTTGAAAAGAAAGAAAACAGAAAACAACTAAACCCTCCCCCATGATTAGCGTTTTCATTGCCCTCAATGAAAAAAAAACGAGAAAGAGGTGGAGAGAGAGAAAAAGAGAAAGTGCAGGAAAGTAAAAACAATAGTAAAAAAAACAGGACTTCCCCGGGGTTATGAGGCCGAATGTGGATGTCGCTCCCCTCTGCTTGCGCTTTACATCACTTGATCATTAGCAGACTTGACTTGATCCATCTTGAAATCAGCAACGTTGGAGCGGCGATCACGAACTTGCTTGGTTGGCCTCCGGAAGGAAGAGCAAAATAAAAGCAGAAAAATAGAGTCCGTGGGCAGGTGCCCAAGATTGTTATTTATTACAACAATTTAAAGTTCGAATAATAATAATAAAAGTCTTATAATAAAACGAAATGTACAACATAAAAGAAAGTTCCATGAAAGAAAACATTACGATATAAATAAAAGTTATTCCACAGCAGGAGATACATAATCATTTGAAAAATATAACTTTAAGTGATGGCAATTTACTTTAAAATCACCGTTATCCGGGTGCGAGAGTAGCACAGTGCCATAAGGAAAACCTGTTTGACCGTAAAAGGTCCTGACCAACGAGATTTCAATTTTTCAGGGAAGAGACATAAACGCGAATTAAAAAGAAGAACCTGATCGCCTGGTTTAAACATTTTAGGGTGGCGCAGGTTCTTATCGTGATAAAGTTTCGTGCGTTCTTTATAAAGTTTATTATTTTCGTAAGCATACGCTCTCCATTCATCGAGTTCATTCAATTGATTTTTCCTATGCTCGCCGACTGAGTGCGGATCGAAATTAAGAAATTTTAACGCTCAATACGCTCGGTGTTCTACTTCTACCGAAGATGACATGATTTTCCATAGACCAATCGGAAAGGAGTACAACCGATGGCGGTCTTGTATGCTGTCCGATAGGCCCAAAGCGCATCGTCTAATTTTAAGGACCAATCTTTACGAGAAGTAGAAACAATTTTTCCAAAATTCTTTTTAGTTCTCGATTGACTACCTCGACCTGACCGTTAGTTTGGTGGTGATAAATGATGGATAATTTATGTGTAACGCCATATTTAGTTAAAACCTTAGCTAGTTGGGCGTAACAAAAGTGGCTCCCCCTATCACTAACGATCGCTCGAGGAAAGCCAAAACGAGAAAATAATTTTTTAAAGAAATTTATGACTAAGCAAGCATCATTACTTGGTAAAGCTTGGGCCGCCGCCCACCTAGAGACGTAATCTATGGCGACTAAAATGTATTTATTTCCTAAATTTGAGGGAAATGGGCCGACAAAGTCTATGCCCCACAAATCAAAAACTTCGCATTCGAGAAAATAATTTTGTTCCATTTCATTTTTATTATAGATGTTTTCAGTCCGCTGGCACCGATCGCACCCGCCCACAAAGATTTGTGCATCTTTAAATATGCGTGACCAATAGAAGCCAGCACTAAGTACTTTGTGTGCGGTGCGGTTTGCTTGAAAGTGCTCGCCAGTCAGACATTCATGAACATGTTTTAAAATTTGTTAACCTTCTTCCCGGGAGACACATCTTCTTACCACCTGGTCCACACAAATGCGAAATAGAAATGGATCCTCCCAAAAATAATACTTCAACTCAGAAAAGAATTTCTTCTTTTGCTGAGAGGAGTATTATTTTGGGAGGACGCGGGCCACCAGATAATTGGCCAAATCGGCAAACCATGGGGTAGAAGAAGAAACGTTTAAAATTTATTCATCCGGAAAATAATCAATAGGTAAATTTTCATCAAAAAAATCAATTTAAGGATTTTCTAGGCGTGAAAGATGATCAGCCGCTAAAGTTTCCGCTCCTTTCTTATCCCGGATCTCCAAGTCGAATTCTTGAAATAATAGGATCCAACGAATAAGACGCAGCTTGGCATCCGGTTTAGAAAGGAGGTACTTCAAAGCGGAATGATCTGTAAAAACGATAACCTTAGAAAGAGTGATGTATCGGAATTTATCAAAAGCAAAAATGACAGCTAAGAGTTCCTCTTCAGTTGTAGTGTAATTTTTTTGCGCTGAATTAAGCGTTTTGCTAGCGTAATAGATTGGGTGGAAATTCTTAGCTATACGTTGTCCTAGTACCGCACCCACTACAAAACTACTTGCGTCGCACATAATTTCAAAAGGTAAATCCCAAACTGGGGCGATCATAATCGGAGCATTTACAAGTTTGGATTTAATTAAGTCGAACGCCGCTAAACAAGAATTGTCAAAAACAAAAGGAGCGTCTTTCTCGAGAAGGTGGGTGAGAGGCTTAGTAATTTTTGAAAAGTCCTTAATAAATCTTCGATAAAAACACGCATGTCGTAAAAAACTTCTTATCGCTTTGACATTCATAGCGGCGGTAACTTTTCAATTACTTCAATTTTTTCCTTGTCTACTTCAATTCCCTTAGCGGAAATATTGTGGCCAAGGACTAAGCCTTCACGTACAATAAATTGACACTTTTCCCAATTTAAAACTAGATTTGTTTCTTCGCAGCGTTTTAAAACTTTTCCTAAATTCTTTAAACATAACTCAAATGAGTCGCCAAAAACTGAGAAGTCATCCATAAACACTTCCATAATATTTTCTACATATTTATCGAAAATTGCCAGCATGCACCGCTGAAATGTAGCTGGTGCATTGAATAACCCGAAAGGCATCCTACGGTAGGCAAAAGTTTTGAAAGGGCAAGTGAATGTTGTCTTCTCTTGGTCCTCGGGTGCGATAGGGATTTGGAAGTATCCCGAAAGACCGTCGAGAAAACAATAAAAACTATGCCCAGATAAGCGTTCTAAAATTTGATCGATAAAGGGAAGGGGGAAGTGATCTTTACGAGTGGCATCATTTAATTTACGGTAATCGATACACATCCTCCATCCCGTTACCATCCTAGTTGGAATTAATTCATTATTGTCATTTGTTACTACCGTGATCCCACCCTTTTTAGGTACATCCTGAACCGGACTTACCCACTTACTATCAGAAATAAGATAGATTATCCCCGCATCTAATAACTTAAGAACCTCGCCCTTCACAACCTCTTTCATATTAGGATTAAGATGACGTTGAGGTTGAACTACATCCTTAGAATTATTTTCAAAAAATATTTTGTGGGTGCAAAAGGAGGGGCTTATGCCAGGAATATCAGAAATTTGCCACGCTATAGCTCGACGATACTTTTGTAGTAGTTCGATCAGTTGATCTTTTTCGGATTGAGAAAGCAAAGCCGAGATTATAACTGGCAATTTAGAATTTTGTTCAATAAAGTCATATTTGAGATGTTCGGGAAGGAGTTTTAGTTTCAAGTTGGGTGGTTCATCGTAAGAGTTCTTTAAAACTTTTTCATTTTCAAAAACAATATTTTCATAATTTTTTTGTCTAAACACTGGTTCATTTGCAATGTTGGCTTGAGCGGATATAACCGTGTCTTCAAAAACATTTGTAAAAAAATCAAAAAAGAGGAAGAAAAATCATTGTAAGAAACATTTGAAAGAGAAAGAGAGGAGTCTTCATTTAAAACATCAAGGAAGAAATATGAGTCGTCATTTTTTATAGAATTTTTCATGGGTTGATTTATTGAAAATGTCACCTCGTCATCTCCCACGTGAAGCAAAAGTTTTCCGTTACTTACATCGATGACCGCACGAGAGGTTGCTAGGAAGGGACGACCAAGGATAAGGGGAACCTCGACGTCTTCTTCAATATTAGGAATGACAAAATCCACCAGGAAGATGAATTTGTCGACCTTCACTAGCACATCCTCAACGATACCTAACAGATACTTAATCGATCGATCAGCCAATTGAATACTCATACGCGTAGGGTTGAGAGTGCCCATTCCTAGCTTTTTAAATAAAGAAAAAGGCATCAAGTTGATGCTCGCACCTAAATGCGCTAGCGCGTGCTTTACAAAAAGATCACCAAAACGCAAGGAATCGAAAAACTACCCGGATCATTTATCTTTTTAGGAAGATTGGAATTTTTTATGACCGCCGAGCATTCTTCATTTAACGTAACACGAGATAAGTTTTCTAATTTCTTTTTGTTCGTTAACAGGTCCTTAAGATATTTAGTGTATTTTGGCATTTGGCTAATCGCTTCATGAAATGGAAATTTGATATGAATTTGTTTAAACATTTCAAGAAAGCTGCAGCTCAGTTGGTCATGAGCTTTGTTGAGGGAAGCTTATCAAGGGGGTTGCGGGTTCGAGACCTGGCCTCAACAATGTATCGCTGCTGAGAAATTGGCTCGGAGAGGTTTTGAGGTGCTTGTGCTGCAGCCCGGTAGCGGCGTCGTGCTAATCATAGTGGGCTGAGCCTACGAACGTTAAGGCCAGGCCATTAAACCTGCGACCTGGGCCCTGTAGTGATACTGTTAGGGACATCTACTTCTCTTCTTTCTGTCAGCTGGTAGGAGCCTGACGGTGTGAGATGAGTGTTAATTGATCCCTCTGTTTAGCTAAACATTGGGTGCCCCCACTGACCTATTCAGCTAAATACGAACCTGATGATGGGTGTTTGGCTTCTATCGGGCATATCGAGGCTTGATATTACATTTTGCAGTTAAAATATTAGGGTATTTTCGGGTTTTTAAAGCACAAATCATGTCTTGGAAGTGCTTATATTGACCTCCTTTGTATATATTATTGTCACTAATGTGTTTTCTTCTTTTTTCAGGTTTTCAAGGCTTTTAACCGATTTTTACTGTTACATGCCCCAAGGTCACGCCGTACCCGGGCATGTACCTAGGGCGTGTAACCCTGAGGAATGAAGCTATCGGTCCGAAACTAGATTTCAAGAAAACACAGTGTACACGCCCTCTGTCACGACCGTGTAACCCTATACCGGCATGTTCCATAGGCGTGTCCCCAAATTTCGAGGAATCTCCACAGCATGATCTTTTCCCCGCTCCACCATCGCATCACAGCGTACACGCCCCCCTTACACGCCCTGGTCGGGTGTGACATAAGGGCGTGTAATTCAACTACGATGCCCATCACCTACAACATTTAATTTCAGCAAAAAAAGTCACACCCAATGTGTCACGCCCCAGGTACACGCCCGACTCGGGTGTGTAATGGGGGCGTGACCCAACCCGAAAAACTTCTATAAATTGGGCCCATCTCCAAGGGTTCAGCATGCAGATTTTGAGATAGGAAGTGCTGCCCTTTTATTTTCTTGTAGTTTTTCATGCTTCTCCTCTCCCACCTCATTTTAAGCTTCTTAATCATATCTTAGTTTACTCTTTTTGTATTAGCTCTTGTAATTGCTTTAGTAGCTTAATGTTAATGCTAGCCTAGTTCTTATTCCGTTGCACTTGTAATCTTTTATTTCAAGTTGTAACTCTCTTTTTACATTAATAAAAAGTGAACCTTTTCTTTGTTTTCTAATGTTCTTCTACCCTACTCTCTTCCTCCACTACTTCATGAATAACTAAATACTCCTAGCTCAGACTTGATGATCTGAGGTTGAGTAGATTAAGTTATGATGCGCTCATTTCTTCTTAGCTTCTTTTCTTCTTTTTCTTTTCCTCTAGTTTATGATAATTTTCTTACTGGTTATAATCTACTATAGTGCATTAGTTGTATGTTAAATTAGATCTCTTTTATGTACTTTTCTATAGTTGAAGTTTTGAACTAGTTTTATCTCTCTTCTTCTTCTCTTCTCAACTACTTTCCTTTTTTTTGCTTAATTTCTCTATTGGATTCCTTCCACTATTTCATCTCTCCCCCATCCATAATGAGTAACTAAATCTCATAGTACTCGATCTTGATGATCCGAGGATGAGTTGATCAGTTATGATTCTCTAGCTGTCTTTCTCTTTTTAAAATTTAGACCTTCGATTTACTCTTGATTAATTTTGTATGAAACTATATTATCGATATATAGTCTTCATTTATGCTTTCATTCTTGCTAGCCGAGAGGCCAATAGTTTGAAGTTAGTGCTCAAGTGTAAAGAGAGTTGCACGCACTTTTCGAGAGAGAGTGATGTAAATCTCCGGGATTGGAGTCAAATCAATTGTGGGGTTCACTACTTAAAGCGAGAGTTAGGTATTCAGATAGGGGATGAGAGTTCAGTCAGATCTCCCTAACCTCAGTTGGGCACTTCTCCGAGAGGAGCTTGTTCAAGCTTCAGGAACCCCCACGGTCATGGTTTCTTTATTTTATTAATTTAAAGTTTGTTATTGCATTCTTGATTAATTTTTGACGAAGAAATTCAAGATCGAGTACTACCACTTAATCATTGTTTAGCCTTTCTCTTATTTGCAAGTAAACTTCCTCACTTCTCTAATTTAGCAAGCAAGCCCAAAATAACTTGTATTTGATAAGATAATAGTAACTCCTTGAAGTAGAAGTACTCAAATCGCCACGGGTAATACGACCTTGATATTGTACTTAATATCCTATACTATATTCGATAAGGTAAACTTGCCTTCATCGAATATATAATCGGAGAACATCTCACAACTACACTTTCACCTTCTCTTTCCTTCACGTTTTCTTCTCCACGCATAACCCCTTCTTCGTTTGTAATTTTTATATCAAGTTTTTGGCACCGTTGCCGGGGAACTATGTCTTGATATTTTGAAAAGAGGATAGCTATTAATTTTATCATTTTTTTTCTTTTCTCTCTCACTCTCTTATTAGTTTTTCTCTTTATCTCTCTCTCACTTCTCTTTCTTTTTAAGTGTATTACGCGAGAAATCTCTTCGATTATTCCTTTTGACCCTGAGATAGAGCGCACCACTTTGCATCGCCTCCGTTCTCGTAATCAGGAATCGCATTTAGCCATCAAAGAGTCGATTGAGGACACTGCCACAGAAACAATGGATCTTAATCAGCCCAACCCAAATGAGGCCCGGCAAAGGACTATGTCCTATTATGCATGGCCGAACCTCGAGGGCACACAATCAAGTATTGTCCACCCTATAGTTGCGAACAATAACTTTGGGATCAAGTCCAGCATCATCCAAATGGTGCAACAGTCGGTGACCTTCGATGGTCTCCCGGACGAGGATCCAAATTGCCACATCCCAAATTTTCTCGAAATCTATGATACTTTTAAAATCAATGGAGTCTCAGATGATGCCATTCGATTACGTCTCTTCCCCTTCTCTATGCGATCAAAGGACAAGCAGTGGCTGAGCTCTCTTCCAAGAGGGTCCATCACTACATGGGCCGAGATGGCGGGGAAATTTCTTACCAAGTACTTCCCTCCTGCGAAGACCGCCAAATTGCACACAGATATTGCATCCTTCATGCAAATAGACTCAGAGACTCTCTACGATACGTGGGAGTGCTTCTAGGAGCTATTGCAAAGGTGCCCACACCACGCGCTTCCAAATTGGCAACAAGTGCAAATATTTTATAACGGCATAAATTCCATAACAAGGCAAATTATCGATGCAGCTGCTGGGGGAACGCTAAATAACAAAACCCCTGAGGCAGCTCAGGAGCTTTTTGATAAAATGGCTAAGCTTTCATACCATTGGAATGCGCCCCATGTGCGGGCTAACAAACCGGCAGGAGTCTTTGAAATTGACGCTACCTCGAATCCTGCCCCCCACGTTGAGCGCTTAACAAAGCAAGTGCGGAGATGACTGCTTCCCCACCCACTCCTCCTTGGCTTAATAATTATAATAATTCCGCTATAATAGAAGAGCAGGTTGACTTCATGGGAAACGTGCCTTGGCCCTCTATAACCCAAACAACGCACCGTACAATAACACTTACAATGCGGTTATAGGGCCATCCAAATTTCTCATGGAGCAACCAAGGAAACGCTCAATTCCCCCACAACCCTCCTCATAATCATAACCCAACATTCAATCTAGCACCCCCCTTAAATTTAAATCCACCTGTTTTCCAACCGCAACAGGCAAAGCCACATTCACTTGAAGAGGTCTATGCCAAATACGTTGCTACAAATTAAACGAATATCAGGAATATTGCCGGGTTCATCAAAAACTTGGAAAACCAAGTGGGCCAGCTAGCAAAGATAATCTCTGAGCGGCAACAAGGAGCTCTACTAGGCAATATCGAGCAAATCCAAGAGAAAGTACAAATGCCATTACCCTCCGCAGTGGAAAAGTAGTTGTTTTACCAAACGAACCCAAGGAACCTCTCTTGCCTTTGGTACCTCTCTCTACTCCTCCTCCTCCTCCTGTTATTTTAGCTTCAAATATGCCTACTACGCTTGCGCCGCACGCTTCTAACTTGAATTTACCCTATCCTTCAAAGCTTAAAAATGAACGCGCCGAAGAAAGTTATAAAAATGTTTAGAAATTCTAAAACAAATTAATATAAATGTGTCGTTCTGCGACGCTATCTCTCAAATGCCGAAATACGCGAAATATCTCAAGGAGCTACTATCAAATTAGAAAAAGCTCGAGGATATTTCACATATTTCCTTAAATGCAGAATGCTCCGTTGTTGTGCTCAACAAATTACCCTGCAAAGTGAATTACCCGGGAAGGTTCTCCATCCCGTGCCTATTCGGTAATTCGTTGGTCAAACATGCGTTGGCGGACTTGGGAGCAAGCATAAATCTCATGCCTTTTTCGTTGTTTAAGAAATTAGGTCTAGGATCCACGAACCCCACTCGTTTGAGCATTCAGTTAGTCGATCGTTCTGTGACGTATCCGGTAGGGATTGTAAAGGATGTCTTGGTCAAGGTGGACAAATTCATCTTCTTGGTGGATTTTGTCATCAAAACATTGAAGAGGATGTCAATGTACCCTGATACTCGGCTTCCCCTTCCCTGCCACATCCCGTGCTATTATTGATGTTAGTGATGGAAAGCTCCTCCTTCGGGTTTGAGATGATGAAATCACTTTCAACATTAATCCCTCAATGCGTAATACCCTAGAGCACGATGATTCCTGTTTTTATCTAGAGGAATGCTTCGAAAAAAATTTTCCGCACCTTCTGAATTAGTTTCTACATCAGTTGATGAATCTCTTATCACTGAGCTCTTCTACTTAGAAGAAGTCTCTCGCACTACCCCCCCCCCCCCCAAATCGCTTCCCATGGACACCATAAAATTCAAAACCTCTTATGAGGAACCACCCATCTTGGATCTTAAGAAACTCCCCCTCATCTGCAGTATCTCTTCCTTGAAAATGACTCTAAGCTACCAGTTATTATCTTCTCGGATCTAAGCAACTCAGAAATTTCTTAGTTGACTCTAGTTTTACAAAATCACTGCCACGTAATTGCGTGGTAGTTATCCGATATTAAGGGGATTAACCCATCATTCTTCACACACAAGATTTTCTTAGATAATAATTCTCGTAGTACTATCCAGCCCCAACAACATTTAAATCAAAACATGAAGGACGTCGTGAAGGCTGAGGTTATTAAACTTCTAGACGCAGGAATTATCTACCCCATCTCTGATAGTACTTGGGTGAGCCCAGTATAAGTCGTGCCAAAGAAAGGAGGAGTCAAGGTAGTGGCCAATGAAAATAATGAATTAATTCCAACCCGTACTATTACGGGTTGGCAGATGTGCATTGATTATAGCAAACTCAATGATGCCACCCGAAAGACCACTTCCCGACCCCTTTATCGACCAAATTTTAGAACGCCTTTCCGGACTCCTTCTATTGCTTTCTCGACGGTCTCTCAGGGTACTTTCAAATCCCTATTTTGCCCGAAGACCAAGAGAAGACTACCTTTACTGTCCCTTTGGCACATTCTCTTACAGAAGGATGTCATTTAGTTAATGTAACACACCGACTACATTTCAGTGATGTATGCTGCCGATTTTTGATGAGTTGGTAGAAGTGATGGAGGTATTCATGGATGACTTCTCGGTGTTTGGTAGTTCTTCTGAAAATTGTTTAAAAATCTCGAGCGCGTGTTGATTCGTTGTGAGGAAACTAACTTAGCCATCAACTGGGAGAAATTCCATTTTATGGTCCGAGAGGGATTGGTCCTCGGCCATAAGATTTCAGGAAAGGGGATCGCGGTCGACCTGGCAAGATCGAAGTTATTGAAAAACTCCCCCTCCAACGAATATTAGAGTCATTCGTAGTTTTCTTAGGCATGCGGGGTTTTATCGGCGTTTTATCCAAAATTTTACAAAATTACGAAGCCGATAACCCATCTTCTCGAGAAAGAGTCACCTTTCATTTTAACAATGATTGTCGTCTTGATTTCATTTAATAAAAGAAAAATTAGTAAACTCCCCGATTCTAGTTGCTCCAGATTGGTCTCTTCCTTTTGAAATCACGTGTGATGCTAGTGATACTGCGGTAGGCGCGGTCTTAGGCCAACGGGTGGATAAATTCTTCCACCCGATATATTAAGCAAGCAAGACACTAACTTCTGCACATGCCTACTACATCACCACCGAGAAAGAGCTCCTAGCTATTTTTTTGACTTTGATAAGTTTAGGTCTTATATCACCCTATCCAAAGTAATCGTCTTCACAGATCACTAAGCCCTTCCTTTTTTATTAAGCAAGGCGGACACCAAGCCCCGTCTTTTGCGATGGATCCTCCTCTTGCAGGAGTTTGATTCAGAGATCCTGGACAAAAAGGGGGCCGAAAATTGGCAGCCGACCATTTGTCGCATTTAGAACACCCCGCCAGCGAAACATTAGTTGAAGCTGACTTTAACGATAAATTCCCTAAAGGGCGCCTCCTCGCTCTAGAAAATTCAAAAGAATATCCCGTGCCCTGGTTAACCAACTTTGCCAATTATATAATGGCTCGGGTCTTGCCAAAGGAGTTCTCAAGTCAGAAAAAGAAGAAAATCTTTTCTGGCTTAAAGAATTACTTTTGGATGACCATTTCTTATTCAGAGTCTGTGCGGATCAGGTTGTGCGGCATTGCGTATTGAGTGAGGAAGGAGTGCAAATATTTGGGATTTGCCATGAGGGACCAACGGTGGTCATTATCAAGCGAACTGCACCACAAAAAAGTGCTGGAGGGGAGCTTTTATTGGCACACGCTATTCAAAGATGCTCACACCCTTGTAAGTACTTGCGACAGTTGCCAGCTGGCGAGAAATATCTCACGAAGGGATGAGATGCCTCAAAATATTTTCCTAGAATGTGAAATCTTCGATCTTTGGGGCATCGACTTCATTGGCCCCCACCCTCCGTCTTATCAAAATAAATACATTCTTGTAGCTGTCGACTATGTATCAAGGTGGACGGAAGCACAAGCTCTCCCCACAAATGATGCACGAGTCGTAGTAAAATTTCTAAAAAAATTACTCTCTTGATTTTGCATGTCACGCGCTATAGTTAGTGATAGGGGAACTCATTTCTGTAATAGCCAGTTCGCCAAAATTTTGGCAAAATATGGAGTAACGCACAAACTTTCCACCGCCTATCACCCTCAGACGAGCGGTCAAGTCGAGGTTGTTAATCATGAATTGAAACGTATTTTAGAGAAAACTGTATCCTTAAATAGGAAGGATTGGGCACTAAAACTAGATGATGCCCTATGGGCCTATCAAATGACATATAAGACAGCCATCAGCTGCACACCGTATCGATTGGTTTATGGTAAGGCTTGCCACCTTCCGGTTGAGTTAGAGGACCGTGCATTTTGGGCCCTCAAAACATTAAATCTAGATCCCACCCTAACTATCGATCACCCTAAATTTCAGCTAAATGAACTCGACGAATGCCGGGTGAATGCTTACAAGAGTAATAGGCTTTATAAAGAGCGAACAAAGTTTTACCATGACAAAAATATTAAATTTCCTAAAACTTTTTCACCGGGCGATCTCGTCCTTCTTTATAACTCTCGACTTATCCTATTTCCAGGAAAATTAAAATTGCGATGGTCCGGCCCCTTTATTGTTAAAGAGGCTTGGCCATATGGGTTGGTTCTCATTTCTCACCCAGATAAGGGTGAATTCAAGATAAACGTCACCAATTAAAACTCTATTTGCTAAACGATTTACTTCCCACTACGACAGAGCAATTAGTGTTATCAAACTCTTGAACTATTTTTTTTATTTGGACTGTAATAATAATTTAACACTTCTTATTGCTGGACAATATTCTTTTTGGTCGAGCTCAAACGACCTTTATAAACCGAGGGCGCTCTTGGGAGGCAACCCAAAATATTTTTCTGTTTTCTTTATTTTACACTTTTTACCCGGACGGCTCCGCAAGTTGAAGCTTCTGCAATCGCCTACTACAATGCTGTTGAATCCATCACGAAGTCCAAGGAATACATGTCAATGAGTTCCAAAGCACAAGCATGGGGGAGCGACATCACTCAAAGTTCGCGACGAATATATCCGGGGAAGTACCTATTTTTCCATTTTGTACATTCATTTGTGTTTTAATTTCTCTCTCTCCTTCCCCTCCTTTCTCCATTAAGGACAATGTCCATTTTAAGTATGGGGGAGGATTTCCTCCTTCTCTTATCTTTATTTTGTCTCCTTCAAAAAAAATCAAAATCAAAATTTTGTTTAATATATTTGAAAAATAATAAAAAAATAATATTATTATATATATATATTACCTTAATAGTTTAAGCGAATTTTGGTATTTCAATACTACCCCTTGCATTTGTTTTGTTTTTCTCAAAATTCCTTATAACAACTTCGCTAATTAAGATTTTTCTAATCGTTCTTTTTAATTATGTTTCACAAGTAAAATATGGGTCATGCTGTATTTCTAATTCACGGTATCATGTTAATATAAAATGTTTTTCTGAAAGATCGCATTTTTATTATGATTTCGTTCTTTATTTTCTTTACTTTCTCGAAAATCTTTCATCCACTATTTTTCTTTTCGTTTTTGGATAATTTTTGTAATGTCAACTTTTGATTAAGCGTAGTAGATGTGAACGATCCAAGTCGCTTATTATTTCTATTTTCAAGCTAATTTCATTAGTCTTTATTTATTATCTAGGACATGTTTTTTTGAAATTTTTCAAAGATAATGCTTTAAATAAATTTAGAAGCATGAAAATGATTTAAGCCGCTTTTTTTCGTTTGATCCTTCTTGCCAACCTAAATTTTTTTACCCCTAATTCGCCGCTTTTGAGCCTTTTCCGTTTTCAATTGATAGCTCCACTTATCTTTTCATTTTCACCAAAGCTAAAGTTTTCCAACCTACCTAATCACACTAATCTTCTTAGTTTCATTAAAAAATTTTCATGATTTTAATAGGGTTGTGCTGTGATTTATTCGAAGAACTTCTTGAAAAAGTATGCTCAAAAGAAGTGTTTACTTTTGTTTGGCCAATTTAAAAATTAAATGAAAAATTATTTATGGCATTTGTTTTGAAAAAAGGGGGAAGAAAAAATGGATAAGATAAATAAAGAAAATATTTAATTTATGATAAATATTTTTTGAAACTCTTTATTTTGGTTTAGTGTGATTTTAAAGCCTCCTTGTTAATCTTTGAATTCCACTCCTAATCATAATCCTAAACCAAATATTTTGGTCCTAATAAGCTTTTTTGATTCATGCTTTTAAATTTTATTTATTAGCTAAGTAAAGAAGAAAAGTAGATTAGTAAAGTTTTGGATTTGAATTTAGATTTTTGTTATTTGATTGATATAGTTACAATTTGTCTCTTGGTTCTAGTAACAACTCAATGCACTTTTTCATTTTGTTGCATTACTTAAATTTATTTAAAGAATTTTCTTAAAATTTTGGATGATTTATTTTCGTTAGTAAAGTTTATAAATTGTTAAACCATGCCTAAGTAACTGCTTTATGTTTACGTTTCACATTCTCCCTACTTGGAATTTCACATAGTATTTATCTAAGCATGATTAAAACTTTTTTGGAATAGTCACTTTTTATCATTTGCTAGTTTTTATATCGTTGCTTGGGGACAAGCAAAGCTAAGCTTGGGGGAATTTGATAGTACGTTTTGCAGTAAAAAATATTAGGGTATTTTTGGGTTTTTAAAGCACAAATCATGTCTTGTAATGCCTTATATTGACCTCCTTTTGTATATATTATTGTCACTAATGCGTTTTCTTCTTTTTGCAGGTTTTCACGACTTTCAGCCAATTTTTGCTATTACACGCTCCAAGGTCACGCCAAACCTGGGCGTGTACCTAGGGCGTGTAACACAGAGGAATGAAGCTATCGGTCCAAAACTGGATTCCAGGGAAACTCAGTATACACGCCTTCTGTCACGCCCGTGTAACACCTATATGGGCGTGTTCCAGAGGCTTGTCCCAAGTTCCGAGGAATCGCTGCAGTATGATTTTTTTCCAACTCCACCATCGTGTCGCAGCTTACACCCCCCCTTACACGCCCGGGTCGGGCATGACATATGGGCATTTAATTCAACTACGATGCCCATCACCTCTCTAGCATTTAATTTCAGCAAAAAAAGGTCACACTGAATGTGTCACGTCGCAGGTACATAGCCGACCCGGGCGTGTAAGGGGGCGTGACCAACCCAAAAAACTTATATAAATTGTGCCCATCTCCAAGGGTTCAGCATGCATATTTTGAGAGGGCAGGTGCAGCCCTTTTATTTTCTTGTAGTTTTTCATGCTTCTACTCTCCCTCCTCATTTCAAGCTTCTTAATCCTAGCTTAGTTTACTCGTTTTGTATTAGCTCTTGTAATTGCTTTTGTAGCTTAATGTTAATGCTAGCCTAAATCTTATTCCATTGAACTTGTAATCTTTTCTTTCAAGTTGTAGCTCTCTTTTTACATTAATAAAAAGTGCATCTTTTCTTTGTTTTCTTAATGTTCTTCTACCTTACTCTCTTCCTCCACTACTTCATGAATAACTAATTCCTCCTAGCTCGTCTTGACGATCTGAGTTGAGTTAATTAAGTTATTATGCGCTCATTTCTTCTTAGCTTCTTTTCTTCTTTTTCTTTTCCTCTAGTTTTAAAGATATCTTTTTCTTACTGGTTATTAATCTGATTAATTTTGAATGAAACTAATTATCGATATATAGTCTTCATTATGCTTTCATTCTTGCTAGACGAGAGGCCAAATGTTTGAAGTGAGTGCTCAAGTATAAAGAGAGTAGCACAACGCACTTCTTGAGAGAGAGTGACATAAATCTCCCTGATTGGAGTCAAATCTAATAGTGGGGTTCACTACTTGAAGCGAGAGTTAGGTATTCAGTTACGGGACGAGAGTTCGGTCGGATCTCCCTAACCTCAGTTGGGCACTTCTCCTTGAGGAGCGTGTTCAAGATTCGGGAACCCCCACGATCAAGGTTTATTTATTTTATTAAGTTAAAGTTTGTTATTGCATTCTTGATTAATTTATGCCGAAGAAATTCAAGATCGAGTACTACCGCTTAATCATCGTTTAGCCTTTCTCTTATTTGCAAGTAAACTTCCTCACTTCTCTAATTTAGTATACAAGCCCAAAACAACTTGTATTTGATAAGATAATAGTAACTCCTTGAAGTAGAACTACTCAAATCGCCCCGGGTAATACCACCTTGATATTGAACTTAATATCCTATACTATATGTGATAAGGTACACATGCCTTCATCGAATATAGAATCGGAGAACATCTCACAACTACACTATCACCTTCTCTTTCCTTAACTTTTTCTGCTCCACGCATAACCCCTTCTCTGCTCGTAATGTTTATATCAAGGCTTCATCGCAGAGGCTCATCTACCCTGCCAACTAGTGAGAGACTGGCCAGAGGAACCATCTCGGAGTCCCTCATTTCCAAAATCCACCGAGTGACATCCAGCCTTGCTAGCTAGTGGGAGCCTGGCAGGGGATCTGCTCGGGGTCTGGTAGAGGTTCTAGAGAGACATCCAGCCCTTCCAGCTAGTGGGAGCCTGGCAGCGGGATCTGCTCTGGGTTTGGGAGATGCTCTCGAGTAACATCCAGCCCTTCCACTAGTGGGAGCCTGACAACGAGATCTGTTCGGGGTCTGGGAAATGTTTTGGAGTGACATCCAGCCTTGCAAGCTAGTCGGAACCTGGCGGTGGGATCTGCTCGGGGTCTGGGAGATGCTCTCGAGTGACATCCAGCCCTGCCAGCTAGGGAGAACCTGAGAGCCGGATCTTCTGGGGGTTTATGAGATGCTCTTGAGTGACATCCAGCCCTTCCAGCTAGTGGGAGGTTGGCAACATGATCTGCTCGGGATTTGGGAGACACTGTTGCATGACATCCTACCCTGCCAGCTAGTGGGAGCCTAGAAGCGGGATCTTCTCGGGGTCTAGGAGATGCTCTCGAGTGACAACCTGCCCTGCTAGCTAGTGAGAGCCTGACAACACGATCCACTCAGGGTCTGGGAGATGCTCTTGAGTGACATCCAACCATGCTAGCTAGTGGGAGCCTGCAATAGGATCTGCTCAGTGTCTGGGAGCCTCTCTCGAGTGACATCCAGCCCTGCCAACTAGTGGGAGCCTGGCAGCGGGATCTGTTCGGCGTCTGTTTCATGAACACCATCGGCCTTACAAACTATTGCACAAGAAAACTAAAATGATGTGATATCTTGTATTCATAAAAGAGGGCGTTACATACATTGTTCATGGATAGAAATGCTTCAAGTCATGACCGCTCTAGGTGTGACTGAGGGCCTCACCTTCCACATTTTGTAGGCGATACCCCCTTACCTCAATGACTCATGTACATTATATAGACATTCCCAGTTAGGGTTGAGCTTCCCAATGTCAGCTGGTCTTCCAGCCACATCCACCTTTTATAAGACCAAGTCCCCCCTCCGTGAGCTGCTTTATTCGAACGTGCTTGTCCAAATACTTGCCATTCTTCGCTTGACTTCTTCTTTCCAAATAGCTAATAGTTTGTGTACTACTCCACCATGTCCAGGGAGAGCCGCAGCTCATCGTCGTTATCAGCTCGCCACATTTCTCTACCTCCTTCTTCCTCAACTAGTCAAGGTGTTCGGACCTCGAATTCTATAGGAAGTACTGCTTCACAGCCATGAGAGAGTTTGAAAGGGGTCTCCCTCATTGATGTGTCGGGGTGGACTTCAAGGCTAGGTGGACTGAAGGAAGCAGTTCCACCCAGCTCCACTTCAAGTTCTCAACTTTCTTCTTGAAAAGGTTTAAGACGATCTTGTTCACCATCTCTACCGGCCCATTGCTCCTGGGTTGGAGGACCGATGCGAACCTAAGATCAATGCCAAGTTGCCCATAGAAATTGATGAACTCGGCGTTGGAAAACTGCGGCCCATTATCCTTGATAATGGACTAGGGCAGTCCATGCTGACAAATGATCTCCCCCCATACAATGTTCCTGATTACTTGGGAGGTCACCTTGTCCAATTCCTTCACCTCCAACCACTTAGAAAAATAATCGATCGTGACTAATAAGGACCTCCTTTTCCCACTGGCCTGGGGAAGGGGCCTATCGGATCTATTCCCCAGATGGCGAAGGGCCAGAGTACGGTGATGCTCCTGAGACACTGAGCTGGTAGAAGTTGGAGATGGGTGAACAACTGACATTTGTGGCGCTTCTTCATGAACTCAGCGACATTATGGCCTAGGGTAAGCCAGAAATATTCCTGCCAAACTATCTCCACTATAGGGTCCAGCTTCCAGAGTGACTCCCACATTCCCAGGAATGTATATATTTTAAAATCCTCAGGACCTCCCTCTCGTCCACGCAACATGCCAACATCCCCGAGAGGGTTTACCTAAACAGCTGCCCGTCACGCATAAGGTAGTATGCCGACTTATTCTTGAACCGCTTCTTGTCCATCCCTCTGGGTACTCCCCTGTGGATAGGAAAGTTGCAAAAGGATCCATCCACGAGGGATGTTGGTCTACCATAATTAGCTCCCCCTCTTCGATGGATGGGTGGAACAAGTCGTCATGGTGCCACCCACCTGGGGTCCGTGCTTCGCCAATTGATCCACAAGCTCATTTTCATCTCATGGCACATGCCAGATGTAGAAGGTCTGGAACAAGTGATGACCCCCTTCACTTTTGCAACTATAATTGTAGAGTTGGCTCCCTTGCCTCGAACTCCCAATTGATCTAGGAGGGAACCACCATGGAGTCTATGAGGAAATCCACATCATGCACTCCCAGCTCCCTGGCCAGGTGCAATACCGCTATTATTGCCTTATACTCAGCTTGATTATTGGGATGGGAAAATATACTACCACTGTTTGCTCAATCATTGCTCCCTGAGGGCTCAATAAGATCACCTCACCACCAAGGAATGCCTTCTTGAAGCGCCATCCACCATCAACTTCTAACGGACCGAACGAGTTAGTTCTGCCTCCGCCACCTCGATCACATAATCAGCAAGAAGTCGGTCATTGCCTGGGCCTTGATCGAGCGGCGGGGAACGAAAGATATGTCGAACTCACTCAACTCCACCGACCACTTTGCCAACCTCCCCGAGTGATCCACCCACTCAAAGATGGTGCGTAGGGGTGTCGGTCACCACCTGTATAGAGTGTGCCTGGAAATAGGGTCGTACTATCCGGACCGAGATGACTATGCA